>OZ012543.1:59337532-59831904 GCA_963935595.1 Schoenobius gigantellus | reverse complement strand
CTGAATCAGAAAAAGTCCGTATTTGTAAAAATGGCACATTAAAAACCAACCAAAAGTGGCATTTTTAAAAAAAATCATAAACTATCAAATATCTTGAAAACCGAAATATTTTTACTAAAGTCAAAATTTGAGATTAGAGAGGTCTCGACGAAACCTATCAACAGTTAAAGGTTTATCCATTGTTTCTGAGACACCCTGTAGAACAATTAAAAATGTGTTAATATAAAAATGTCAAAAACAAAACAATGACTCATAGGTACATAAAAAGAGCAGCAAATTTTCAAACAAAATAAAACAAAATGTGGAATAAAAATAGAATATCAAGTAAAATAAAATAAAATGTCAAATAAGTAAAATGTCAAATAAAATAATGTCAAATAAGTAAAATGTCAAATAAAATAATGTCAAATAAGTAACATGTCAAATAAAATAATACCAAACAATATGTCAAAACCAAATTTAAAAAAAAATGTTAATAAAAAATGTCAAAAGCAGAACAATTCACAAAAATAACTGACACCATTATGGACTGTTGCATGTCAGAAACATTCTAGCTGCGTTGCATAAATGGGAAAAGCGATCCGCGAATATGTCGGTATTCTCGTGCTGAGTGAACAAGTGCAGTAGGGACATAGCGCGCGGAGTGGGCGCGTGCATGGCATAGCGCGCTCGAGCGAACGGCCGCTGTAACAGGCGCGGTCGGCGACGCGGCGCCACCATCGCCCCCGCCGCATCCCGCGGCAGCCGCGTCGGCACCAGCAGCCCTATGCCTGCCAACACCGCCGGACTGTCCACTCGGTGGTGGATAATGGACAGGTAGTGGACCAGTAAGAGCCATTGTCTCCTTATTGTTTAATTTGTACACTTTTGATCTGTATAATTCTGTTTCCCCTTTTTGTAGGGTTTTGCAATATGCAGATGATATTGTCCTATACTCATCAAACAAAAGTATAGAAGTTGCTTCTGGTGATGTGTCAGAGGGTATTGACTCTCTGGTAAGGTGGTTGAAGGTGAATGGCTTAACTCTGTCTCCCAAAAAAAGTTCAATTGTGATTTTTACTAGAAAACGTCTTAGACCTCGTATAGATATTTTTGTTGACGGATTTAGGATCCCTGTTAGTAATGAAATAAAGTTCTTAGGGGTAATTTTGGATTCGAAACTTTCTTTTGTTTCTCATTTAGAGTATGTAGTAGTTAAGTGTGAATAAAGATTAAATTTGTTCAGGTGTCTGGCGGGGGTATGGTGGGGTGCACATCCCTTCTATTTAAAACTGTTGTACAATGCTGTCATTCGCAGTATTCTGGACTACGGGTCTTTTTTGTTTGAACCAGCATCTCGAAAGCTTTTACTCAAATTAGATGGCATCCAGGCACGAGCCTTGAGAATTATCTGTGGTGCAATGCGTTCATCTCCAATTAATGCGCTGCAAACAGAATGTGTTGACCCACCTCTTAAATTCAAGTGGCAATTTTTGGCAGACAAGTTTTTGTACAGGGTTTTTCAATTTAGGTGTCATCCTCTTTTGCCTAAGCTACAGTTACTTGCGCGGTTCACTATCTTTGGATCATTCTGGGCTCATAAAAAGACTTCTTGCTTGGTCAGGAGTTATTAGCGCTTGCAAGATATAAAATATCCAGTGAGCAGGATGAATAAAATTCTTGTGTTTGAATTTCATTTTGATGTCCTTTTGTTTAAGCCGTCTGTTTGTCTAAATCTAGGTCTGGTAAAAGGAGATGTTTTGACTTCTAAGCATTTCCTTCGGCTGAAAGATCAACTCTGGACAGGATGGAATTATGTGTATTCTGATGCATCAAAAGAATCTTTAATGGGGTGTGTGGGTGTTGGCGTATATCATGAGAATTATGATATTATACAAAAGATTAAATGCCCACCAGTGACCTCTGTGTTCACAGGGGAGTGTAGAGGTCTATTAAAAGCGGTAAAGTATGTATTATTGCTTAGGTTGCGAAGGGTGGTAATTTTTTCAGACTGCTTAAGCTCCTTAAAATTGTTAGGGAGTAATCCATTTAAATCGTGTCACAGGAATGAGCTTATCTTAGAATGTAGGCAGTTACTGATGGAATGTGCTCGAAATGGTTTCATTGTGGAGTTAGCTTGGATTCCTGGCCATAGTGGTATATATGGTAATGAGAGAACTGATGTTGCTGCAAAGCAAGCTATTAATTGTGGGGACAAAGTTCCATTTAAGATTTATCCTATGGACTTGTTATCCTTACCTGGACAGGCCTTAAAAGTTAAATGGTCTCAAAGATGGGCAAGTAGTAGTAAAACCAAGGGCTCATATTATGCTAAACTTCAACCTGAGCTACCAATTAAGCCCTGGTTTTTCAAGTTTCGAGCTAGCCGAAAATTGTTATCAATCATCACTAGATTGCGTCTCAGTCACTGTTGCCTTCCATTTCACCTTAAAAAGCTGCGAATTTTGGACTCGTCGTTGTGCGAGTGCGGGTTGGGAGAAGCAGATGTCAACCATGTGTTCTTTATTTGCTCTAAATATAAACGTGATAACTTTTTTAATACTCTTGTCAAGTGTAAATATCCGTTACCTACTAGTATGGATGTCATTTTATGTAAAGTAGATTCATCTTTAATAAAGCCTAATAGCTTCTTTTGTCACTTGTAATGATATAAAAATTTAACATGGTATTGATTTCCCTTTTTTCCCATTTCATTCATGTTTGATGTGTATTATAGTGTAAATAATAAGTATTTTGTGTAGGTTGTGTTCATTTAGATGTAAATAAGGTAGATAGTAATTGTATTTTTCCTTTGTTCCAGATCTTCAAGTTCTTCAAATGTTCATCTTTTTAATTTTTCTTTGACGCTGGCAAAATGTTTTTGTAATAAAAACCCTTGCCACTAAAGACATTAACTTAACTTCTGAGTCATATACTCCTCAAATGACTCCTCTTCTCTTTGCTTTCTAGTGAGAAATAAGAATCTTTCGTAAGTCAAATTTTTTGTTGGTACGAAATGTGTTTCGAATTTCTTCTTTATAATTTCTAGTTTATTTTTTTCAGTCTCCGGCAACTCCCAAGCATCAAAAATCTCTCTTGCTTTAGACCCTGCGTGGTATAATAATAAGGCTACTTGTTTTTTTTTTCCGTCGCACTATCAAAATATGCCTCGATAAATGTTTCGAACTCCCTTGCAAATACAATCCAATTTGTCGCCATGTCGCCTTCCATCTTTAGGGGATTTAATCTTCCGTACGCTCCCGTTGTCATTTTAATTCTTTCAAAAATTCAAGTCACGTTCAAAATTCACTATGTTATATTATTTATTTGAAGATTTAGACCGCTGTCACCATTGTTTTGTTGTGATTTAAAATAAAGATTATTACAAATGAAAGACAGACGGCCATGTTAAATTCAAAGTGTAATTTCTTTTTTTTTGTAGTGATGGGACCCACCCTCAATAGGGATGTGCTACTATACAACATTGTGTTTAAATACCACCTGGGACCGTATTAAAATAATAAACAACACAATATGCTTTATGACTTTGTTTAAAACTTCAGAGATGCATATCGCTTCTATTAATAACTCGTCATTCATTTTATTAATAAAACTGACGTGCACTGGTAATATCGGTGGACGGGCGCACGTCACGTTGTGGGCTCGGGCACTGAAGCTCCGCCGCCGGCCGATTGAAACAGAAATTCTTAAATCTGAAAAGTAATTAGGTACTTACACAAAAACACACATATACACACACACTCACACAACAAACAAACACACTCGTATACACACACATGCACTAGCACACACACACACACACACACTAGCTAGATTATGCATTCGTTACGTTTCATTGCACTGACTGAGGATAACCCGCCAATATGCTTGGCATCGGTGAACAATGAGGAAGTATGTCGAGACCTGAACCCTTAGACAAAAGCCACTCATTTTTTCGCAGTCGATCCGCAGGCAAAATATATGGGCTAAATAGAGCGAGAATTTCACGTATTACTGTAATTTCCATACAATATTTCTGCGGAACGTTTGCTGAACTATAGACGTGTGGCTTTTGAATAAGGGGCCTGAGCCGTGCTTGGTCACTCTAGCTTGAGGTGCCAAATAGACTATCAGTACATCCAAGAGTTAGGTTAAAGGCTCTAGTGTAGGCATTTAGTATTCACTTTGATTTGCTAAAACCTAACTGGTGAAGCTCCACTCGAGCGACAAGCCTGGATCCTCAAACAAAAATTCTAGATCCGCATCTAGCATTGGGGTAACGTAATGACTTACCTGTAGCGAACCGCATGTTGTGTGAAGGGCGGCGTGCTGAGCGAGTATAAATGCTCACGTTAATTAGCCTGATTATGCGGCGGCGCTAACCACATTGGTTCCAGAGCGAATCGCAGGCGTTGATTGACCGCGCGAGCTGTACCTACTTGGTGTAATTAACTTGAATGTCTTATTAATTTCCTTGCACACTTGTTGAACAATCTACATTAGCATAGGGTATGCCAATAATTGACAATTGATCCTTTTTGGTCCTTCCAGCCGGATCTAAATGTCATTGTAACGCATTTGACAGCTTTTAACATTAAATAAAGAATAAAAAAAACATTTTATCACTTACTGGATTCGTAAAATCTACATTTAATATTAATTAATTAAAAGCATTATCGATCTCTATGAAATCGAAAGGCGTAAAAAATTACTTAACTTGAAAAAGCGATCAGTACGATTATTTCCATGATTTTCAATGTTAAGTATTTACACCAAAATGATAAAAAGTTAAATACCCGTATTTGCAGGAATCCCGTCTGGCCAGCGTGGTAATGGTATCGCAGGTCAATTCCTATATTTTTTACATACGACGGGGAAGCTCTTGGCCTTCATCTCACTTGATGGTAGGTGACGATAAGGCCGAAGGTGGAAGCGAGCTTCACCTGGACTCCTCAGCGACTGAAAGACTAGCTATCTTACTTCTTAATTGTCGGAACTCAAATGCTAATATTAACATTATTATGGCGACAAACTTAGGTAAGACGGTGGTAGCTAGCCAGGCGGGCTCAGGAGCCCTACCACCAACCAAATCGAGCAGAAAAGCTTCTACCCCCATTGGGGAATCGTACCTCGGACCTCCCGATCAACGACCGGTAGTCTCGACCACGATAGCGTCCATGGCGTAGTGCGTAAGACTGTCGCCTTCCAATCGGGAGGTAGCGGTTCGGAGTCCCACCACGTACCAATGTTTTTTCAAATTTTAAATTCATATATGTACGTTTATTCTACGCTTTTACGGTGAAGGAAAACATCGTGAGGAAACCTGCACACACCTGTGAAGAAATAATTTCTTTACAGGTTGTGTGTGAAGTCGACCAACCCGCACTTGGCCAGCGTGGTTGACTAGGGCCTAGTCACCCTAACACAACTAGTTAGGGTAGGCTTGTGCCCCTTGATGCGGACGTATATGAGCTGTGATGATGATGATGATAATCTTGTGGTTAAGACTCATCATCATCAACAACTCATTTACGTCCCCACCGAGGGGCTCGAGCCTACCCTAAACTAGAGCGATTCGACCTTAGTCAACCACGCTGGCCAAGTGCGGGTTGGTTGACTTCACACACAACCTGTAAAGAAATTCTTTCTTCACAGGTGTGTGCAGGTTTCCTCGCGATGTTTTCCTTCACCGTATGAGCGTCAGGACCAACCACAAGATCACAGAGGTCTAAATAAAGTCAAGAAGGTGGATGTTAAAACCGCTATCAACTCAATAGACAGGGGTTAGTATACTGAAACAGGCAATGAAGGTCGTATCGGTCCGGAAATACCGCAGGCGACAATTCGTTCCAAAGTTTGACTATGCGAGGCAGGAAGCTTCGGGAGAATCGCACAGTTGTGGACTGCCAACCATCTAAGTGATGGGCATGGATTTTTGGTCGCATGGAACGATGGCGGAAAGAGGCGGCAGGTATAAGTCCGAACTATTCCTCGGAGCATTCCCCGTGATAAATGCGATAGAAGATGCATAGCGAGGCGACATCTCTACGCAGCGCCAAAGTATCAAGCCGATTAGATATTTCTAGGCAGTCGACGATTCGAGTCGCTCTCCGTTGAATGCGGTCCAGTGGGAGAAGCTGGTATTGGGGTGCGCCAGCCCAAAGATGAGAACAGTATTCCATATGAGGCCGAACCTGCGCCTTGTAAAGCAGAAGGCGGTGCGCCGGAGTGAAATACTGTCTCGATCTATTGAGCACACCAAGCTTCTTAGAAGCTAATTTAGCCTTACCCTCTAAGTGGCCACGGAACTGGACTTCGTTCGTTATGTCGACACCTAGGATCTCAATATTGGCTGAGGCAGTTAGGGGGATGCTCTGAAAGCGAGGAGATATGACAAATGGCATTTTCTTTGCGGTGAACGCGCAAACCTGTCTTTGTAGGGTTGAAATGGACCAAATTAAGTCGACCCCAGTTAGAGACTTTCTCTAATGAAGATTCAATTTCGGACACAAGTTTATTCCGGCACTCAATGACGTTTTCCCGAGAAATGTTCGCACGACCGTTAGAAAAGGTGTATTTCGAGCTGTCGTCTGCATAACAATGAATGCCACTGATTTGCAGCATATCATTGATATGCAGAAGGAATAGTGTAGGTGATACGCACACAGCACACATCCTTGGGGGACACCAGCATTTACAGACAGTGAGTCTGAGCATTCGCCATCAATTAAGACCTTGATGCTTCTGTCTGCTAAAAAGCTAGTGACCCATCTACATAATTTCTCAGGAAGCCCATATGAAGGATGTTTTGAGAGAAGCGCTTTGTGCCACACCCGATCAAAGGCCTTCGCGATGTCCAAACTGCCAGTGCCTCCCCCTTCGTTTCAATTGCCTCTGCCCAATGATGAGTCAACTAGAAGATCACCAGTAGAGCGACCCCTACGGAAGCCGTATTGTATGTCACTGAGCAGCTGGTGATACTCTAGGTACCGAAGGAGCAGGCGGTTGATAATTGATTCCATTATCTTTGAAAACAAAGAGGTCATAGCTATCGGCCTGTAGTTGGACGGATTCGAGCGGTCACCTATCTTAGGGATCGGATGCACTAGAGCTGTCCACGAGTTAGTTGTCAACAGGACGTCCCAATCGATCCGGCAATTTTAGCTTGGAATTCAAGGCCGAACCGGGGGGCTACCGCCTAACTCATAGCGATCACTCGCTATCGCTTCGTGACATTAGAACAATAGCTCTAATGTCATCTGTGACATTAAAACTATTGTTCTAATGTCATGATAACGATAGTGAGTGCTCGCTTTGAGTTAGGCGGTACGGCCGCAGATGTCAATGGTGAGGGCTAAATGAGACACAGTAAGAAATTGTATTCATTTATTGGCATTTTATTTGGTGAGTTCTTGTTCGTCCATTTTGATCATTGTATTCAAATTTTAATTATTAATCGATTTTTTTTTTATTTTCGCTTCGTCATCAACACACTTTGTATAATTCCATCCGTCGATCACCAAATATTTTTAAATTACACATTGTAAAAATAACAAATTGAACTATATGAATTAAATTACACTTAATCATTTACATTACACCTATAATAAAAAGTTCGGGTCTCCTTACAATATAACCTACATTACGTACTTACAAAGGACAACCTCCGCGTTGCGATAGCAGTCTTCCATTTAAGATTATATCATGTGTTCCTACCTCAAACCAAAGAAACCAATGGTCTCGCAATATATTAACAATAAATTTGCGACCGGTCCGCTATTACAAAGCACCATATTATTGTGGTGGTTGTCAGAGAGCATTGTTTGTGAGTGCATTTTACAGTTCTATGTTTTTCTTGGATTTTTTCAATAAACTGTATAAAGAAAACATCATAATAATGGATGCGGCGTCCCTAGTTCATTCCGCTCCGCCATCTTAGAGCATATATTTTTGGCACGTTTTTTTGTAGGTAGGTATTTCATGTCCTTTGGTTTCTTTGGTTTGGTTCTTACACACTCTTCTCTTAAACTAATGAATCAATATTATAGTGTCCGTCGCAGTCGTCGATGCGTCACGGCAACGGGGTTTCGAATCGAGCACTTGACCGAGCCCTTCTAAATTACACACTTTATAAAACTAAAGTTGTACGTTGTATGCACATTCTCGTGATATCGAGTACTCGGAGTATTCGAGTCTATTGTGAGAAGTGCAGTGTCCCTATAGTTCGCCGCGGAGGTCGCCGTGGAACACGTGGGTAGCTAGCGCCACCTCCTTACGCGGCGTACGCTAGGGCTGCCACATCTTGAGAAAAATATTTTTTTTATTTCATTTAGGTAGAACAAGCAAGTAGTAAATACATAGCGCGAAAAAAAGAGTAATTCATGTTTATTTTTTAGGTAATTTTTCTGTATAAACATTTATTGTTTTGTTGCTTTTCCACATTCAATAAATATAATAATATGATCTTTCGTCAATCGAAATCAAAATAAACAATTAGCTCGTTTTTAATTAAGTTTAAGGAAGTTTTGTTTCTTTCACCTGTGATTCACCTATGTTACGCCCTAAATAGAGTATTTTGGCGTACTCTATTGGTATCATAGATAGATTTTAAAGTACACCTACACGAAACAGAGGACAATAGTCTATTTTAAAGTACGGGATGGCAACCCTACTGGACGCGGCTAGTAAGACATCGCTGTTATCCCTTTACAATCCTTTCTAAGCGCATCTAATGCGGCCTGCATTACGGTTCTTTCCCGCGAGCGGATAACCGCAAAACCGCTCGTTCCGCACACTACGGTTAAAAACCGCGTAAGCTTCCCGCGATTTTCACAGTTTGAAGATAGATCTCAAGAGAGCAACTTATATTGTTTCTTTAATACTGAGGAACCGAAAAAGATGACATCGCAAATTTTACTAATGTTGAGTCACTAGTCACAGATTCAAGAAAGTTTCTTTATAAATACAATATTTAAGAATTTTTTGACTATCGGATGTCAGTAGCCAGCGTCGATACAATTTTGCAAATTGTGCGTCCATCCACACATACTCAAATTCGTTCGTCTGGAACAGACTCCAACTCGGTCGATAACATTGTTGCGCCGACCCGACAACACGACCACTCACCACAACGGTCCGCCGAATACTAGCAAAAAACCGCTTGCGTTTAACGTGTAAGCTAACAAAAAGGTCCTGTAAACGATCAAACATGTTTGTCAAATTGATTTGATCGTATAAGGCTGTGTTTTCAAATTTTAGGTTAAATGGCTTCTGTCAGGTTTGACTACTTAGGATGATGACTGAATTCTAATTTTCACATCTCGTCATAAAATATTAAAATACCGTAAAAAAGATTCAATCATGCATTAAAATCGGCTTAGAAATACATTAGATACAAGCATTTTAAGCTGTTAATTTAGAAGCTATTAGACAGGGAGATCCGACATCAAACGTGACGTCACTGTTGAGTACGGCCATATAAATAAACTCAATGTAAGTTGCCGTTTTGCTAGAAAGAGATGGAGAAAAATCTTGAATACTTTATACCTTGGTTGTTTTTATAGTTATTCGAAAACCGTTTTTTTCTTCTGTATATTATATGAATGAGCTTCTATTAAAGCCAATGTCGAGTAGCGAAAACACGGTTTTACGGAATATATATATGGTAAAATTTTACAGTCTAGAAAATACTTAGCCAGTTGGGCTACCTGTGGATAAGCGAAAGCAGACATTAAATCGCTAATAGAAACCTTATTTATAATTTAATTTGGTATTTTTCTATATATTTAAAAAGAGTATTGAGGAATGGGGTGTTTATTTGTGTTAAAAGGAAATTCATGTTTGTAGGACGGGGAATGGATTCAGGAAGCAGGTCGTACAATGAGGTTTGGTGTCTAGGGCAGTTAAAGAAAATGTGGTCTACGGTGCCTTCCTCCAAACCATATTCGCATAGAGTGGTCTCGAATGCGAATTTTATCCAAAAAAACTGGCGAGCAGACATGTCCGAGACGTAGCCGAATTATTACTGATACCTTTGACAAACCAAGATTGTCAAGCAAATTTGACAAACAAATTTGATCGTTTACAGGAGGGCTCTTGAAGTGTATGTGTTACAATTTTTGGTGCGATTTTTGTCCGCGAGTCATTTTATAACAATTCGAGATTTTAAAATCAGTCGCGGTTGAAAACCCGGATTTAATGCGCTGCGGTTTAACCGTAATGCAGCTTAGCACTAATTGCACTTGGTTTTTATTTAGTCTCGTGTGTTACCAAAGGGGCACGACAGGGGTGGGAATAGGAGGTGGGAGGTGGGAGGTGGCACAGCCTCACAACCGTTTGGTCCGCGGGTCACCGCCGGACCGGGGACTCCCGGCCCACAATTTCTAGTTTCTACTCGGCTTACGTAGTCGTGTATTTTTCAATGAAAATAATTCTACATAATATAACAAATAATGCGAATTTAAATATATTTTACAATACCGTAACGTTTGATCACTGATCGAGACACGAGAACCGATCGGAAGCTGTTAATTGTGGACGGGGATATTAGCTCGCCGCTTAAAATTAGGCACGCCTGCACGCGTCGAACGATTCGAAGCACATTCTAGGGTACTTTCATAGGACCTACTTTAATATATTAAACATAGGCCTCCCGAAGCACCTATTGACGACAATAACAAATAAATATTATTAAGAATACCCAACATACTAGATAATTAAATAATTACATATTTACAATCAAACATTGCAATAACAAAACAACTGGCAGGTATGTGTACACAATAAAAAAAGAATTTACCAATCAACTGTAAACTGAATGCGCCTCAACTGTGTAGGACAGGTGAGGAACTACAGGGTGAAATTGAAACCAGTCGACAAACGCCGAAGTTGTAGTAGCAATCACAATTCATATAAAAATTAATAAATTATAATGAATCAATGTTGAAAAAAATACATTGTTATATTTTTGTTGCGGCGACACATATAGCTCGCGACTGTACACGACGAACTCAATGGCCGACGTAAGACACGCGCCGCCCGCCTACAGGTAACATTATTGTAATAAATTGTAATCGGTACACTCATAAACAAGTAATTATTATGTATATTTTTAATGTGTATTGTAAGATTTATTTTATTGATTTAATATTTTATGTACAACTGTTTATCCATTCAGACTACAGATAGTACGTATTTTTTTTTGTTAACTCCGATATTATTTAACCTACCGTAAAAATGTATCGATCGTTTTCGACGTCACCCCGAAAAAAAGATTATTATTGTTCGTATTCATTATAACGTTTACAATATCAAGTTCATATAAGTAATTCTATGTTTCAACTTTTTCGTGTCAATTTCGACGCGTACAATGTGCCAACGTTCAATCGAGCTAGGGACACTTAAATCCGTAACCGCAGACGTAATGAGTTTTTCAATAGAATCTGACAATCGTATAGCACACCGGCCGACTCGACCACCCTCGATAACAAACATAAAAACTACGCTACACTTTGAGTCTGAACAGATCGTACAGTGATTCGTACTTCGTCGCGGTGCTAAAGAGTCGCGAATCGAGCAAATTGTTAGAGGCTATCGAAAGAAGCCGGCGCCCGCTCGCGACGGGAGGGACGCGTCGGCGGGGTCCGCGGGGGGTCCCGCCGGGGGCGCGCGCTACCGCTTCTTGCGGCGGCCCTTGCGGTACCCCTTGCCGTACCAGCCGCCGCCGCCGGGGTCGGGCTGCTGGCTGGACGGGGGGGAGTCCCCCCCGGTCCCCCCGCCGCCGGGGGGACAGCAGGTGCAGACGCGGCGGCGACGTCGCGGCGGCGGCGCGGGCGGCCCGTACCACAGGCAGCGGCGCGCGCCGTGCCTCGCGTGGCACCACGCGCACTCCGCGGCGGCGGTGCCCCCCGCGGCCCCTCCCCCCGCACCCCCCGCGGTACCCCCCGCGGTACCCCCCGCCAGTATAGTGTGCAGGCCGGGGTAGAGCTGCGCGCGGCACACGACCACGGCGCGCGCGATGTACGCCGCCGCCAGACGCTCCTCAGCGCACGGCTCCTCCTGCGACAATGGCGCGATCGTCACGTTTGGTTTTTTTTTTATGTGTAAGTTGTGCAATGAAATCTGTTTTGAATGAAATGTACAATTGTAGATCTTTTTAGTAGCAGTATTCACTCTTTTAAGAGCTCCCTCTTTATGTTATAAATTACAAAATTCATTGCATGTTTATATTATTAAAATTTATTTATTTAATCTATTTTTCATTATTTTAATAGATGTGTCAAATATTATTTTCATGTGAATTAAATGTTGTGTGTAATTTTAAATGGACCCAAACATACATTTTGTCATTGTCAATTTGTTTATTGTGTATGTTAATTTGTCTGTAATTGTGCCATTAAAATAAAATAATGCGTTAAGACGCAGGTGTAGTGGTAGTGTAAAACTTTCGACACACAATCTTAAAACCCGTGATGATATTGCAAGGAAGACGATGGGGACTATACCCAACCATTAGTATATATATCGTGCAACAAAACGCTCTTCTATCCAAGATTTTGTTAACGCTTTAAAAGTGACAATAAATAAGCATCCCATTTTAAACGCCTCATCCTTGTGTTATGATTAAAAAAAATCTTTGTTGTTTATCATATATACCAACAACTGTATTTAAATCTAGAAAAAAGAGTTACCCTTCAAATTATAAAACAATTTTGATTTTATCTACATTAGGCAACATTTTAGAAAAAAATAAACATTAACACATCAATCAATCAAGCTTCTCTGAATGTTGATGTACTACCTAAAGGATGTTGTTACATTGCTCAAACAAATTTCTGCCACTTGAGAGTGGATCTATCCAAGCCTTTTGACTTTGTAAGTCATCACACTCATTTGAATTAACTCAAGCATTATGATGTCTCTGTTGAAACAATATTAATCGTATTTGTCTAATAGTGTTCAAAGAATTGTTATTAAAAAAACTGAGTCTGCTGGTGCAATAATTATGGGTGTGCCTCAGGGATCAATATTGGGATCATTTCTTTTTCTAATTTACAATAATGACCTACGACTAACGACTCATATGAAACAGTAAAATTTGCTGATGATACTTCATTTATATTTAAGGTTGACAAAGGAAATAAAGATACTGAGGTTGTGAATTGCATGGTTCACAATGAATAGAGTATATTATGATTTACGATTTGCTTACACTTAACACAGTCGAGTGATAGCTAGAGCACTTCCCACCACTATCTTCATATTCAAGCTGATCTGATCATGTGTAGACTTTTTATGACGAATTAGATTCTTTTATTATTTTATGACCATCTGCAATTAACTGTATATAAATAGAACAGTTATGGTCGCACATTCAAAACGTACTTAAATAAAATTTATAATCTACAGGTGCGATTTCTAAAATTAATGGTCAATAAAAAAATAAAAGAAAAATTTAGGGACAACTATAGTGAGCTTTTTAGATATTGCAAGGTCATGTCAGTCTATGATAAGACAAATTATGCAATACTTAGTGAACAACTTCACACAGTACCGACTTTGCCGACAGTTAGTCATAGAAAGCAGACGAGACAGGTTACGCAGAAAAAACTCTTCAAGTTGGGCTCAACTAACTTTTATGGAAAAAGAAGGCTATCTTGTATTCTTCCAACAATAATAAACGATTTACCGAAAGAAATACAAATGATTTTGGGTGTTGATAACGCTAAGCGGAAGCTAAAATATTATTTTACGTCCAAAGAATTTACTGCGAAATAATAACTTTATTTCTATAATGCTTTTTGTGTTCACTTGTACCCGAGCACGAGCGATGCGCATGCACTCATTCAGCTTATGCGCGCGCAGCGTACGTGTGCAGTTTATATTCTAGTTTGTGTAGCTATGTTTTTCGGCTTTGGCCGCTTATTTGTGTTCGTTTGCTGGTTTTTTTTTTGTAATTAAGACGAATGAATGGTGACTAGACAAACCTGATCGGGTTTCAGTCACTTTAAAACAATGCTTATATCTGATTTTTATGTCGAAATAAATAAATTAATAATAATAATAATAAACCGTCATGTGATTTTAATTCACATTATTATATTATTATATCACATTATAGACATTAACAGGCACATTATACCCTATCTTGTTATTGGTTGTCCCTTTGTATTTTTTTGGCTGTATATTTTGGTGTCTAAATAAACGATATATCTATTTATCATTCTATTCATTCATCATATCATTCTACGAAAACAACACTACCCACGATAGGCGGCAACTGACCTTCGGCTGCAGCTTGGAGCCGACCCGGAGCCGGAGCTCCGGTTTGACGTCGAAGTCCAGGTCGGGTTCGACGGCGAGGTCCAGCTCGGGTTTGACGTCGAGATCCATCTTCGACTTGACGTCGAAATCGAGGTCCGGGGCGGCCGTGAACTTCGCGTCCGGCTCCATTTTCACGTCGAGCGGCTCCGCCTTCACGTCGGGCGGCTCCGCCTTGACGTTCGGGCGCTCCGAGCGGGGCGAGCGGGCGGGCAGCGCCAGGCGCGGCTCGGGCGCCGGGTCGGCGGCGAGGAGGCGGCGCAGCGTGGGCGCCGGGGCCGGCCGCGCGCGGCCCGGACCCGGCGCCGGCCCCGGTCCCGGCCCCGGCCCCGGACCCAGGCCCGGCCCCGGCCCCGGCCACGGCCCCACTCCCAGCCCGAGCCCGCGCCGCGGAGACGGCGACCGCAGCGGCGACGCCGGCGCGTGATGTGCGCGGAGCAGGATCGTCGCCTCGCCGTTCTTCAGGGTCACCTGCAGTGGACATTGGCAACTTTGAACGTTAAAGTCGTCGCCACGCTCCGAAGGGTATCCTAGACCGTCCATAAATTTCAGTATATCGTCAGTCCGCGCCGGGTGAGCCTATCGACGCTTCGTCCTCTCTACCTAAAAGTATATTTCGTGGAAATCGGGAGTGGCGACTCGCGGTTACCTGAAAGGCTCGGAGCAGCTCCGGGGGCGGCCGGCGCGGCGCGGGCGGGGGCGTCGGTCGGGGCGGGGGCTCGCCCGGCGGCGGCGGCCTGCGCGTCAGCTCAGACGACGCAGGCGACGGCGGGGACGCGGGCGACAGCGGCGGCGACGACGACGACGACTCCGGCGGCGGCGGCGGGGGAGGCGGCGGGGGCGGCGACGGCTCCGACGGCGCGCGCAGTCGCTCGGCCAGCCGCCGCAGCGGCAGCTCCTCGTCCGAGGAGGAGGAGCGGTCGGAGCGGACGGAGCGGTCGGAGCGGGAGGAGTCACCGTCACCATCGCTGTCCGTGTCCGTGTCGCTGTCGCTGAGCCGCAGCAGCGGGCGGCGCGTGGTGTGCAGCTCGCGCGCGGCCAGCGGCGCGGCGTGCGCCAGCAGCGGGTCGTCGGCGGCGCGGTACCGCGGCACGCGCAGCCGCAGCCGGCGCGCCACCTGCCGCATGACGGCGTCGCAGCGCGCGTTGATCTTGAGCGCGGCGGCCGCGTCCTTGGGCGTCCACTGCAGGTTGACGATGTAGAGCGCGGGCCGCGCGGCCGGCGGGCGGCCCATGCGCCACAGCGCCGGGTAGCGGCGCAGCACCTTCAGGCTGGAGCCGAGGCACAGCACGACGTCCGCGCGCGCCGCGTGCCGCAGCGCGCCGCGCCAGTTGAGCGGCCAGCGCGCGCGGCCGCGCTCGCCGAAGTGCACGATGGAGTCGCGCAGCGGCGCGCCGCAGCGGCACAGGCGGCCGGTGCGGTGCGCGTGCCGCGCGGTGCGCTCGGTGGTGTCGAAGGCGCGCAGCACGACGCGCCGGCACGCGGCGCACGCCTCGCAGAACATGTCGCCGTGCAGCTCGGCCAGCGCGCGCCGCGGCAGCCCCGCGCGCAGGTGCAGCCCGTCGCAGTTCTGCGACGCGACGAACTTGAGCGTGCCGCGCGCCCACAGCGCCGTCAGCGCCATGTGCGTGAACGTGGGCCGCGCGCGCGACACCTCCACGCGCCTGCACCGCCCGCTCCGATATTATCTCTTTGTGTGTGCGAAATCGACGGCCGGACGTACGTAGACGCGAGAGCGCGTGCGGACAGATAGACGTCCGGTCGCATACGTACGTGACGCCGAGCGCCGGAGCGTGAATTGCGAGCTCCGAGCCCCAGAAGCGACGCCGAGAAAGTCGCAGAAGACTGGGAGAGGAATGGGACCTTGCCGTTTTGCATGTATCTAATCTTAGCCAAAAATTTAATGTGCCATTAAAAACCTAACACTCGAGTCCTTTTTTTCCTTTCACTTATATAGAGGAAGGCAAAGGAAACGAATGTCCGAGTGGCCTAGTCATTGATATTTTTTTTATATAACTCAGTTGGCAAACGAGTGTACCGCCCATCCAACACTAAGTAGTAACAGTCACCTATAGTACATATGGTTCTTGTGAGATTCACATCAAATCTGTTACCCCCACGAGAACCACAGTGTATGTTGCCACCTTATAACATAAAATGTAAAATCACGCTACCCAACAATTTCACTGCCATATCTTTACCTTTGCCATATCCTTCAAACCAGAATACAGTAATGCAAACACTGCTGCTTAGATAGGTGAGACGAAGGTACCTATGCAACCGACCCTGGTACAGTCTCCCTCCAGTAATTTCTTTAATTTTTTAAGATTTATTTTTTTTGTATTTTCGTTATCTATCTATAATATATAAAGCTCGATTCACAGTGTTTGTAACCAAACTTCTCCGAAACAGCTGGACTGATTTTTATGACATTTTTTGCATTTACTTGGTAGGTCGAGAATAGGTCAAACTATTTTTTAACATTTATATTTTTTTAACATTACATAACATTGTGATAGTTTATTATAACTTTCACAATGTTATCAATGAAATTACATTTATTATTTTTTAAAGACTTCTAAATATTTCCAATTAGGACTGAGAGTTAGAGGTTAACTGGGAGTCACTCATAGAATGTCGTTTTTTTTTAAGTTTTGTCTATTACCAAAGAACCTACAAAAACAAAAAAGTATATATTCATTTATAGAATAATCATGAATAAAATAAACACTTAATATTGTTTCATAAAAAAGAACTTTCATTTTTATTTGTGAAAATGGAACTAAAAGTAGCTATGTTTTCAATAGAATGCATAGATTGCATTGAGACAGCTACAGAAAAATTAAAAAAGGCATTGACTCTAAATCTTTGGAATCTAACACAAATTGAAATAATATTGTATTGTATTGGATTTGCCTCATTACTCGCCTAGTCTGTAGGATAATTATGAGGCAGATTGTACAGAATCATGATCATTGAAACAAAAAAAAAAATATTTCATGACTTTAAAGAATACTCTTGTAAGTAAATACCCTTTTTTTTTCTTAAGCTGACATCAGTTCATTTTTAAAACTATTGTGAGTTTCCCTGAGTGACAATAATGGTGGCATGGTTGCAGTGACCATTATCTCTGTTCGCCAATCAACCTATTTGGCTTCTTTTAAGCCGTTACACTGTAATATTTGAGTCGAATAGTTAAATTGACCAGTTAAGTCGAACAGCTAAACTTGAGTTCCATTGTATGTATTGTTGTATTGCGATAGTTTTGTTTCGTCTGTTGTATTTGTTTGTGTCGTTGCGTGCAAATATAAATGTATCTGTAAAAAATTAATAAACAATAATTGGATTCTACCACTCATCGGAAGTATTCCATAAATAAAACCTCCTCGAGAAGAGTGCGCCGGAAACTTTAGGGTGATTGGCACAGGACCTTATCGAAAATTAGTGAAATGTCAACTGAAAAGGCACACAATGCGAACTGCAAAAAATGCGGGATATAAATAGAGGAAACGTCAGGCTCACCCTACTGTCTCACCCCGCTGCAGTCGCGTCCAGACCCCGTCGGGCCCGCGGTAGTCCGGGATGTCGGCGGCGGTGCTGATCCCGGCGCCGGTGTACACCTGGAACGCCAACCTCTCGTCACAAAACGGATCACGGATCACGGATCACGGATCACCGACCGAGCCGCGGCGTACGCACCACGAGATGCTTGGCGTTCTGCAGCGCGGCGGCGAGGCGGCGGCACTTCTCGCGCAGCACGGGCGCGCTGTCCTCCACCTCCCGCAGCCGCTCGGCCGCCCGCGCGCGCCTCTCCGCGCCCTCCCGCCGCCGCTGGGCCCGGCGCCGCGCCTCGTCCGCGGCGGCGACGGCGACGGCGACGGCGACGGCGGGGGCCTCCGCCGCACCGCCGCCTCCGCCGCCGCTCAACCGCGCGCTGCAGCGCACCGCTCGGCCCTCCATGCTCGCCTACTGTCCCGGCGTCGGCCGCCTCGGCCCGCTACCTCCGCGCGCTCCGGACCTCCGCTCCTTGCACATATCGTTCCGCGAGACTGTTATCGGCGTGCCGGCGACGAAAAACATAGGTGTCCGTGTCTTTATTTTGTCAGATTTGTTTGCCAATACATCATTCGTTCATGTATTTATGTACTTCATTGTGACAAATTGACAATTGCACCGTCGTAGACCGCATTAGTCTATGATACGCTTTTTTTTTTTTTTTAATTTTGTTTATCCCATTTGAGAAAGGCAAAGGCGTCAACCATACAGCCTAGTCTGTATGCAATAAACTATTGTTATTCATTCTTCTTTTGAATTCACAAATCGCCAAACGTAGAGGTTACATATTCATAAATTGCTTCAAAGCATTTTTCAATGGAAAGAAGTTTTTGTAAAGAGCGCGGTAGATCTTGCTGGTGTTTCATTATTTTTGAAATTTCTTCTAATAAAATGTTTCTTTGCAGGGCAAAAATTGGACATTCGTAAAAAAGGTGATGCAGAGATTGAGGTAAGGTGGTGTTGCACCAGTTGCACGATGGGGAAGAAGTCATGCCTAGCCGGTACAAATGGTCATTGAATCGACCGTGCCCAATTCGCAAACGGCAAATAATAGTAAAAAATCTTCTGTTTATGTAATTGTGTCTATTGAACCAGGGTTGTTTTATTTTATTATTTATTTCTCGATACCACTTCCCTTTTATGAGCAAAGTACTATTCCAGTGTTCTTCCCATAGCTTCAATATTTCTTTCTTGATTAGAGCTGTACAATCAGTATATGAAATTGATATGTTTTTTATAGGTACGTCTAGAGTGTTCATAGTTTTGGCCAGTTTATCTACTTCCTCGTTTCCATATACACCGATATGAGCTGGAGTCCAAAATAATATAATGTCTATTTGATAATTTATTTTTAAATGATGTATCTGATCTCGGATATTATATATTAAATGATTTGTGACTGATGAAAAGGAAGGATTTCTCAAAGCCATCAACACACTCATGCTGTCAGTAATAATAATCCATTTTTTGTATTGGCTGAACTGTTGAATGTAGTTAAGAGCTACAATTATAGCATTCGCCTCAGCAGAAAATATGCTGGCATTTTGGCACATTTTAAAACTATGTCCAGTTTTACTACCTGTATCATACATAGCTACTGCAACACTTACATTCGTCTTTGAACCATCTGTATAAATTGATCGATAATCATTATAAGCCTGTAGACTTTCGTAAACATCATATTTATCTTTAAAATCTTTATGTAGGACAATATGAATGTCACAGAATTTACTAGCATATGAGCCACTATAACAATGTAAAGTAGTACTACAAAATATATTACATTGTTCTTTTAAACTTATAAAATGTGAGAAATTCTTTGAAAGAAAAGTGTTAGTGGAACATACATTTAATTTATTTAAAAGATCATTATTCGAACGTGATAAGAGTTTAAAAAGAAATTTAAGTTTTAAAAATTCAAAGCGAATAACCATTGGTGGTAAATGACATTCGACCTGCATAGAATTTATTGGGGAAGTGTTCATAGCACCTAGTATTAATCGTAAGTTCTTATTCTGTATTTTATCAATAATATCTATGTATTTTGGATCGGAAGCGTAACAAAAGAAAGCATACTCAAAATGACTTCTGACCAAAGCTTTATAAAGCATTAACACAATTTTAGGATCAGCACCCCATTTCAATCCAGTAACGGACCTAATTACATTAGTGGCTTTTAAAGCTCTGCTCACCAAGCAATCAACATATAAATCCCACGTAAGATTTTCGTGAAAAATAACACCCAAGAATTTAACTGAATTATCAATAGGCAAAGTATGATTGCTGTATGTAATATTAATTAGAGGTAGAGAACTGTATTTTGGGCAAAATATTACAACTTTACTTTTTAAAAGGCTAACATTTAAATCAAGTTCTGAGAAGTAATCTGCCAGCTTCACTAGATTATTATTTAATGTTAATTGAATATCTAATACATTAGTACCTTTACAATAAATGACAAGGTCATCAGCAAACTGAAGATTGTTGACTAAATTATTATTAAGAATGGAATTTAGTTTTCTTATATACAAAATATACAGAATAGGACTCAAGATGCCTCCTTGACATACACCTTTGCTCGAAAATCTAGGGCCTAAAAATTTATTATCTATTTTGACATACACTTTTCTATCCGTGAGAAAAGCATATATCCAATAAGCAATTTTTACAGGTAAGAAAGATAATAGAGATTCAAACAAAATACCATGATTAACGTTATTAAATGCACCTTCTATATCAAAAAACACTGCTATTGTATACTCCATATTCTTTTGAGCTGTAGTGACGTCCAAAAAAAAATGTGCTAAGCTTTCTTGAGCCGAAAGTCCTCGCCTAAACCCAAACTGGTTTAAAGGTAAAATTGAGTTCTTTTCTATGAAGAATTCCAATCTTTGTTTGATTAGCTGTTCAAATAATTTACCAGCACAAGACGTTAAAGCGATAGGACGATAAGAATCGGGATGAGATGCAATTTTTCCAGGTTTTAAAATAGGAACCAAGCAGTCCATTTTCCAATTAGGAGGAATTGTGCAATCTTGCCATAAAATATTATAAATTTGTAAAAGCTTATAAAGATTGTCAGTGTTAAGTAGCTGAAACATCTTGTACGATAAACTATCTAATCCACAAGCAGTGTTTTTTCTAGATTTCAGAGCTGCAGTTAATTCGTCAAAAGAAAATGGATCAGTGAGGAATGACTGATTATCTGGTAAACTATTGTCCTTCACAATTGGCCTGTTATTTTGCACAAAGTCAGGCGTGTATTTACGTAAAAAATCACTGACCCACGAAAAATCACTATTTTGCTTTTTATATGTTTTATGTGTAAGTTTTCTCATGTTACCCCATACTACTGAAACTGGTGTCAATCGATTTAATTTTGTACAGAATTCTATCCAACTACTTAGTCTTTCTCTCTTAATGGTAAGTTTTTTAGCAGCTTGTAATCTTTTGAAATTAATATATTTTTCTTGAGAAGGATTATTCTTAAAATCAAGATAGGCTTGCTTGCTTTCCTGGACAGCTTTAGCGCAATTACTATTCCACCAAGGAACTGTTCGATATTTTGATTTTAAGTTTTGAGTAGCAATGTTACGTGATTCGGACCGAGAGGTACGAGAGGGAATTGACTTTTGTGCAGCTGTCAAAATGATTTGACAAAAAGAGTTGTATGAATCTATTGGATTACTAATAGGGTTACATTGAAAATTATCTAAATCCTTATTAACAATTGAAGAATACAACTTCCAATCAACTAATCTATGATTAATGCGATTGTTAAAATCATTTTCATCCTGAAAATTGTTTTGAGAGTTAAAACATTGTGAACTACTATTGAATGTAATCTTAGTAAATGTTGGCAAATGATAACTGCCCAATGGATCGTCGTGTACTGACCATTCGCAGCGAAGAGCTAATGAAGGAGATACCATAGTCAAGTCCAAACCATTGGGTCTCCAAGAATGAGAACCGACAGTTGTGACCTGACCATCATTCAACAGGACTAAATTGCATTCATCTAAACACTCAAGAATATCCTTACCTCTGGAATCCGATAACGGACATCCCCAAATTGAGTGATGAGCATTGAAGTCACCAGCTATAATCGTCGGCCTATGGAGAGAATTCAAGAAATGTTTAAACTTATTTTTAGAGAAATTGGGAATACAATTTGTTGGACAATATATACTAGCTATTGAAATAGTGTTCTGATTTAGTTCTAAATGTATTACAATTGTTTGGAGAGAGTTGTCAAAATAAGATGTTACTTTTTGATATTTTAGTGATGTATGGATTAAAATAGCAACACCATTATGCTTGTTGCCACAGTCATTACGTTCAATATGATAACCTTTGATTTTAAACTGCTTCTGAGGCTTTAGCCATGTTTCACATATAATTGCGATATGAATAAAATGGTCATAAAGAAATTTCGTAAAAATAAGTTGATTGCTTAATAAGCTTTGAGCATTCCACTGTACGATATTCAATTGATTGGGGGTGAATTGTGGGGATTTGATTGCTTACCAAAAGTATTTTTTAAGACCTCTAAAACACTTTTAGAATTTATAGAAGTATTTTGAGTATTATGCAAAGAAACACATTTAGTTATGGTTTCAACTAATAATGAGAGACACTTGCTGTCAGTATTGAGCAGTGTAAACAAATCTACATTATTTTTTGTCTTACTTTCTAATTTGGGAAAATTTAAAGGATTTGTAATATCTGCATAAGAAGCAGGCTTATATTTATTTCTATTTTCAATGATTTTCTGTTTTTTAACTGGGCATATTGGAGACACACTAGTATGATTGCCATCACAATGAATGCAAGTAGCTTTTTCGATAGAAACTGTACAAGTCTTATAGTTATGATTTTCTTTACATATACTACATTTTTCAGAATTTTTACAATATTTTGCCAAATGTCCGTATCTCAAACATTTGTAACATTGCTTAACTGGTGGTATATATTGAGACACATCATGTCTCCAACCACCAATATCTATATGATTTGGCAAAATGGAAGTGGCAAATGTTACTATTACTGTAGTTGTAGGTTGTAATATAAAACCCTCAGTCACATTTATTTTTTTCATTATTCTTTTTATTGTTATTATTTTTTTTGTACTTGTTATCATAGTAAATATTCTCTTGTTTGATATAATGGTAGGTACATTTCTTATAACTCCGGACACCTCAGTTGTAGCAGCAGGAATACTGGCTTTGAATTTGTATTCTTTCAAGAAGGTATTATTATTTAAAAAGGCATTCGCCAAGTCTGGTTTTTCAAAATAAATACCTATCTTAAACTTATTGATATTTCTTAAAAATTTGACGCCTTTGTTAAAGCGCTTTAAACAAGTTGACAAAGAAAGAAGATCTCTTGTTCCAATTGGTTTCTGGATGTCTGATGACTCAACAAAAACCACAAATTCAGTGCCGCTAATTTCTTCCGGATATCTGCGTATATAGTCAGTAACATAATAAGGCTTGTACCTATCTGCATTGCTTATTTCTTCATCACTGTCCGAAGAGGACATATCCGTTTCTACCAACCTTACCTCATCTGTCTCCCTATCTGCATCACCAGACTCCGGTTCATCCTCCTTTTTTTTTCTTTTTCTCGAACTCCGCTTCCCCATATCTGCTTATAATATTATTTAATGCCTATATGTTATATACCTCTTTTGTTTGTGTTTTATTAAGTAACTGACTACAATTAAAAAATTACAAATAAAATATTTTAAAGAGCCCGCCTTTACTATGTGAAGTTCCCGCGCTTTTTTTTTTCCTATGATACGCTGATTGTACCATAGACTAGACGTCAGTCGACGGCTTCCACAGATAAATAAGATACGTTGTAGTTTCGATTTTCGATTTGGTTTCGATCTAACAATAACTAAAACATAGAAGGAACAAAAACAACAATTCATTGGACTCAATTCTGAAGTGGCCGCTAAATTGCCTAATTTTATTAAGGTGCCGCTAAACCATTATCCAATTCTACGGTAACTGTCAATGTCAAATTCAACTGACATTGCTAATTTGAATCTGACGTTTCTAATTTTAGACGGTCAATTAAACTTAGCTTTAGCCGTATAGCCGTCCAAACGCTATTCCAGACGTGAGATTTTTACGCGTAAACATCCTAAACTGACTATTTTTAGCGGTGACTAAAATCATCCCGATTAAAATTAGAACCTTGCTAAAATCCGACATTTTGTTAATGAAAATACAAATCCAAATTACAAATGAGGTAGAAATTTTTATTTTGCCCAAATTAATTGTTTTAACCTTAAATGAATGTCTCTATCTGTCTCTATCTATGTATATTGACACAAGTGAAAGCGCACTACAAAAAAGTCCGAAGACGCTTAAACCAATACTAACAGGTTAAAACCAGGTTTTGTAATAAGACCGTTTAGAATTACGCCTAAATTTTTTTGTCTAAATTTAGTTGGCCTTGCATAGTAGAATAGCACTTGCTTAACCGGCCATTAAAATTATTTAGAAATTTTAGTTTAGGTTAGACGGCGGGCGCACACAATTGAGTCCATTATAATCGGCTTCGTCCTCGGGATTAGCAAATAATACTTGTAGTAACGCCTAGTGATACGCCAGTCACGCACTTTATTTGAGGGTATAAATAAAATTTAAAATGAGTCTCACGTCAACAAGGTGGGCGACCTATCTCTTTTTAGTGCTCGCCACGATCACACTCTCGCGTCTTAAAAGTTTTTACTTTAAGTGAGGTAGTGCTTATTTATAATGCCTAAGCGGAAAAGTGAGGAGGATTGTCAAATCTGGGACACGATTCTCATGCATTCGAAAAAAGTTCACTTCGTAAAAATGTTCGAAATTCGAATTTTTTTCGAAGGAACCACAGTTTGTGCATTCTCAGAATTGTGTAAGTTTAAAAAACTCGAAGTGTTACGAAGATGCCGTACACGGAGTCGTTCCAGCTTGCCCGACAGGCGTTCCCGCTCGGAGTCTCAAGGCAAAAACAAGTTTCTACGGCTATTTCATGCTTGAACCAAGCTATTAATTCGCTGACCTTGAAAAATAACAGTGACCCAGAATTAATATAAATGTTGATGGACACAGAACGTATTCTCTGTGACTTACAGTACCGGATTCAGTCATACGACGGAATTTTATTCTGTCTTCCCCACCACGCTTCGCGTGGCGAACGTTCGAGTGGTTAAAAAGGACATGAAAGACCAGCTTCAAAATACTTAACCATTTTTTATTCATTCATTAGGCGAAAACCTGTCAGAAATTATTAAGACTGCAAAGGCGATAAATAAATAGGGTGCAGTTAAAAACTTCATTGCATAAGCCACAAACAAAAAAAAAGGCGCCTGCACCGACGCCTAGCACCTCCAGGAATAATTAAACTGGAAGGGCCCTTATCCTTCTCGAAAGCAGCCAAATCGTCCGAAGACGAAGAAGCCCCCTGCCAGTAGAGGTCAGCCATCGAGCTCATCAAGACACTCGCAGCAGCCGCCCGCCGCCACGCGATCGCTGCAAAATCCAGTAAAATATGCAGGCACTTTGCCTCTTTTTATGACCAATGGTCTCTTATAACTAAGAATGCAGAAATTCTATCCTGCATCAAGGGATACGAAATCCCATTCACTAGTCCCGTTAACCTATTCCAAAGGTGAAACATTATTTAGCCACAGAAAGAGATGATTTCAATTAAGCTATTCATAACTTGTTAGCTAATGGTGCTATTTCAAAATGCCAACCTACTGAATGGCAATTTTTATCAAGTATATTCTGGTACCTAAGACAAATGGTAAACATGGTTTCATCCTGAATTTAAAAAAAAAAACTTTAATAAATTTATAAAAGCAGATCATTTAAAAATTTAAAATTTACGCTCAGTGCTAAAATTTATAACAAAACATTGTTTCATGACAAAAATAGATTTAAAAGATGTCTTTTATTTAATAAGTATTGACCCTAATTCAAGAAAATATTTAAGATTTCAAATTGAACAAGAACTATTTGGCTTGAGTACTGCACCATCAAGGCAATGAAACCAATTGTCCGATTCTGCGGACCTAAAATCAACTAATTATTTAGATAATTAATGGCTAATGGGACACTCTTACGATAGTTGTTTGTATAATACTATACAAACCAAAAAATTAATTACCTCTCTTTGATTTTAATTGACGAGGACAAATGTTTAATGATACCTAATAATATATGTACATTTTCAGGTTTCGTTCTAATCTAGACTAAAAATTTCCAGATCACATATCAGAAATTTTAAAAAAATCGTTAACTCTTAAAAGATGTTGAATACGTCAATTCGCACAAATAGTCGAATTACTAGTCTCAGTTTGCCCGGCTGTAGAATACAGCTAGCCTTATACTAAAATATATTCGAGCGCATTAAGTAATTAAACTTAAAATCATCATTAATGATAATTATGATAAATTTATAAATATCCCTAGGAATGACGCAATACAAATACCGATTTTAATTTTTATGCATTCACCCGTTCTCTGTCATGGTATAGCGGGGAACTTATGCGGACGGCGTGGAGTGTACCGCCGATATTAGCATCTATATCCCAAAGTTCCTTTAAACAATATAATGTTTATTTACGGCGCTGGTTCAATTACTGTAACGACAATAATTGTGACTTGTATAATCCTTCAATTCCACAAATAATTTATTTCAACAAACTATTATGAAGAGGGAGCTCAAGATGGCACGCTTAACTCCTATAGATCCGCGCTCGCCCTGCTTAGGGGAAAATAATTTACGAGAAGATGACAGAGTAAAAAGATATTTTAAAGGAATATTTCGGTTACGCCCTCCCTTGCCCAAATATGTGAGATACTTCAATAGTTATTAATTATGTCAGCCAATTTTACGCCAATGAAACATTGTCTTTTGAAAAACTTTCGAAAAAACTCATCACTCTCATTGCGCTGTTGACAGCACACAAAGTACAAACCTTGTCCTAGATTAATATTAAAAATATTGAAATCTTTCCTTCTCTTCATAAGTGCTAAAAACCCTTATAATGCTGTCGGTTCCCAAACCTTAAGTCAGTGAATAAAGGACACACTGCGCGATAGCGTTTTTGATCTAAACATATTTACCGCGCACAGCACGCCGCTACATCCGCGGCTCATCACCTAGGTGTCGGCCTAGATCAAATAAGACGAACCGCTGGATGGAGCGGCTCTTCAAGCACATTCTATCGATTCTATAATAGAACCATAAGTAATGTCAATACTAATGGAAATAATTATTTTGCTAGAACAATTGTTAATAATACGAGTAATTCAAATGATGATTGATGTTTATTCTTATTAACATAAATTAATGAAAATTCAGGAATAAACAAAATATTTCACACTATTATCTCTAAAAGTCTACAAGTATTATTTGCTAATCCCGAGGACGAAGCCGAGTATAATTAATGATTAAACGAACTTACCTGTACGTGAAGTTCAATCATAATTATACGAAGGCTTCGTCCGAAGGGATTAGCAATCCTCCCTCCCAACTACAAGTCCCCTTTTTTGTGTGAAATATTCCGGATGCGGCTACTCTAAACTAAATGAAGCGAGCGGATAGGTCGCCCACCTTGTTGACGTGAGATTCATTTTAAATTTTATTTATACCTACCCTCAAATAAAGTGCGTGACTGGCGTATCACTAGGCGTTACTACAAGTATTATTTGCTAAACCCGTACGTACCCGCTTACGTACAGGTAAGTTCGTTTAATCATTAATTGTGTGTTATTTGTCTCTTTCTATCATACAGCACAAAACTGCGTAAGTGCATGGACTTCCATGGCGTAAGTGTAAGAGATAAGTAATATTTGTCTTTTTGGCAAATCACAAGATGGTCACAAGATGAATTGTCATTTGGTTAAAATTGGTTAAAATATAACACGGCTAAATTCTATAGTACCTTTTTTTTTACGATGGGAAATGCGCTACGCATACCCCGCGCTTGGGAAGGCGCAGGGTTATGTCGGACTCTCCGCGGTAACTGGGGGCAGAATGCCAGCCAGAAACCGTGGCCTACCGACTAAAACCCATCGATGCCCCTCAGACACCCCTTGGCGCGAGCACGTCCATCATCGCCGCATCCTCATCGTCATGAGGATGCGTCAACATGTAATTTGTGTTATTTTATTTTTGTTTGTTATTAGGTAGTTAAAAATGGATCGTGAAGAGGCAGAACGACAGCGTATATTGTCAATTTTAGAAGAGTCTAACTCGGAAGTGATGCTATCGGATCAGCGGCCCAACCTCCTATCTCAAAGCGATAGCAAGTGATCGCAATGAGGCAGGCGGTAGGGCCCCAGGCTTTTGTCTAAGGGCAAAAGCCACACACTAACTTTTCCGTAGTCGTTCCACAGAAAAAAATGTATGGAGATGACATAAGCTGCAGAAAAAAGAGCGTGATGTTGGCACAAGCTAATGTCATTTCCATAATTTTTTCTGCGGAACGACTACGGAAATGTTAGCGTGTGGCATTTGTCTAGGGAGGCTGCGCGTCAATTTGTAATTGACGGTGCACATCTTCTTTCAGATTTATAATTTCAAAGGTTAATTTTTAAGGCTCACTTATATAAGGAGATTTTCACGCACGCGAGCGGCGAAATTTTGACAAAAACTCGTATTAATCAAGCGATACAGGCTCGCGGCCTAGGAGAGTTTCAGTAACAATAATTGTATTCAAAAGGCAAGACTCGTATAGTTTGTTTACTCTAGGCGAACATAATATTGCCTATAAGAAATAATAATAATAATAGAGAAACTCTGCTTGAGTAACTGCTGAGTCTATACTCCAAAATGGATGCTATGAAATCGATAAACATGCTTTTGAGATTGAATGTAATGTATGACATACAATAGTTGTATGACATTCATTCCTTTGTCTTCGCAAGGATAAAGGCTATGGTCTATAATCACACAACAGTGCAAACGTTTGCATGCATGATTCATTCCTTTGTCTTCGCAAGGATAAAGGCTGTGGTCCACAATCACACAACAGTGCAAACGTTTGCATGCATGATTCATTCCTTTGTCTTCGCAAGGATAAAGGCTGTGGTCCACAATCACACAACAGTGCAAACGTTTGCATGCATTATTCATTCCTTTGTCTTCGCAAGGATAAAGGCTGTGGTCCACAATCACACAACAGTGCAAACGTTTGCATGCATGATTCATTCCTTTGTCTTCTCAAGGATAAAGGCTGTGGTCTATAATCACACAACAGTGCAAACGTTTGCATGCATGCAAACAACCTTCAAATTGTTGGCACTGCTCACGGACGTAACCACTCAGATCAATTTTGGACCGCGCTTTCGATCTGTGAGTTTGTCAAGCTAACAGTCAATGTTATTTGAACAGGAAAATTGGATTGAGACAGGTAAATATTATGCGCTCCGTATCTTTACAGAGCACTTCTGTATTTATTAAAGATAATCTAATGAAAAAATGAATCCGACAAAGTTAAAATAAAACTAAATCTCCGCGGGAAACTGATGTTGTCTTTGACATTGACAGTTCTGGAGACAGTGCACTACCTCTTTTCTGTTACCACTGTCAGCATCAATCGGTGATGTCATCAATTACGTCATACCGCATACAAAATGAGCACATGAGCAATTTTGGACCGATTGTTTGCGTGCAAATAGCGCACACGATATCAAATTATGATATCAAATTATGAACCGCACTCATCAAATTAAGGACCGCACTTATAAGAGTTTTTTGTTTTTGTCTATGATTTCAAACCAATTGACGTTTGAAACGTCAACGTCAAAATACTTCTTTTAGGAATTTGACAGGTGAATGTTATGTTTAATTTATATTTTCTATGAAAAATAATCTTATTTAATCCCGCAAAATAGTGATAAATTTATTAAAAACTTATTTACATTATAAGCGAATAGTGGTAAACTTGTGAACTGTTGCTATATTTTAGATCTTATTCTTTTTTTTTCAGTAGTATCGTAGTGTACATAGCTGTTAATTTCTTCAACATGGTAAGCATTTAAAAACAAAGCAATTAATAATGTATTTATGTACGTACATATGCTGTCAAAATCATAAAATAAAATAGTACCTATTTACCTTTATTTAACCAAATTGGTAATGCATGTTCTGTGAAGATTTCTGAGTAACAGAGTTTCTTTTTAATGTTTCAGCCGCGTGAAATCAAGGATATTAAAGATTTCCTGCTTAAGGCGCGTAGAAAAGACGCCAAATGTAAGTGGTGTACTGTTTGAATTCGTGTCATACACATCTTGGATAATAAAAATATAAGGATAATAAAAACTTATCTCAAGTATATGTATTTATATTACAGCTGTAAAAATAAAGAAGAACCCTGAAAATGTCAAGTTCAAGGTCCGGTGCTCCCGATTCTTGTACACACTGGTTATCACGGACAAAGAGAAGGCTGAAAAACTTAAACAAAGCTTACCACCAGGTAATCTATGAGCTTGTACATTATTTACAGTGTAACTCTTCATAACAAAACTTAAAAGCATTTTTTCATATTACATATAGATATTTATGTTTGTAGAAATCTTACAAAGCGAAAGAATATCAACCAAATTCACAATATACACTCATTTGCAAAAAAACGGGCGGTTTTGATTTTCATTCATCTTTAAAAAGATACAATACAAAAAAGGTTTCAATTGTTTGTACATGTTACTGACCGGTTTTAAAAATGCCGTGGTATTTAAAAAAGTATGTTCTAAATTCAAATTTTCATTTGATGCTCATTTTTACAGAAAACCCCTTTTTATCCTACATTTTTGGCGAGAAGTTCCAAAAGTTGACATCGACTTTCATAACTTTTATTCAATTTTCATCGATTAATTTCATATCCTTGACTGTCAAAGCTTTATTTATTGCTGTTTGGCTGTATCAAAAATGGTAGATAAAGTGGTAAAAGCTACCAAAATTATTGCGCTGCTTGAAGAGGGTTGCAGCCAATGCTTCGTGGCTAGAAGGCTAAATGTTAGTCGTTCGACGGTCCAAAGGACCTGGCAGCGATATCAGGAGACTGGTTCCGTCGAGAGAAGGCCTGGTTCTGGAAGAAAACCATGTACCCAACCACGGGATGATCGTTTTCTTGTGAGTCGCGCATTGAGAAATCGCAAATCTTCGTATGTGGATCTTAAGAATAACCTCCAAAAAGTAAGAAATGTGCATATTGGTCTATGGACGGTCAGGACGAGGCTTCTCGCAGCCAATATACGCAGTCACCGACCGGCCCGCGGCCCCAAATTACTCCGTGAGCACCGAGTTCACAGGCTTAGGTTCGCTAGAAATTGTGAATCATGGACTCGAGAAGATTGGAATAGGTTTTTGTTCTCTGATGAAGCCAGGATATCTCTGTTCGGTGAAGATCGACGTCGGCAAGTGCTAAGAAGACAAGGAGAACGCTTTGCAGAGGCATGTTTCGAAGAAATCACACCTTATGGTTGGGGCTCTGTTATGTTTTGAAAACGGCTCACTGACTGGGCTTCGATACATAACGGAAGTTCTAATTCCTCATGCACAACCCGCATTGGCCGCTCTAGGTGAAGACTCAATTTTTATGGACGACAATGCTCGCGCCCACCGATCTCGCGATGTTAAAGCGTATGTGCAAGAGGTCGGCATTGGCCAGCTCCAAGTCCCGACCTCAATCCCATAGAGCATGTCTGGGACGTTCTGAAACGGCGTGTGAGATCAGTACAACCAGCTCCGCAGACCATCAGAGAGCTGAAGAATGTGATTACTGCGGAGTGGGAACGTATTCCGCAAGCAAGTATCCGGGATATACTCGCTAGCATGCCCAGACGAATTCAAGCTGTGATTTTAGCTAGAGGGTGTCACACTCGATACTAAACATTTATCTGCTTTTACTTTATTAAAAAAAAAACAAACAAAAAAACTTTATTTTTACTTCATGAGCATATGCACTACTAGCGAACATACACTACTAGTGAGGCTTAGCATTATTTCCCATAAATTGTATCAAAATTTTATGAAATACTGATGAAAACGATTATTTTCTTATTAATTTACCAAATTGTGAGGATAAAACTACCTATAATTATCAAACAAAGCAATATTAACATTTGAAATGGTTCATTGCTTAGGTGCCCGTTTTTTTTGCTAATGAGTTTATTTTAAAATTTATTTGATATCATGCAGTACAACTAGGGTTGCCACCTGCCACTTATTTAAGGGTTACTGGTGTTAAAAATACGGGTTATATTTTACGGGAGACAATAAGATAAAACAACAGTTTTAGGAACATATTAATTTTTTTAAATTATTATCTGTTGTTAGAGGAAGTTACATTTCATTTATAATTCGCTTTTATTGTTTCAGTGTTTAGTCAATTTCATTGAGTTGCGCTTCATCTGGTTAATGATAGTAAATATGGGAACTTTGTGTACCCCGTATTTGATTTTCTCAATTTTGGGTTTCTGTGTTATAGTCTGAAAAACTCATAAAAAACGGGGCATCTGGCAACCCTAAGTACAACTCTATTGAACAGGTTAGAGTTTGTTTGTGACTGTGTTTAATTTGCGACCATTATTTAAAAATGGAGTCAATGGAGTAATTTAGATTTACTCCATTGGCTGTATCTAAATATTAACAAATTTTTTGTTGCAACAAAAAATCGGTATGGGATTTTCACCAATCAAATTGCGCTCACATATACAGTCCAATTAGTGACGTCAACAATTTTTTTTTAGATTCCTCGCACCTGGGTGTATCTGAAAATACTTGATGTATGTTCCGCGATTTTTCTTAGTTTTTGAGTTATAATTTTTTTGTGTATTTCTGCCAGCAAAGTTTCAAACGTAGTAGGTATTTTGCAGTCTTTTTTTTTGTGACGTCTTGAATGTTGTTTTAATAAAAAAAATAACTCAGCTTCCTGAAATTACTTAAAGTTACTCAAAAAAGGCTTGAAAGTTGGAACTTTAGTTTTCAGTAGGATTTACTCAAACATTCAACTTCAATTTAAAAATACAAAAAGGAGTTTCCATAGCTTCTGGATAAGTTTAAAAACTCCGCATGCTTCTAAACTACCAAAAATCATAAAAAAATTGTACTTAATCAGCATATTTTTGTTGTAATTGGCCTTCGAAGGCGGATAGGCTAAAAATCATTGAAACACGATTAAAGCATTAAAAATTATTTTATCTACTTTTTATCATTGTTATAGTTAGGGAATGCAAATCTCGCGAAATTGGGGCTCAAGCGAGATCCCGCGAGTTTATGAATAACAATACTGCGAGATCTCGCCAATTTCGAGATCTCGCGAGAGTAGCAGTTTGGTGTGTTTTTTTTGCAAATAATCACAATATTTGAATAAATTAGGAAAAAATAATAAATGTTACAAGTATTATAAGATAAACATTTATTTTCACGAATTTTTTCAATACACTTTTATGCATCAAACATTGTTTGACGTACTTATCTGTCTATATTTTTTTAATAAACTTCTAAGTAGTAAACTTTGACATATGTAATCTATCAAATAACAAATGAAAGAAACAACCAGTTTTCTCTTCTAATATCAAATCTTTTAGTAATAAAACAGTTCTTTTATAACAAACAAAACAACGAGAAGTCAAAAAAAAATTAACTTATTATCTAAGTTGAGTTGATTAAACTGAGATATTATTATCAATTAAATGAATGTAATGAAACTATATCTACTACTCAGTAGATCCATTAGATATTACAGATTAATTAACAACGTCCAGCCTATCCCAGACCGCGCTTTGAATAAGACGTAGGTATTTATGCTCAAGTGCAATCTCGTTAAACTCGCGAGATCTCGCCTTTTTTTCGGCCGAGATCTCGAGAATTGCATTCCCTAGTTATAGTAAATTAAACTTAAAAATGTAATTTCAAAATAAATTTAATTGAAATTCCTGTAAAATAACTTTTGCATGTGTAATTTTACAATAATTTCGGTTTCACCACTAAGATTTAAAATGTGAGCAAGAATAAAAAGTCAAAATGGCTCGTTGGGTAATTACCTGTTTTTTGATAACAAACATCGGGTATTTTCGGATACCGTCAGGTGCGAGAGGAATTTAAAAAATTGTTGACGTCACTAATTGAACCACCTGTATGTTACAAAGAATTCAATGTTTAAAAAAATGTTATGAAGAGAACACTATGAATCAACAATTTTTTTTCTTTCTCTATTATTTTCGACATTATGGCTCTTATTAATTAATTTAACCTCAAATAATAGATCGATCTTAAAAGTGCTAACAGACGATCCGATTTGGTTGGATCCAACGTGATCCAACCAAATGAGGAGCCGACGCGCCTACAGACGGTCCGACGCGGTTGGCAATCCAACATTAGGGATGCCCTAAAAAGTATTATGTACCTATATCGATACAAAATACTATTTTGGCCAATACAAAAACATAATTTGTCTTTGCGAAACTCAAATAAATTAACACCTTTTGTTAATATTTTATAACGTTTGTTTATAAGAAATAAATAAATAGGTACAGATAGATTTCATGGTAAATTTTTTGAGGTAATGTTTGTTAGAAATATTTATTTCCTGTGATCCGACTCTATCGATCGGTATCATAAAAATCCCGAACATAAAATCCAAAGATCCAAAAAATTATCGTACTCGTAAAAATATTGAAAGAAAAGTATCAATACTTCAAATTCAAAGTGTAGAGTACTTCAACGTCAGTCAGTGACTTGAAAACAGCAACAAATTAGTAGGTGTGTATAAACAATAATAAAAAAGCATCTGTAAATTCACAAATTAAAGTTTATTATATTAGGTAGGTACTCATAAATAGGGTAATGTCTGTTAAAACACAAACAAAAAGTAAAACAACATTTTTGCAACATATTTTTTTCTCTACTTTGTGGTTTGGCAGGACAGCAGTCGAGTCATTTTAGTTTACTAAATTATTAATTTATTACTTTAAGCACACATAATTAAATTAAACCACAAAGTATCGATACTTTTGTCTTTTGTCGTGTCCCTACTTGTCGGATGAGCGATCGGGCCGTCGAGCATCCAACAAGCTAATAATAATTATGTCGGGCCGATAGCCGTACACACGTTCCAATTTGGTTGGGGTCGGGCGGTTGGCTCCAACCAAATCGGATCGTCTGTTACGGCTATAAGATACTGTTTTTGACAGATGTTCCATGTCTAACTAAACATCAAAATTGCAACTTAAGATCGATCTCAGATTTAAGACAAGTTTATTAATACGAGCCTATGTTCCAAATTCTCTCAAAAAATCTATAATAAAGACTAACACCCATGTTATAAGACAATTACTTTACTTCAACTATTCCTTAGACTTAAGAAAAATATTTCCTTAAAGTTGTACAAGTCATTCCTCTCTCAATTCTCACCACACACTTAACAAGAAATGAGGTGCAATGTCACTTCCTGCATAGAATCACCTCAGGTTAATGCAGTCCCAGTGTCAAGTTCATTCCACATTGGTTAAATTTTAAAAAGTTTACTGATTCTGATAAGAACATATTAATTGACGGTAAAAATAATATTTTGATTGTAAAGATGTATTTTGTCCTATAATTTAGAAAAACAGCATAGTTTGATTTTTAACTGACTAAGCAAAAATTTTTCTATATTAATTTCTCAGCATTAATGCATTGACGTATATTGACGTATAATATACGTCAATGCATTAATGTGTCAATGGTATTATTGAAGTCTTTTAACAGGAGTAATAGCCAGTGTCTCTGGCGTAATAACCTGTTTTTCTGTGGTTTGGAATTCATATGCCTAACTTATAAGCCAGTACGAGTATGTATTACCCTTTTTATATGAGGCTTTGTAAATATAAGCTATCACATTACTCCTATCACAGTCGCAATACTCAATTTTTGTTGGGAACTGAAAGGGAAGAAAATCATGTCCGTGTAATCATTTGGACTTGAATACTTTTAATTTCGACTTAAATTATTTTGTTTCAGGTTTGCAGGTTAAGGAAGTGAAGTAAATGACTTAGTAATAAAAGTAAAAAATGATACCTGTGTCTCATTACATACTTATACAACTAAGTCTCTCACATTTTTCTTAGTTTGGCAAACAGACAGGCAGGGGCTTTATTCCGCTAGCGTTAATACATTTATGGCGTGTTAATAATACTTCAATAGCATTGCATTTTGAGACACTTGCTGCTGTTGTTACTTTGCCGACATATAACTAAAATATTTGTCATTATTGACTTATGACGGATAAAATGACAAAAGCAGTTTTATTTTATTAGTTTTTTTAAGCCCCCGGTTGTCCACCAGGTGATAAGTGGCTACAGTCGAGTCGCCTATAAATAGTATAGTAGGCGCCACTAGGGTCGCCAGATGTGTTCGAAAAAAGCCGGTCAAATTTTTAATTTCTATTCATTATGGGTATAATTTATTCATTCTTCATGTACAATGTGTACAGTAAGCTCCCATTCTAGCTTTACATGTACTCTACGAAAACCGCCACTATAACGAGCGACATAAGAACGGTCCAAAAGTCAAACAGTAGGTATAGCTTGACAGGGAGCTTTTAATGTCATAGGTATTCTCTACACCAGCCAGGGTGATGGAGAGAGCAGGTATGGTGGGTATGGTAGATGTACCAAATTAGTACCAGATAAATTGTGGATCATTAGATTTGTCTTAAATGAAGGAGCGACATACATCATCATCATCATCACAGCCCATATACGTCCCCACCGAGGGGCTCGAGCCTACCCTATATTAGGGTGATTAGGCCTTAGTCAACCACGCTGGCCCAGTGCGGATTGGTCGACTTCACATACATCATTGAATTTCTTCGCAGATGTATGCAGGTTGCCTCACGATGTTTTCCTTCACCGTAGGAGCGTCAGACAAATGTACATATGAAATTCGAAACGAAAAACACATTGGTACATGGCGGGTCTCGAACCCCGACCCCCCGATTGGAAGGCAAGTGCCGAGTCCACTGCGCCACGACGCGACATACATAGTATGTAAAATTTAAGTGTGACGTCTGTGTAATAAAAATAGAGGTGAATATTTTTTTTAGTTCCTTTAACAATATGGGTACTATCAAATTAGGGCTATTACATCTAATATCATTTTTTTTCGCAATTTTTCCTTTATCTGTGCTATAAGACGTTACTTCGAACCAAATTTCAAGATTCTGAGTTCACGGGAAGTGCCCTGTAGGTTTTGATCTCACCTATGAAATAACTTATTGTCCTGATTCACTGACTGACTGAATGATTCATCATATAGCTGAGCGTAAACTATTGAAGTTCAGTAGGGTCATTTTATTGAGTCGACACCCACTAAGGCAGGACCCCTTTAGGGGTAGAAAAATTCTGCCTGTAAAGGGGTGAAATAGGGGTTTAAATTTTGTATGGAAATCCGTTATTTTTTAAAGTGCAAAGACGAAATGTTATTTTTGGGCTGAAATGAGTTAACGCCTGTATCAGCGTCTGTGCAAACTTTACCCCTAAGGAGGTAAAATAGGTGTTGAGAGTATGTAGGTATATAGGTTAGTCTGGAAGTCCGTCATTTTTGAAGCTAGCAGCATGAAATTTTGAATGTATGCTGATAAGCAGAAATGATTGAACACGTGTTTAAGCATTTTTGAAAACTCCCTCCTTAGTTACTCCTTAGTTATTCCTTGTATTAATTTATTAATTTTTAAAATTCTAAAATTTGAAAAATTAATAAATTAATACTAGGAAAACCTTTGTTCCGGGCAGGAATCGAACCCGTGTTTTCAATTTTTTTTATAGTATTTAAGCAGAGAGAATACACGCTGCACTAGTCACCCTTACCTGGCCGACCTGCAAGTGCAAGGTGCTTCTTCACGCCTCTTTTAAAGGACCCGGGATTGTAAGAGAGAGGGAAAACGTGTGCTGGCAGTGAATTCAATTTTTTGATTGCGCGACACAGAAACGAGTTACCTTTGTACGCGTTGGAATGGTAGTCACAGTATGACGGTGACAACGCAGACCAGCACGTGTAGTCCTTAAAAGGAATGGAGAGGAAGGGATTAGAGAAAAAAGGTCTTCAGATCAGAGCACTCGCCGTGGTAAAGACGGTAGTACGCGCTTAGTGACGCAATTGCAGAGGTTCGAGGTTATAAGTCACCTCTACATCGCCAACGATGCGTGTTGCGCGCCGCTGCAACCTATCCAAAGCAGTGTGCGTTCCCCCAGCAGGAAATTGTGTCCTAGGCTAAATTACATCGAGCAAGTACTTGGCGGAGCCATCCCAGAGGTGCGAATGGTACTACTGACTGACATAAAGGCCAATATTCTACACAGGACCGTACTTGCGTTTTGTATAGTAGTACGTAGTACTATTATCTATTCTGTGATAGTAGGTAAGCACAATTGGTCAGCTGTGAAGAATCGCCGCACCTTGTTCAAGACTCCGAGTTTTCGTGAAGCTGTTTTTAATATGCCTTCAATATAGTCCTTTGGATTTAGGTCGCAGCGCACGTCTATACCGAGCATGCTAATACTATGCTCTGTAACTCCAGTTTTGTGCCCTGTGGGGCTAGCACGCAGGAGAATCGAAGTCCGAATCGAGGAGTTAGTATGGCAATTTTATTAGCGCCACGGCGGTGAGTAGCAGAACTAATAAAATTACCATACAAACTCCTCGATTCGGATTTCGATTCGATTTTCGATTCTCCTGCGTGCTAGCCCCACTGAAGAGAAGGAACGGAGACCTTTATGCCGAAAACGCACGCACCTGTGTTTTCTTGGCATTGAAATCAACCAGGTCCTCTGTGCCCCATTTAGATATGAGGCCCAAGACCCGGTTGAGTTCAGTGACAAGATGATCCCGACTCTCCCCGGTGTCTACCCGTCCAGCCGTCGCGTGTCCAAACTATCCCGATGCACTGTACCGTCATCTGCATAGCAATGAATATTCCCAAGAGAAATTATATCAATGATATGCAGAAGAAAGAGTGTCGGGGATAAAACGGAACCCTGCGGTACTCCGGCATTAACTGGCATAAGCTGCGAACTGCATCAATCCAAAAGGACACGAATTTTACGCTCACGTAGGAAATCAGCCACCCAGGTACAGAGCTGAACAGGTAGAGCGTAAGACAGAAGCTTGGAGAGAAGACTTGTGCCAGACTCTGTCGAAGGCTTTGGCAATATCTAGGCTGATAGCCAGCGATTCGCCATGTTTGTCAATAGCTTCACCCCAGACATGCGTTACATGCGCTAGAAGATCGCCCGTCTATCGTTTCGGTCTGAACCCGTATTGTCGATCGTTGATCAGAGAGTGGTCCTCTAGGTAACGGATCAGTTGGTTGTTCAGGGTCCTTTCCATGACTTTGCATAGTACTGAGGTGACAGCTATAGGTCGATAGTTGGCCGGGTCCGAGCGGTCCCCTTTGTTAGGCACTGACTGCACATTAGCCTCCCTCCAAGCATCTGGCACATATATACATAGGTAATACACCCATTTTTCTATTTATATGGCAATTTTAAAGAAAATGCAAAGTCACAAATATACTTCATATTTATTAGATTTCATTTGATACCTACTCATATTTTTATAAAAAAAAAATTATTTCTCCTCCATTCTTGCACATTGACAATGCACTGTCATTCTGTTATCTATGACATTTTTAAGTGGGCCTAGCACCTAGCACGCAGGAGAATCGAAAATCGAATCGAAATCCGAATCGAGGAGTTTGTATGGCAATTTTATTAGTTCTGCTACTCACCGCCGTGGCGCTAATAAAATTGCCATACAAATTCCTCGATTCGGATTTCGATTCTCCTGCGTGCTAGCCCACAGACATATAAATCTGTGTGCTAGCCCCACTGTACGTAGTACATGGAATGAGGTTCCGTAACGATTTTAATTATAAATGTAGCTTTGTAGACAATTAAAAAACAATATAAATGGTACCAAATTTTTTTTTCTACGATGAAAATTGACGAAATTATAACGAAAAAACAGATCGCTCCGTCAAGCGGCCGCCTGGCAGGAGTGAGACGTCACACGACACGTTCTAGGCAGACTCCGCATCCGTGCTATCACTCCCGAGTTTTCGACTAGTAGCCGCGCGCAGCGTTTCATGCGAAATCGTATTACATACCTATATTGTTTTTTTTTATGTAATAGTAGTAGTATTCAAGAGGTTCAGTACAGTTTGAGCAATGAGTAATAAACTAGAAATCGGTTTTGTGTAAGGTCAATCGGATAAACTTCCTATTTTTGACATTTTTATGGAATCTAGTTATCTGATTACTTACCCATTTAAAGTACACCAGTGCCGAAATCCGTGGTTGGAAACTTCAAAGGTAAGTGAATAAAGCTACATATTTTAAAATTAGAATAATAATATTTGGTGATGTTATGATCGAAACACACAATGAGGGTGCAGCGTAGCGCGGAATATATTCTTTATTTACACTATGAGCGTGCGCTCCCTTTTGATTTTCTCTTTTAAAACTCATACCTAAACCTATCCTATCCGTACCCGTGGCCGTACCGCCTAAAAGCGAACACTCGCTATCGTTATCGTGACATAACTGGAGGGAGACTCTGTACCAGGGTCGTCTGCTTAGGTACCTCCGTCTTACCTATTTCTGCCGCAAAGCAGTAGTGCTTGCATTGCTGTGTTCCGGTTTGAAGGGTAAGATATGGCAGTAATATTACTGGGTACTGTGACTTTACATCTTGTGTCACAAGTTGGCAACGTACACTGTGGTTCTTATGGGGGTTGCAGTTTTCCTGTGAATCTCACAAGAGCCACATGTATTATAGGTGACTGTTACCACTTACCATCAGGTGGGCAGTTTGCTTGTTTGCCAACTTTCAGCAATAAAAAAAAAATAACAACAATAGTTTTTATGTCACAGGTGACATTTAAATTGTTGTTCTAATGTCACGAAAGCGATAGCGAGTGATCGCTATGAGTTAGGCAGTAGCCCCCCTGGACTGCTGAGATGATTTTGAGTGTAACATATGTCCTGGGGCCTTATTCTGCTAGCGTTAATGCATTTGTGGCGTGTCAATAACGCTTCAATAGCATCGCTTTTTGAGACAGTTATTGTTGGTTAACCGAATACTAACTAAAACATTTGTAACTATTGACTTATCAAGAAATTGTAGTACAAATAAATTGTAGCAGAAAATGCGCATAAAAGCGACAATAGTAGTGTTATTGAAACGCTATCACGACGCGACAACGACGTTAAGATTAGCGGAATTAGAGCCCGGTCGTTGGTTTTAGTTGATTTGTTTACTGAAAAATTGATAACACTTGGCTTTGGTGCCCGTTTTGTGTAGGCGACGGGCTGGAGTACTGTATGGCCCATACTGCCAGATGTGGCTTTGAGTGAAAAACCTAGTTTTAACACAGTGTTACCTAGAGCTCTGCTAGACCCCTTTTGGGATTATAAGCGTGATTTTATGCATATATGTATGTATGTAAACCTATCTATGAATGTTACCGTCACAAAGAATGTTTCCATTCTTCAATCTGGGCGTGCAGCTTATGGAGATGAAGCCGTAGGTTAGGTGCAAGTAAAGAGAACTGGCCACATTGTGCACTGTTAAAGGCAGAATAACGTCAGAACACAAATAGATTCACTATATCATTATACGGTCTAATATTGCATGGACTCATACAACGGTTAGTCTCTCTCTACTCGTTTACTGTAGGTAGGATACAAGTCTCCCTGCCTGCCACAAAGAGAGTTTTTTTTTCATTGATTGTAGCACTAAACAAGAAAACATTCAACCTTACTTAAAAGAATAATAATAATAATAATAAATGATTTATTGCACACAAAGCATACAAAGATATAGGAACAGAAATTTTTCAAAAACAACACAGATGTTCAGCACAGTAGGCCTTATCTATACTAATACTAATATACTAATCTATACTAATATTATAAAGAGGAAAGATTTAATTGTTTGTTTGTTTGTATTAAATAGGCTTCGAAACTACTGAACCGATTTGGATGAAAGTTGGTATAGGGATAGTTCGAGACCAGGGGAAGGGCATAGGGTAATATTCCTACGGGAAAATAAAATTCCCACGGGAAAACAACAATAACGCGGGCGAAGCTATGAGCGGAAAGCTATTGCTAATAAGCAATATCTTCCAGGCAACATAATCTATTATGTAAGTAAAGGAAACAAAAACAACTGTTGTCGAAATTTCAAGATCGCGTTAACAAAACAAGCCGAACTTTTTGTAACTAAAAATTCGACATGGCTGAACGGTGCATTAGGTTCGAATAACGCATATGTGCAAGAATTGAGAGACGAAGGCGGGTCGGAAAAAGCTTCGATTGTTGCCATAATGCGAAGCTCTAATACAAACGAGAAAAGGTGACGAAGAATTTCATGCAACCATCAATATGAAAAGTTTCTCTGCAGATGAAGCTTTGGCCCTTTACGGGGATTTGTACACATTTTTAACATTTAAAATTTATAGAAAAAAACTCAGTCATGTTTCCGTCATTATTATAACATATCGAGTATCTGACGCAAAAAAAAAACGTAATATTTGCCTGCTTCGAGTATTGAAGTAACATACACAAGTGCTAAAGTAAAGCTACAAGATTTGCTGGATCATACTATTGGCCGTGTTTTGATGTTAAAAGGTGTTTACAGACCTCAAATACGTCTCAGGTTTAGCAAATGGGGATGTGTTGGTTCATCGGGGCAAAGTGAATACAAACAACGATAAACTTTAAGGTAATATTATATTTAACTTTATACATTTTGAGGGAAACATGTCTCCTGAATAAACAGACCTGAATAAAATATTCTTGTAGGTCCATGCCCTTATAGTGTATTTAGTCAACTATCACGTCATTTAGTGATATAATATAATAGTGATATAATAACAATATTATATCATTATTTCCTTTATAATCACCTTCATATTCTCGTAATAAGCAAACAATGAAACGGAAAAAGTAATTTTGTATGGAAAAGTAGCGATTTTTTATTTTGTATGTTATGTGTAATAATAAATTAAATATATAAAGATTCTAGTATCATTTCATAGCTTATATATTGGAGATCCTGTATGCAAAATTTTGTATCCGTAGGTGTAGTAGAAAAAAAGTTGCAAATTTTTGAAACGCAACTCACGCTTTCATCCCATAGTGCGGCGCGCGGCGGCGGCGGATAGTGTCGACTGACGTCACAGCCTGTCCGTAGGCAGCGGCGGATTTGATAAAATCAGTTGATGCAAATTGGTTTATAACTTTACATCGGATGGACCGATTTTGGTGATTTAAAAAATTTATTTATTGTAATACAATAAGGAATGTTACTATGTATGTTGTATTATGAAAAGCCATATCATTACGGGACCTCAATGAGGTCTCAAACAGGAATGAGCTCTTCAAAATATTGTTGTTCAAATTTGGACTTTATTTCTATGTGGATAAAGACTAAACACTTGAAAGTGCAAAAGTGTGCCGAGAGAGATCGCAATAACTGTACCTTTTATCCCTTTCCCACAGTGTTGCTACTGTTGTATATTTTATAATTTAGTAGTTATGAAACAACTATTGGTAGATGAAGATTTTTATTATTGTTTATTTTAGGCGCAAGCCAGACAGAGGCGGCGCGGCGCGCATCAGTCGCACCCGGTGGCGCACTCGCAGCGCGCTGCAGGCGCGCCCGTAGGCGCGAACAGCGCTTGTATGCTACGGTGCGCCAGTACGTTGGTGCCATATTTTGTCTTGTACGTAACGATTACAGTATTCAGAACGATTATAATCATATAGTGGTGGGTGTTCTTTAATTATTTCGCAAAATTTAATGTTAAAATCAACATCGTCACGTAATTGACGCATTTTTTTTTGCAAGAAACGTCTGGTCCCCCACATCACTCACTATAGACTGAGGTACGTACGTACGCGGCTGCGCGCCAGCAGTGCGACGGCCGGCGCGCCCGTCGTTGCAACCGTAGCGCGCCATCTGGAAGCTTGTCGAATGATCTTTCATACTAATTGTATGAAAACGGACGGGCACAAAACAGATAGAAGCGGTGCGCCGATGGTGCGCCGCGCCCGCGCCTTTTCTATCTGGCCCACGCCTTAATTACTTTTAATGCCCAAAATACCTAAATTGTTTTTTTTTTGTAATAATTATAACATTTAATAAATTAAATTATCGTGTTAGCCTACTATTAATAATTATAACACTATGATTTTACGTCCAGGAAATATTCTAGTGGTAGTATTCAAAACATTTTATATTGCAACAACGATTCTTTGTCAATGTCAGTAATTTTCGTTGTCATTGTAGTAGGGTGACCACACGGTATTTACCTAACATAAATCTTATCGCAATTTATACCATTATTTAATAAAAGTAATTTATATTTGTTATTTATTATTAAGCTTACACGATGCGATGTTAAGTTAATAGAAAAAAGAATTGGCATTAACATTCTGTTCAAGATATTGGCGAAACCACAAAAGTTTTAAATATTGTTGAAATAATTCGACTCACACCGATGTGTTTTTAATTCTTTTCTTCTTAAAATATTACTCATTCTTTTACTAGGTATGTATTTAAATATCACAGAGAGACTTTAGTGTTGACTCATTTTTGACAAGTTGACATATTTATTTGGAAAGACCCATCTATTGAAAGACAATCATTGACATTCATTATTTTTTAAATAATTATTATATTAATAAAACCTATCTTCTACCTATTGAAAGCAGATATAAAATTCTTTTGCGCAACCTATTATGAAATAATAGAATAGAATATAATATTTCTTTGTTGTACAACACCAACCAGCTTAAATAATACACTTAACACTAATTGTACAAAGGGCGACCTTGTCGCTAAAAGCGATATCTTCCTTAACAATCGTGATTATTAAGCATATTATGATTTTCAAAAGCATCTTTCAGGTTGAATGTTATTGTTTTTAAGAAAAAAAACCCTATTTTGTAGAATTTGTGGTCACAAATTTACGAAAGAGACAAACGGTACAGTTATTTATCTCTCGCTCGGCACGCTTTTTTAAGCAAGAGCTCATTCCTGTTTGAGTATTAATTCCATGGTAGAAACCTAGCAAAAATAGCTACTGGACAATATATTTGACTCACTTTGACATTAGGCGCTGCTAATAGAAGTTAGACAGAGACACGTATATGCAAGATGTTTCGAAATTTTCTAGGTCGTCACTAATTCCCGCTTTTTAGTTCTTCTCCCAGTGATATCGTGCTCATCACTCACCTAGTTTCAACGTCGATAGTTATATTATGTAGGTATTTAATAGATCCCTAATACTAAAATGTCTTTATTACGAGAAATATAACAAAAATAATTAAGGGTAGATTTTCTTATGTAGCTTATCCAGCTAATAGCTGCTGTGTCTCTTTGGTATGGTCAGGCTGACCGTTCATGAGACTAAAAGTGGGAAGTGCGAGTCGGACTCGCCCACCGAAGGTCCCGTATAAAATTGATCTGATCTGATGGAAAATATCTGGAGCAAATTTGACTATGCTTTCTTGGACTCCAATTTCGTCTGACAATACACTTTATACATATGTTTTTTATACATTGTCTTTAGGAAATCTGTAAAATAAAAATATCGACAAAATTTTACAACACTACGCATGATCAAGAAAACCTCAAAGTAATTTTCTAAAAATCGCTAAAACATAAAAGTGAAGTTAATATTACGTATTGTTTTTCTACAAAATGATTCAGCGATATTTCATATGTATATAAGTGTACTTATTAGCTCACATTCAAGTAACAATATGAGAAAACATGCCAATTTAAGGTCAATGATTATTTTCCTTTCGCGACGAATGAGACTTGCAGCCCCAAACTACACAAGACATTGTGTTACGGAGTGCACAAACACACACTATTTATAAATACCTAAAGAATTCTTGCTTTCTAATCACTTAAATATTAATAAAATATCATCAAAATATTATTAGCCACGGGACGCACAAACAAATATCATACGAACAATTCAAATAGTTCAAACTCGGATGGTCTATCTTCGATACAAGGTACTATAGAATTCAGCCGTGTTATATATTTTTAACCAATTTTAATTTTTAACCAAAATGACAATGAAGTCCCGTAATGGTATGGCTTTTCATAATACAACATACATAGTTGTTTAGTATCTGAATACTAAATCCCATCTCTTTCACACATTATCTTGCTTTCTCGCTCGCTCCCTCTCTTCCGTTTGTGTCGGTGCACGGAGCACAGCCTCGCACATTGTTTTAATAAATTACTGTGATTATAACTAAGATTAACCTAATTAAAATAGTGCAACTTAATCCTTATATGTGAAGTGCAATAAAATAAGTATTGGAATCACTCAAGTCGGTGTTTCATTCCGCTTTACCAAACATAATTTGGTCCATCGTCGCCGACATTCAAGACGCCATTTTTTCTCCTGTGCGGGAAGAACGCGCCGAACACAGCACCAAATACAAAAAGAGAAAGGTGAAGTAAAGCGACTGTTTTACCGACGACGCAACGGAACGAGCCTAGCGACACCAACGGGGCTACGTTCCAAAACATCACCCGAGTGCACTCGGTCACCCGAAGTATGTCCTAAAACATTTCGGGTGCACTCGAGAGTGTTGGAGTGGCGTGTCCTAAAACGCTACGGAGTGCACTCGATCGAGTAGAATCTCACCCGCATAATATAGCAAGGTGTAATTTCACTCGATCGGATTTGGCGGGAAATTGTGTGGATTTTAAAGTTGTGTGTGATCGTGATTACAAAGATTTCATATTCACACACAATTTGTGCATCTCGGAGAGCGAGGATGCGCTTCGTAACGTCGTCAATAAGTTAATTTTAAATTCCAAAGACTATAGGTATCGTAAGTGACATGATTGTAAAATTGGCCTTCATTTCCGCTGAAGCTAGGTTAGGCCGCGATTTAACAGAATTCATATTCTGTCGGTTTTAGCATTTTCGTAGATAAAACAGAGGAATGTAATCCATGCATTAAAGCGAACGGACGCGCCGATGAATTATATATTTTCTTACTTTTGTATATTTGGTTATGTAAACAAAGCAGACAACACTCTTGCCGTTCTAAAACAACCAACACTCCGACCACCCTAACCGGCCACTCTCCCCCCACCACCTACTCACTCCGGGTGATGTTTTGGAACGTAGCCCGGAGCTAGCAAACAACATCGCACAGTGAGTGAACACAGCGCAAGTAATAGCCAATCATTGAGTCGTTCGAAGACTGCTTTATCATCAACGCTGCGATACTTCACGCGCACAACAGAGGTCGCCCCGGTACACCGGATTTCGTTCGCTCGCTCTTCGACGCGTACGCACCGCTCTCTCGCCGAGTCAGAGCAGCAGCCATTATTGTCTTACTAAAATTTTTCAATTCTGTGCGTGCATTTCGCTATTTACATAGCTACAAAGACGTGAAAAATAAAGCGGACGCTATACGCTAACGCTACACAAAACAGTGTGTGTATATTTCTACAAACTACAACGTTACTACAACTTTACAACAAAATGGATCTCGACGCCCTAAAAACGCAAAGAAGCGCAATCAAAGGGAGACTAACAAGAATTACTAACTTTGTCAACGGCTACAGCCCAGATGCTAATAGTATTCACGACCTACAGGTCAGGAAAATAGAAATTAACTCTATAGCCAACAGGTTTGAGGAAATACAGCTAAAAATTGAAATGGCGGACATTGAGCCCAATCGTCAAGCGGCTCATGATCTCGAACGAGAAACCTTTGAAGATAGATATTATTCAACGAAAGCTAAAATAGACGAACTCAAGCACCGATTACACTTCACGATCCATCGGGAGTTAGGGCCCTAGCTAGTGTGGTCTAATCGCTGTTAGGGAGTTAGGGTCCCGATATCGTGCGATCGTGGTTGCCCGATCGCCCTAACTCCCTAGTTAGGGAGATGTAATCGCTGTTAGGGCGCTCAGTCGCTGCACAGCGCTCGATGTGAGCGGATTGTTGCTGTGTATCGGAAGCGAAATTGGCCTCGCGTGCCAAGAAAATGTCGTCCAAAAAAGAAAAATCTGGTTTAATGAATCTTCTGGACATGTATAAAGCTATACCAAATTTATTTCTCGTCGCTAAAATTTTTTGCGTCACTGCTAATCGTTGTTTAGCACCTACACTTTCTCTAAATAATGTGTCATGTTTCTGAATATAATTATTATTATACTGTCACTTAATTTAAAATATGTTCAAATTGTGCAGAATTTATTCGTAAACAATTTTTGAAATCTTCTGGCTCTAATGAATATAAAATGTTCATATTGCATAGTTTAATTTTATTTTAATTATTTTTTATTTATTTACATCGCCTCAAATTTTTTATCTATCTATTATATTACACAAAAACATGAGACTCATATAGGTCAGGATTGGTCTATGCATCTTCGGCTTTAAATCTGTATGGCAGGGATCCTGGTGTAGAGCGTTATTTTTTCATAAATTTATTTTTTTCATGTTTTTTTGTTCATTTTAATAATTTGTTATTTTATTATTATTTTTTATGAATTACTTGTTTTTTATTTATAATTTTGTTTTCAGAAGAAAAAGAGTTATGTTAAGAATAAAAAAGCGATTTTTAATCGAATAATTTTCAGTTAAATGCCTACCATACAAAAAAAAGTGTCACTTGCATCGTAGTTTTATAAAAGCACACAGTGATTCTCTTTTTATTTTATTTTTTCACATTTACACCCGCAGTTGCGACAAGGGCGATACCATTTTTTTCATATTTGGAGAGTGCAGGAGCCATCCTTCCAACACCACGTTCGGTTGCCTACTGAGTTAGGGAGGCGATCTAGTGCAGTGTGATCAGAACGCTCTAACTGCCCTAGCTCCCGATGCGACGCCCTAACACCCGATGGATCGTGAAGTCTAATCGCTGCTTAACTAATGTACAACGACGTCAATCAGCGAATTTATACATTGATCAAAACTCCACAACCATTCACGACTCCACGTCGAGGAAGCCACGTGTTAAGTTACCACAACTAGAATTACCTAAATTTGACGGCGATATCAGACAGTGGCCAACATTTAAGAACATATTTTACGCGTCAGTGGATAATGCAGATTTACCAGTGGTCAATAAAATGCAATATTTGAAGTCTGCACTTGCTGGAGAAGCTGCTGGTCTTATCTCGTCGCTGCTAATTACCGATGAAAATTATCAAAAAGCCTTGGATATTCTGTCTAAAAGGTATGAGAATAAATCTATTGTAGTTAACTATCATCTAAAAGCCATATTAGGTTTTAATTTAATTACAAAATACAATTTGAAAGACTTTTTAGTAACATTACAACAGAGCTTAGACTCACTGAAATCTATAAATTTACCTGTTGATAGCTGGGATGCTCTGCTTGTATATTTAATTTGTCAAAAGTTAGATAACTCTTTACGTGCTGCATGGGAAATAAATAGAAAAGAGAATACTATTGCATCATTGAATGAATTGTTAGAATTTTTGAATTTAAGACGAACAGCTTTTGAACTATTAAACGATAACAAAAGTAATGAAAAATTTAATGTTAAAACTTCTCATGTAACATCAGCACAGCCTGACATATCTTGTATGTTATGTCAAAATAAACATATGTTGCACAAGTGTCCACAATACTTGGAACTACCTGTTGCTAATCGTGTACAGCTTGTCAAAGCTAAATCATTGTGTTATAACTGTTTATAGCCGTACGAAGCTAAGCATAAATGCTCAAAATATAAGTGTCTAAAATGCCATGGTAGACACCACACATCTATACATATGGACAAACACAACCCCCAGGTTAGTTATATTTCTACACTACAGGATAAACCTCAAGGAGCACACTCCACACTGCCTGCTTCTACCACAACGGAGCAACCTCACATGTCAATACAAAATAGCACTACATTACACAAACAAAAACCGCTTACATCTCAACTTGACTGTACACAGTCGTCACTCGATATAACTCATAACCATCCTTCCACTGTGCTAGTGTCCAGTAATACTAACAAACAAATTTTGCTTTCCACAGCTATCATACGAATACAAAGCTCATCAGGAAAGTGGGTGAATGCTCGTGCTCTACTGGATGCTGGGAGTGAAGTGAATGTCGCTACCCATAGACTTGCTACGCTGCTGCAGCTTAAACTAACAAATAGATTTATTGCTTCATCAAAAGGTATCATAGTAGTTAATCAAATTTATCTCTTTACAGACTCATCCATTGTACTCAACTGGATAAAATCACCATACAAGTATAAACTTGACACTTATGTTACACACCGTCTCACACAAATCATAGACACCACCAAAAGTAATGACTGGTATTATATAAATACCAAACAAAATCCAGCTGACTTGATCACCCGTGGAGTCATGCCTAATATCTTACAGTCATGCACCTTATGGTGGCAGGGACCATCATGGTTATGTGATGATATCACCTCACGGCCCATACAAACTCCACAGTTGATTGAGGACACTCAATATACTCAAAGTCAAATAAAAGAAACATTGCCTAATCAGAGTACTATGTTAACTACCACCTCTGCAACAATTCATATAAATTATAATTTCTTTTATGAACATTTTTCTGGATATTCTAACTTTACAAGGTTAATCAGGTCTACTGCCTATTTGTTTAGATTTGTACATAATATAAAAAATAAAATTAATAAACAAACTTCATACCTATCTATGGATGAGCTTAAACAAGCCCATAACTTTATAATTAGAATATGTCAGTATAACTCATTTTCAAAGGAAATTCATGAAATACAGTCCACTCATTCAAATAATTCTCAAGACACACAAACACATTCAGTCAGTGACAATCATACTCAACAGATTAGCTCATTTAAGTTGAAGTCATACACATATAAGTCCAGCCCGCTTAGAAAATTGAATCCTTTCTTAGATAACTTAAACATACTAAGAGTAGGAGGACGTATACAAAACTCAAACATACCATACAATCAGGCTCACCCTATTATACTTCCTGCTAAAGATCACATAACATCTATAATTATACAACATTATCATATCAAATTACTACATGCAGGCATACAAAGTACTCTATACAACATTAGACTAAAATATTGGCCCATAAATGGCAGATGTGAGGTGAAAAAATGCATTCACTCATGTGTTAGGTGCATCAGATACCATGGTAAAGTCTGTGGTCAGCAGATGGCAAGTCTTCCAGCACCTAGAGTGAACCTAACACGTGCTTTCACTCATGTAGGCATTGATTTTAGTGGTGCCATTTCTATCAGAAGTTCAATGGTTAGAAATTGCAAGTATTCAAAGGGGTACATATGTTTATTTGTGTGTCTGTCTACCCGTGCCATTCACCTTGAATTGGTGACTGATATGTCATCCAAATCATTTATTTGTGCCTTAAAAAGGTTTGTCTCTAGGAGAGGCATACCTACTTGTTTATATACAGATAATGGAACTAATTTTAAAGGTTCAAAAACTGAACTGCATGATTTGTATAACATGTTTAGAAATAAAAGTTCTTATAGTGATATAATTGACTATGTAACTTTAAATTGTATAGAATATAAGTTTACAGTTCCTCTAGCTAGCCACATGGGTGGAATATACGAAGCTGGTATAAAATCTGTAAAATCCTTACTTAAGAAACATTTATTTAGCTCTAAGTTAACTTACGAATTTTTGTATACTGTATTAACTCAAATTGAAAGCATTCTCAACTCGAGGCCCTTATATCCACTAACAGACTTACCTTATGACTTAAATTGTTTAACTCCTGGTCATTTTATTATAGGTACAGCCCTAACTGATCTACCTGAACCTAGTGTATTAGACTTAAAAGAATCTAGACTTAACATTTACCAAAGGATAATGCAAATGAAACAAAAATTTTGGAAACAATTTTATTTTAATTATTTATCAGAGCTACAGACTACAAATAAATGGTTACAAGTACAAGATAATTTAAAACCTGGTGATCTTATAATAATTAAAGATGAGAATACACCCCCCACATTTTGGCCCCTGGGCAGAGTTATTTTTACTCATAAAAATAAATCCGATGGCTTAGTTAGATCAGCTGTTGTTCGTACTTCTAAGGGCGAATTTTCTAGACCTATTCATAAATTAATTTTGTTACCAAATTGTTCCTCGAATATTGAAGTTCCTAAGTGAATAAGTGTAACTAATGGTTTATACTGTGTTAGTTATGTAAGGAAAATTTTCTAATTGTTCTTAAAAACTATAATAGTTATTTTGTGCTAGTTATGTAATTAACATTATTTTCTAATTGTTTCTTTCTTAATAAATATAACTGTATTAGTTATAACCATAGTCATAAAAAATACTTTTCTAATTATAAAATTAAATTTACTCAAGTGGTTCTAAACAAACTTTATTGTTTCTTTAAAAAATACTAATTATTGTATTTAGTTAATAAACATTATTAATTATATAAAACTAAGGAATAGTGAATCTAAATATCTAATTATTTGAATACATAATATGTTAAATGCTACATAAGCTATTAATTGTAAATGTCAACCTAATTTGTCAATTATACCTTGCATTTGCACAAACTAAAAATATAAATATATGTAGTAAATATGTAAACTAAAAGACTTGCCTTTGCTAATGTAAATGTAACTGTAATTATAGAAAATTAAAACTTTCAATATTAAATTCTACAGCTTAAATTAATAGAACTACAGTACTTACCTTGTTATTAAAACTAAGAGTTGTTTAATATCCTCATGTTTGTATACTTACCATTATAGCCTTTACTTTAAAATAAGGTGCGAGTATGTTTAGTATCTGAATACTAAATCCCATCTCTTTCACACATTATCTTGCTTTCTCGCTCGCTCCCTCTCTTCCGTTTGTGTCGGTGCACGGAGCACAGCCTCGCACATTGTTTTAATAAATTACTGTGATTATAACTAAGATTAACCTAATTAAAATAGTGCAACTTAATCCTTATATGTGAAGTGCAATAAAATAAGTATTGGAATCACTCAAGTCGGTGTTTCATTCCGCTTTACCAAACAATAGTAACATTCCTTGTTCTATCACAATAAATATGTTTTTTAAATCACCAAAATCGGTCCATCCGATGTAAAGTTAACCAATTTGCATCAACTGATTTTATTAAATTCGCCGCTGCCTACGGATAGGCTGTGACGTCAGTCGACACTATCCGTCGCCGCCGCGCGCCGCACTATGGGATGAAACGCAACTCACGCGTTTCAAAAATCTGCAACTTTTTTTCTACTACACCTACGGATACAAAATTTTGCATACATGATCTCCAATATATAAGCTATGAAATGATACTAGAATCTTTATATATTTAATTTATTATTACACACTAGCTGTGCCCGCGAACTACGTTTCGCCATCAAAATACTTAACACAGTGTTTAGTTTTTTCCTCCATTTTATTCCATAATAATTCAACTTGATTCTGCCTTTCTTGAGCATCGGCCATTTCGAAATTAGGACAATTTTCGTAGGTTCGTAATGTTTTTTTTTCTAACAGTCCACAAAATTAAATACAGTACATATTACTATAAACACTAAGTATTATTATTGTTTTAGAGACATTATTGATATTAATAAATTCTTCTTCAGTAGAAAGAACTACACAGTTGCAAGAATAATCTTTATCGTATTCATGTTTCGAATTAAAATAAACAATTGTTAATAAATTAGAACTGTATACGAATAAAGTTTAGATTTTATAATGGGTGTTGGTAACACCAACAAAATATATTTTTTGGATATGACAACTTGGCCAATTTTGACTGGTCGTACAGTAAGCCAGTACCTTGTCAAGCTATACTGTTTGACCTTTGAACCGTTCTTATGTCGCTCGTAATACTGGCGGTTTTCGTAGAGTTAATGTATAGCATGAATGGGGGGGTTACTGTACAAATACGTTTTCCGTATTCGATATCCGATCACGGAATACAGACACGGAGTTTCGTGAACGTAGCGCAGACGTTCGTTTCTTCTCATTCGGGATTTCTACCATTCTACCTAAACGTACGTACAGAACGTGTTCCGTTCGTAATAAAAACGAACGTGTGCGGCAGTCAATGAGTATTTTGTATAGATTTGATGCATTCGGATGCCCGCATTCAGAAAACGAATGTGAAAAAACGTATTTATGCGGTTAGTCTTAAAATGTATTGAGACTTCCGTTTTTGTAACGTGTACTGTGCGATATAGTGTTGCTGGCATAGTTCGGTTAGCAAACTCGCCGTGATGACTAACATCCAACACACAAACTTGGAGTTATCGTTAGTTAGTTCACGATCGTTGCATTATCACGGTCTCGAAGGACACTAAACACAGGTAACATCTAACATCGAACATCCAATAGGCCCCGAAGCGGTTCTCAAACTTTTTTGGTGACGGAACCCTTTTGGAAAGCGAAATACTTGACGGAACCCTAAAATAAAACAATAGTTTTTAAAAGTGTATTCTTTATTAATAAGCATAATAAAAGTACGACCAGAGAGGGTGTATTGATTTTTCTAAATTATTGCGGAACCCTTATAGGGGTATTGTGGAGCCCTAGGGTTCCGCGGAACACACTTAGAACATGGCTGTTCTAGGTACCCTTCAGGGCCTACTTTCATTTAATACCCCTATTGCTGGGTTTGAAAAGCAACTGTTATCCGTCTTTTTTGAGCAGCGGCTATGTTGAATTTACGTCAATGTTGCTACGTTCATAGTGCTCTACTCATCAAGGCCTTTCATTTGGTATCCACATTGCTCGGTTTGAAAACGAACATTTATCCTTTCTTTCAGCGGCGGTCATGTTGAATTTAGGTATATTTTCGTAGGTACCTAATGCTCTACTCTTCAAGGCCTTTCATTTGATACCCATATTGCTAGGTTTGGAAACTAACTTTTATCCACCTTTTTTGAGTGGCGGCCATGTTGAATTTATGTAAATGTTGCTAGGTTCATAGTGCTCTACTTATCAAGGTCTTTCATTTGAGACCCATATTGCTGGGTTTGGAAACGAACTATTATCCATTTTTTGAGCGGCGGCCATGTTGAATTTATAGCAATTTTCCTAAGTTCATAATGCTCTACTGTTTTAGGCTTTTCATTTGATACCCATATTGCTAGGTTTGGAAACGAACTTTTATCCTATTTTTTTTGAGCGGCGGTCATGTTGAATTTAGGTCGATTTTGCTAGGTTCCTAATGCTCTACTCTTCAAGGCCTTTCATTTGATACCCATATTGCTAGGTTTGGAAACGAACTTTTGTCTATCTTTTTTGAGCGGCGGCCATGTTGAATTTATGTCAATGTTGCTAGGTTCATAGTGCTCTACTTATCAAAGCCTTTTATTTGATACCCATATTGCTGGGTTTGAAAACGAACTTTTATCCATTTTTGAGCGGCGGCCATGTTTAATTTAGGGCAATTTTCCTTAGTTCATAATGCTCAACTCTTTTAGGCCTTTCAGCTGATACCCATATTGCTAGGTTTGGAAACGAACTATTATTCTTCTTTTTAGAGCGGCGGCTATGTTGAATTTATGTCAATGTTGCTAGGCTCATAGTCCTCTACTCATCAGGGCCTTTCATTTGATACCCATATTGCTGGGTTTGAAAACGAACTTTTATCCTTTTTTTTGAGCGGCGGCCATGTTGAATTTAGGTCGATTTTCTTAGGTACCTAATGCTCTACTCTTCAAGGCCTTTCATTTGATACCCATATTGCTAGGTTTGGAAACTAACTTTTATCCACCTTTTTTGAGCGGCGGCCATGTTAAATTTATGTCAATGTTGCTAGGTTCATAGTGCTCTACTCTTCAAGGCCTTTCATTTGATACCCATATTGCTAGGTTTGGAAACTAACTTTTATCCACCTTTTTTGAGCGGCAGCCATGTTGAATTTATGTCATTGTTGCTAGGTTCATAGTGCTCTACTCATCAATGCCTTTCATTTGATACCCATATTGCTAGGTTTGGAAACTAACTTTTATCCACCTTTTTTGAGCGGCGGCCATGTTGAATTTATGTCAATGTTGCTAGGTTCATAGTGCTCTACTCATCAATGCCTTTCATTTGATACCCATATTGCTGGGTTTGGAAACGAACTTTTATCCGTTTTATTTGAGCGGCGGCCATGTTGAATTTAGGGCGATTTTCCTATGTTCATAGTGCTATACTCATCAAGGCCTTTCATTTGATATGCATATCGCTGGGTTTGGAAACGAACTTTATCGGCAGTCATGTCAAATTAAGTCAACGTGGCTAGGTTCAATGTGTTCTCTTTAGGTTCTTCGTTCGATATCCATGTTCCTTGGGTGGATCCAAAAAAATGTGATCCGTCATTTTAGACATTAGGATCAAGAGTCCCGTCCCGTCCTTCTACGCGTAACCCAGAACATTGCAGTCAGATATTTTTTTAATTATCAATATTAATCTATTACTTTTAATCGTTTTAAATGGATGAAAGAGTTTGATTCCTTAGTCCTAATGTAAAAACATATAACACCTTTCAAAATACCTTGAAAAGAGTATCTTCATTTTTCAACATTTTAAATATTTCAAAAATTGTACCGATTTTGTGAAAATTAGTCAAGAATTAAACCAATTTACAAATTTTATGGTCACTCGATAAGTATTATCATAAAAAATGCTTTATACATTGGTTGTATGGCTTGATCTTTTTCCTTACCACCACGGTACGACATAAGAAAAAGACAATTTTGTTGGCGAAATCCAGTTGGGTACAGCCATTAACAGAAAATATTAAATTTTATTTGTACTATGTGAAACACTTCAGTCCTGCCTTTCAATTTTCGAAATCCAATTACTTAAGATCAGGCTGTATGGCGTAGTTCCATTGCCTTTCCTTCGTGGAAGAAAATACCTTCTCTCTGTACTATGTGACAGACTTGTCAAAATAATTTCACGTGCGCCATGTTGTTTTTCTACCTAAAGCTAATTCGAAAATTTTATATGGTATTTTTTCACTAAAAATAAAAAGTGAATTTAAACAAACGAAATTATGCCTAAATGTTCTTCCGGAAAATTCTAAGCATTGTGGTGTAAGTCATATCAAATTCTGTCCAGTAGTTTCGGAGATCTTTCCGGACAAACAGACAAACAAACAAACAAACAAACAAACAAACAAACAAACAAACCAACAAACAAACAATTTTTTTAAAAACTATTCTATCGTGTTCTGCTAATGATTTTAAGGCGACCTGTGTATTTTTTTTCTTAATATTTCGCAATTACAGATTTTTGTACCCCTACGATTTTATTATATATAGAGATAAAAACATACAAAATAAAAAATCGCTACTTTTCCATACAATGACTTTTTCCGTTTAATTATTTGCTTATTACGAGAATATGAAGGTGATTATAAAGGAAATAATGATATAATATTGTTATTATATCACTAAATGACGTGATAGTTGACTTAAATACACTATAAGAGCGTGGACCTACAAGAATCTTTTATTCAGGTCTGTTTATTCAGGAGACATGTTTCCCTCAAAATGTATAAAGTTAAATATAATATTACCTCAAATTTTATCGTTGTTTGTATTCACTTTGCCCCGATGAACCAACACATCCCCATTTCCTAAACCTGAGACGTATTTGAGAAGGTCTGTAAACACGTTTTATCATCAAAACACGGCCAATAGTATGATCCAGCAAATCTTGTAGCTTTACTTTAGCACTTGTGTCTGTTACTTCAATACTCGAAGCAGGCAGATAGTACGTTTTTTTGCGTCAGATACTCGATATGTTATAATAATGACATGACTGAGTTCTTTTCTATAAATTTTAAATCTTAAAAATGTGTACTAGCTTTTGACAGATCCAATTCCCCGTAGCTTCATCTGCAGAGAAACTTTTCATATTGATGGTTTCTTGGAATATTTTTTCTTCATCACCTTTTTCTCGTTTGTATTAGAGCTTCGCATTATGGCAACCATCGAAGCTTTTTCCGACCCGCCTTCGTCTCTCAATTCTTGCACATATGCGTTATTCGAACCTAATGCACCGTTCAGTCATGTTGAATTTTTAGTTACAAAACGTTCGACTTGTTTTGTTAATGCGATCTTGAAATTTCGACAACAGTTGTTTTTGTATCCTTTACCCAACTTACATAATAGATTATTCCTTTATGTATTTCCCTGGTCCAAGGTTGCCTGGAAGAGATTGCTTATTAGCAATAGCTTTCCGCTCATAGCTTCGCCCGCGTTATTTTTGTTGTCCCGTGGGAATTTTATATGCGCACTATACTGCTAGCGCACCCTACGGGTAGCCGTTCTTTCTGGCGCCTGGCCAAAGCTGTGCAATCAAACTTCTGCCAACCCTCGCTGCCACCGCTGAGACATGCCGATGGCTCACTTGCTCATCAGCCGCAGGAGAAAGCCGACCTCCTGGCAAAACTCTTCGCGGCCCATTCCCGTATCGATGACTGTGGTGCACAACCTCCGACACTGTCCCATTGTGGCAGCACTATGCCCGATATCCGCATCAGACAGCGAGATGTGCGGGCGGAGCTACAGTCGATTGATATTCGAAAAGCAAGTGGACCAGACGGCATTCCTGCGATTGTACTTAAGAAGTGTGCAGCGGAGTTGACTCCGGTCCTGACGCGTCTATACCGTCTGTCGTTCTCTGCTGGTTGTGTGCCGAAATCTTGGAAAGAGGCCAATGTCCAGCCGGTTCCCAAAAAGGGAGATCGTTCTGATCCGGCTAACTATCGCCCTATAGCCGTCACTTCCATTTTGTGTAAAATCATGGAGAGGATCCTTAACACCCAGCTGATCCGTTACCTGGAAGGTCACTCGTTGCTTAATGACCGTCAGTATGGGTTTCGTCCTAAACGGTCAACAGGTGACCTTCTAGCGTTCCTTTTGCACAAATGGGGTGAATCTATCGATAAGCGCGGCGAGTCTGTGGCTATTAGTCTCGACATCGCCAAAGCTTTTGATAGAGTCTGGCACAAGGCTCTCCTTTCCAAGCTTCCGGCATACGGATTGCCCGCTCAGTTCTGTACGTGGATTGCCAGCTTCCTCCACGAGCGTAGAATTCGCGTTGTCGTTGACGGCTGCGCTTCGCGGTTCGTGGCAGTGAATGCTGGTGTTCCACAAGGCTCCGTTCTATCCCCAACATTGTTTCTTCTGCATATCAATGACATGCTTTCCTTGGGAAGTATACATTGCTATGCAGACGACAGTACAGTGCATGGGGGATATCACGGAAGCTCAGGGGCTGCTCGTGGCAATATTGATAGGGAGAGGCAGAATCTTATCATTGAGCTCAACAGGACGCTGGACCTCATCTCCGAATGGGGTTCCAACAATCTTGTCGAGTTCAATGCTAAGAAAACACAGGTGTGCGCGTTCTCGGCGAAAAGGTCACCTTTCCTCCCCCCTCCTTCTCTTCAGGGCACAACCCTTCACACACAGAGTAACATCACCTTGCTGGGAATGAACATTCGCTGCGATCTGAACCCCAGAGACTACATCGAATCCGTTATAACTGCTGCCTCACGGAAACTCGGTGTCCTAAACAAGGTGCGTAGGTATTTTGCGCCGGACCAACTATGCCTGTTGTATAAAACTCAGGTTAGGTCTTGCGTGGACTATTGCTCGCACCTTTGGGACGGCTCCGCTCAGTACCTCCTCGATGCTCTGGACAGATTGCAGCGTCGCGCTATTCGAATAATTGGCGATGTAGAGGCAACTAACACCCTCGAGCCTCTACAACTTCGTCGTGACATCGCCTCTCTTAGCGCCTTTTACCGAATGTTCCATGGGGAATGCTCTGAGGAGCTCTTTAACCTTATCCCTCCCTCTCCATTCCTTAACAGAAACACGCGTAAGGGCCTTCGGAGTCATCCGTACACTGTGTCCTCCTTTTCACACCGTACCAAGAAATTCCAAGATTCCTTCTTCTGTCGTTCATCCCATACTTAGAATTCTCTACCTGCGCACGTGTTTCCTCCATCCTACAACATGGGTTCCTTCAAAAGAGGTGTGAAAAAGCATCTTTTAGGCCGGCAAGGGGCGGGCAGGTAGGATAGTGGATGTCGTCCCTACTCTATCTGTCAACTCATTTGGGCCTCTTTCACCGCTTAACATCAGGCGGGAGGAGGTCATTTGCCGGGCCTTACATAAAAAAAAAAAAAAAAAAAAAATATTTTCCCGTAGGAATATTACCCTTCCCTTGCCCTTCCCCTGTTCTCGAACTATCCCTATACCAACTTACATCAAAATCGGTTCAGTACTTTTGAAGCCTATTCAATACAAACAAACAAACAATCAAATCTTTCCTTTTTATAATATTATTAGTATTAGTATAGATAAGGCCGCCTGTGCTGAACATCTGTGTTGTTTTTGAAAAATTTCTGTTTCTATATCTTTGTGTGCATAAAATCGTTTTTTATTATTCGTTTAAGTAAGGTTGAATGTTTTCTTGTTTAGTGATACAATCAATGAAAAAAAACAAAACTCTCTTTGTGGCAGGCAGGGAGACTTGTATCCTACCTACAGTAAACGAGTAGAGAGAGACTAACCGCTGTATGAGTCCATGCAATATTAGACCGTATAATGATATAGTGAATCTATTTGTGTTCTGACGTTATTCTGGCTTTAACAGTGCGCAATGTGGCGAGTTCTCTTTACTTGCACCTAACCTACGGCTTCATAGCCATAAGCTGCACGCCCAGATTGAAAAATGGAAACATTCTTTGTGACGGTAACATTCATAGATAGGTTTACATACATATATGCATAAAATCACGCTAATAATCCCAAAAGGGGTCTAGCAGAGCTATAGGTAACACTCTGTTAAAACTAGGTTTTACACTCAAAGCCACATCTGGCAGTATGGGCCATACAGTACTCCAGCCTGTCGCCTACACAAAACGGGCACCAAAGCCAAAAATTATCAATTTTTCAGTAAACAAGTCAACTAAAACCAACGACCAGGGCCCTAATTCCGCTAATCTTAACGTCGCGTCGTTGTCGCGTCGTGATAGCGTTTCAATAACACTGGTTTTGTCGCTTTTATGCGTATTTTCTGCTACAATTTCTTGATAAGTCAATAGTTACAAATGTTTAGTTAGTATTCGGTTAACCAACAATAACTGTCTCAAAAAGCGATGCTATTGAAGCGTTATTGACACGCCACAAATGCATTAACGCTAGCAGAATAAGGCCTCAGCCCGCCTAGCACGTCCACCAAAACACGATATGATAAAGCGGTTTATCGCGGTGAACTGTCAAAATACAATAGGGTTTCGTCGTATTTTGACAGTTCACCGCGATAAATCGCTTTATCATATCGTGTTTTGGTGGACGTGCTACGGGAGCTGGACATATGTTACACTCAAAATCATCTCAGCAGTCCAGGGGGGCTACTGCCTAACTCATAGCGATCACTCGCTATTGCTTTTGTGACATTAGAACAACAGTTTAAATGTCACCTGTGACATTAAAACTATTGTTGTAATGTCACGATAACGATAGCGAGTGTTCGCTTTGAGTTAGGCGGTACGGCCGCGGGTACGGATAGGATGGGTTTAGGTATCAGGAATAATAAAAAATGTGTGTTTTAAAAGAGAATATCAAAAGGGAGCGCACGCTCATAGTGTAAATAAAGAATATATTCCACGCCACGCTGCACCCTCATTGTGTGTTTCGATTATAACATCACCACCATACTATGAAATCCAGACCGCCCAAAACTGTCACGTTGCGATCCTGAAGACAGCCCTGTGTTCATTCGTTCGTACATCTTACGAAATAGACCTACCTACTCATTTTGTGCTCAGAATACCAACCTATACCTACATACATCAAAAAATATATATTTAAATGTTTAAGAACCAAAGAAATACTCAAAGGTAAATACTAGTTTATAACTTAGTGACATAACTTTAGAGGTCAATAACCTACATATTATACTCGGCTTCGTCCTCGGGATTAGCAAATAATACTTGTAGTAACGCCTAGTGATACGCCAGTCACGCACTTTATTTGAGGGTATAAATAAAATTTAAAATGAGTCTCACGTCAACAAGGTGGGCGACCTATCCGCTAGCTTCATTCGCTTTTTAGTGCTCGCCACGATCACACTCTCGCGTCTTAAAAGTTTTTACTTTAAGTGAGGTAGTGCTTATTTATAATACCTAAGCGGAAAAGTGAGGAGGATTGTCAAATCTGTTGTGTAAGTTTAAAAATCTCGAAGTGTTACGAAGATGCCGTACACGGAGTCGTTCCAGCTTGCTCGACAGGCGTTCCCGCTCGGAGTCTCAAGGTTAGTCATTGTGTGAATAAGTGCATTTATTAGTGACTATGGCCGAAAATGTCATTTTCTATTTGCTGCCCGTACAATACTCGTTTTATAACGGGCAGAAGTATGATAAGTCAGCCATCTTGTTATATTCTCATAAGTACTAGAGAAACTTAATTAGTTAATGACGAATTATACCTATAATGGTAAATTTGTCACGTTTTTATTTTTTACTGGTTTCCTCTGAAATGAAGTTTTATAATCCAATGAAATAGTTTTACGAAAACTGTTAAATAAGATTTATTTCATACCTACCTAGTGGGCTTATTTATACCCCTTTTGTATGAATTTTTATGACACTATATCTCTAAGAAGAAAGTTTACTAAATAATAGTTATTGCTATAGTGATTATTCACTAAACTGGGCTTGCGTACCTCTCTTTGGGGTTGCACTACCCAATAATAATTTTGCGAACAGTATTTTAGGATTGTTCCTTAACTGATTAACAGTAATGATAATTATCCAATCGTAACATGCACCTACTTTTTATGATTATACACTAAAGAATAAATACAGTATTTACATAGTGGTAATGGTTACCTATCCTGGTTTGCGTACTTCTCTTTGGAGCTGTACTACCTTATGGTAATGGTAACCTCTCCGGGTTTGCGTACTTCTCTTTGGGGCTGTACTACCCTATAAATTAGTCTCGCGAACAGTACTTTGGTCTGTTTCATGACTAATGGAGATATCGGTGTATTCATAGTGGCAATGGTTACATATCCGGGTTTGCGTACTTCTCTTTGGAGCTGTACTACCCTATGGTAATAATAACCTATCCGGGTTTGCGTACTTCTCTTTGGAGCTGTACTACCCTATAAATTAGTCTCGCGAACAGTACTTTGGTCTGTTTCATGACTAATAGAGATATCGGTGGTTTTCAGAACAAGAACGTAATAACAACGTTTTAAACCCGCAGGCCTATTACGATCTCACGGTTTTCAAATAATATCATATGATATCATAGTGCAAAGCGAAAATTATGATTTTCGGTCAGATTTTTGATCATTCGTTCGTTATATGATATTGACATCATCGAAATTATGCCATAGTAATGATATCATTGGAGATCGGTAATACGAAATGAAGCATTTCATGATTTATTATGCCATGTCATACGATGAAAGATTTATAATTGGCCTACTGCTCGATGGGATTATTGGTTCTGAGCCACGTTCGGAGATGCAGGTCGACCTCGACCCAGAACCCGCTGAAGTGGCTACGCTCTGTGCGAGCCCGCCGTTTATATCTTCTGTGCCGTCATGACGGTCACCCCCGTGGTGGTCGCCACCACCGCCACCACCGCCGCCGCCGGCGCGCCTGAGCAAGTGACGGATACCGACGAGCCTGGGTCAGCTAATGCGATGCTAAACACCACAATACTTGAAATATTGGGCGAGGATCCAACTATTTCGAATACTTTTGGAGCCGACATTCACAAAGACTTTGCAGTTAAGTTGGAACACACATTAATGTGAAATACCTTTCGTCGAGTAACTGCAAACTAATTAATGCTCCCGTAGGTACTGAATGCCGAAATTAAGGTGGCTATCTCCGATATAAACGCTAAACGTTATAAAAATATAGAAATTAGGCAAAAACAAGTTTCTACGGCTATTTCATGCTTGAACCAAGCTATTAATTCGCTGACCTCGAAAAATAACAGTGACCCAGAATTAATAAAAATGTTGATGGACACAGAACGTATTCTCTGTGACTTGCAGTACCTACCGGATTCAGTCATACGACGGAATTTTATTCTGTCTTTCCTTAAAAAGGACATGAAAGACCAGCTTCAAAATACTTAACCATTTTTTATTCATTCATTAGGCGAAAACCTGTCAGAAATTATTAAGACTGCAAAGGGCAATTTTTATCAAGTATATTCTGGTACCTAAGCCAAATGGCCATGCAGTTGATACTGCACTATTTGTCTGTTTTACACAATAAGGTCGATAGCCCATTGATAATTAGTAAGGTAGGACTACTAGTTCCAAATCGTTTGAGTTGGAATGGAGGGGGGACGGTGGCACCGCGACGGCACCCACGTCTTCTTTGTCGGCCGCAGACGCGCACAAAGTACGCCGGGCACGCGCCCACCAACCGTGCTATACGCCTTATTGGGGATATGCTCGCTCACGACTACGATATCGATATATTTGCCGACAGCTTTGCCCAGTTCTGTTACAGAGCTCTCATATATATCACTAAAATGTATTCTTAGTATAATTACAGAATGATTAATTCCACGAAATAAAATAAAATTTGACCCTGTTATGACAATTTTTTATCTTATAAGATAAAATTTAATTTTTGATTTAAATATTTATTCTTTTTTTTTATTGTGACATAATTATTCGCATGTGTATTTTTAACCGACTTCGATCTCGACATTGTAATTTTTGACATAACTTTGTGAATGTAATGTAAATGTAATTTGTAATCTTTGACATAAATAAAGCTTGTATATGACATGATAATTCTGCATTCCTTAAATTAAAATTATTGACATTATAATCAATCTATTTCATTATTATTATTTTGATAATTTTTATTGACATTTGTTTATTTGACGATGTAAGTACCTGTCTGAAATGTTAGCTAATTATTATTGCATATATTGTGTATTGGATAGTAATTTAATTTAATTTTTGAAATTTTTTGTAAACCATTGACTGTTGTTAATACGTACATTATTTTTGTGGTTATGTCCTTGACTAGCATGTTGGCAATTTGGGAAACTGTAAGTCAACATGTACACTGAATAAATAAATAAATAAATAAATAAATAAATAAAATGGTCAACATCGTTTCATCCAGAATTAAAAAAAAAAAAAAAAAAAAAACTAATAAATTTATAAAAGCAGACCAGAAAAAGCGCGGGAAACGTCAAAATAGGCGGGTGATTTTTCTGGCGATCTTGATTAATATAATTAATTTTATGTAATTAGGGTCAGATAAGTGATCATTTTATAGTTGTATTTTAGTTATATATTCATATTTATTTATTTTAATTGTAAAGTGTACATTTTTTCTTCGGTTATTTGGTAAGTCCTCTTTCATTGACTAAGTTTATGTTTGACCCAGAAGACCCTGGGGGCACGGGCCCCCAGGTGTCTAATACTGTGACCATCGATTGCTCGGGAATGGAGACAGAAGGTTCTTTTTTAGAAACCGACTGTTCAGAAAATGCCTCAACAAGCAATAAGCGTAAACGAACTTCAGCTCGCAGAGTGTGTAAGCAATGTAACAAGCGTAAAAGGAGACATCGACATTCCTCAGCGAACCAGGATTTAGATTGTTTTTGCGAAATCAATCAGGATAATTCCAATTTCACAACCTGCAAAGATGTAGAAATTGAACTTAAGTCCCCTACATCACAACCACCTTCACAAAACTTCATTAGTAATAATGATAAACGACCCTCTATTGGCAGAAACTGTTATGAACAAAGTGATGCTTCTCCTTTTATTATACATGTTCAAAAAATACAAGCACTACCGAATGACAATATTACAATTCATCCAGTGTCTTTTGGCCAGTTTTTGAAAAAGCACTCTTTTAAAAACATAGTTAATGGTAGCTTAAAAAGAATAGGTAGAAATAGAATAACATTGTCATTTTGTACATATGAAGATGCCAACTCATTTCTCAACAATGAAACATTAAAAAATAACAATTATAAAGCTTTTATTCCTATATCAAATGTAACCAGAATGGGGGTTGTGCGAGGAGTCCCTGTTGACTGGTCTGAAGAAGACCTTTTAAATAACATTACTGTACCAATGGGTTGTGGTAACATTTTAAAAGTGAGAAGGATAAATAAAAAAAATATTGTAGATGGAAAGAGTAATTTTATTCCAGTTGAAACCGTTGTGATTACATTTGATGGACAAATTTTACCTAAGAGAGTCTTTTTGTGTTTTAATTCTCTACCAGTCGACTTATATATTTACCCAACTATACAGTGCTTCAACTGTTGCAGGTATGGACATATAAAAGGTCAGTGTAGGTCTACCCCTCGCTGCTTCAAATGTGGAAATGGTCACTCAGGCGATAGTTGTAGTCTTGATGATGATGATGTTGTATGCTGTCTGTGTTCAGGGTCACACTATGCAACTAGTCGAAAATGTCCGGAATATTCTCGCCAAAAATGTATAAAAGAAACAATGGCAAAAAGCTGTGTTTCATATGCAGAAGCCCTAAAAATGCATCCTCCCGTCACTAAGTCTTATGCTGATGTTCTATCTTCTATGCCAGTTTCTTCTCAACATATGACTGAAAAAAATAAAAATTAAATCATTCATATAAAAAAACTGTATTTAAGACTAGATCACCCAGAAGGCTTGACAAGGGATATGATAAATTAGTTCATAATTCTTTAATTAAAGATTATGATATCCCACTATCTTCAACAGGTGGTGGATATTGTAATAATAGTTCACTTGCTAACTTATCTACACGAGATTTAATTGTAGCCTTATTAAATGTTCTGTCACAAACAAAAATTTCTGAACCGTCCAACGTTGCCTCTAATTTATTGCTTGAACATAACTTTATTAATTCTAATTATGGATCAACAGTCCATAATAATACAGTGGAATTGTCGAAGCATTAACAATAAGAAAACTGATTTATATTATTTGATAAATAAATATAATCCTTTTGTAATATCATTACAAGAAACTTGGCTGCGGCCCGGTTTCAATTTTAAAATAAATAATTATGCCTGTATTAGAGATGATCGATCTGATAGTTACGGTGGTGTTGCCATTTTAATAAAAAATCCATTATATTTTTCACACATTCCTGTCCCAGAACACAGCCCTGATTTTTCTATCATTGCTATCAAAATTAAGAATATTTGTTTTGTATCAATATACAGGGTGTCTCAGAAACAATGGATAAACCTTTAACTGTTGATAGGTTTCGTCGAGACCTCTCTAATCTCAAATTTTGACTTTAGTAAAAATATCTCGGTTTTCAAGATATTTGATAGTTTATGATTTTTTTTAAAAATGCCACTTTTGGTTGGTTTTTAATATGCCATTTTTACAAATACGGACTTTTTCTGATTCAGTTTTTTATAGCTTCTAACGGAATAGTTCAGCTATCAATAACAGTGGTTAAAATTGAGCTAGCTAATCACGAAGTGCTTGGAAAAAACAATGTTCCAAAAAAAATTAAACAAGAAATTATTTTTCTTCGTGTTTGGTCAGCTACCATGTAAAAAAAATGTATGACGCTCATCGTGCCCATTATCTTTAAAAAATGCTTAGTTATTCTAGTTTCAAAAAAGGTATGATAACCTATGCTTAATGTATCTCTTAAATTTTATTACTGCTTGAATAGCAAATGGTATGAAATTTTAAAAAGATTTTTTTCGGAATAGTTATTAATTCTTAGTTTGAATAAAGAATTTGAAATAAAACAACATGAAATTTTAATTTTTTATTAAATTTACAATAAATGTTCAAATTGGCGTCCTTGCCCTCTGATACACGCCCTACATCTTTTTATAAAAGAAAGTTTGATGCGGCGCGCGTAACCAGACGTTTTTATGTGTGCAGCTGCATTTTGTATGCGAGTACGCAACTCTGTTATTGAGGATACTGGCCTCGCGTAGACAAGGTCTTTCAGACATCCCCAATAAAAAAAATCCAAGGGATTTAGATCCGGCGATCTGGGCGGCCATAAAATAGGGCCGAGCCGGCCTATCCACCTTTGTGGGAAGTGTTGATTTAAATAATTTCTTACTACTATTGCGTAGTGAGCTGGGCACCCATCATTTTGAAGCCACATTCTCCGCCTCACTTCTACTTGACATCTTCTAGCATGCCGGGTAAATCATTTTGTAAAAAATTAAGGTAAATTTCACTATTCAGTGTAGCTGGAAGTTCATATGGCCCGATCACCTGTCCGTCAATAATCCCAGTCCACAAGTTAACTTTAAATTGAACTTGGGACCGATCTTCCCTCATCAAATGTGGGTTTTCAACTTGCCAGCTATGTAGATTGTGGATGTTGAAATATCCATCTCTCAGGCATGAGGATTTATCCGTCCATAAAATTTTATTGAAAAATTGCGGGTCCTCCCTTATTTTATTTAACATGATTCTGCAGAATGCAATCCTGCGCGGATAGTCAGCAGGCTGTAGAGTTTGGACCCTTTGAATATGGAAAGGGTGCAAAAGGTATTTTTTCAATATGCGGTTCACTTTGCTTCTATTAATGCCGGTTCGACGTGCAATTCCACGCACAGAACGTGTTGAATCTTCTTCTATTTCGTCGAGGACTACTACTTCTTCATCGTCGTTTCTTTCTGGTCTTCCTGGCCCTGCACCACCAATGCCTCTTCCTGGAAGCCTCCCTTCGCAGTACGAATTATGTACCCGAGCAAAAACTCGATAGTCCGGGTGACGTGCGTTGGGGTACCTAATACAAAAAATGACGTTATTAAATTTACTACATAATTAATTTAATTTTAAAATCTAATTAAACACGGCGTGTGACTATTTTTAGAAGGATAACATAATGTAAGACCCATCCTGATACGTTTAACTAAAGTTGCAATAAATGTGTGTGATTTAAAAAAAATAAGATTGATTGAATTAAAGAGAAAATAAATAATCTTACCTCTCTGCGTACAGACGAGCAGCAGCGTTAGCATTTCCTCGACATTCGCCATAAACGAAATGCATGTTTGCATATTCGCGCGACGTGTACTGATGTCTAGGCATGTTCAGTGTTATGTATTGGTTGTCAGTTAGGTTTCACAGCACAAACAATATCCAAATCGTAAAGCTAGCCAAGTCCATATGATCACCAGTTATCAATAGGTTTCACAGCACAAACAATATCCGAATCGCAAAGCTAGTCAAGTCCAAAATCACAGCAAAATGTCGTTTAAAATCATCGAAGCTCTATCGAATCTCTCGAATACAGAAAACACGCGTGGGTCACAACCGGAGTTCAGAAGGACACTAACAATCGTAACAAAGAACCCAATGATCAGACGCAGGTAAAAAAAGTCCTTCCAGGAAATTCGATAGCAGGTAAGGTTGCAAATGCTTATGACTCATGTGCTGTTAATGATAAGGCTCCTTTTTGATTGCGCATAGTGGATGAGACATGTGGCAGGCAGGGGCCACAAAAAAAAACACGTTTCTCAACTCTGTGACTCGCAAACGAATGTTTACAAATAAGCTTTAAGTGCTTATTAGTGGAAAAAAACCCTTTTTTTTTCAAATTTTCATTTTATTTGCTATTCAACCAGTCAGAAAGTCAAGAAAGCATAAACTTAATACTGGAAAACTAAATTAACCGAATAAAATTAATCCGAAAAATAATTAATCCGACAAACAATCTTTTTAAAATTTTCATACCATTTGCTATTCAAGCAGTAATAAAAGTTCAGAGATACATTAAGCATAAGTTTATCATACCTTTTTTGAAACTAGAATAACTAAGCATTTTTTTAAGATAATGGGCACGATGAGCGTCATTCATTTATTTTACATGGTAGCTGACCAAACACGAAGAAAAATAATTTCTTGTTTAATTTTTTTTGGAACATTGTTTTTTCCAAGCACTTCGTGATTAGCTAGCTCAATTTTAATCACTGTTATTGATAGCTGAACTATTCCGTTAGAAGCTATAAAAAACTGAATCAGAAAAAGTCCGTATTTGTAAAAATGGCACATTAAAAACCAACCAAAAGTGGCATTTTTAAAAAAAATCATAAACTATCAAATATCTTGAAAACCGAGATATTTTTACTAAAGTCAAAATTTGAGATTAGAGAGGTCTCGACGAAACCTATCAACAGTTAACGGTTTATCCATTGTTTCTGAGACACCCTGTATATTCCTCATCCCTCCTCTTCTATTTTTGATGAAGTACAGGCTATTATCTCTCAGCTTCCTAAGCCTATTATTTTGATGGGAGATTTTAATGCTCAACATCAAACATGGGGTAGTGGAAATTCCAATCATTATGGTGGTAGAATTTTGCAAATTATTGATGACAATAATTTGTGTATCATGAATACAGGTGAACCCACACGCCGTACTCCCCCTCATGAAAGTGTAAGTGTCCCAGATCTTTCCATATGCTCACCTTCTTTATCATCCTATCTCACGTGGGACATTCTGTCATCTTCATATGGTAGTGATCATTTTCCCATTTTAATTAACTTTCCTTTTTTTAATAATAAGCCATATAAGAAAAGGGCACCTAGATTAAAATATAGACTCACTAATGCTAATTGGGATACATACAAAGAACAAGTAGAAAAACTTATCACTGAACATTCTTCCAATCATTCTTTGACTGCTGACTCTTTTGCTTCTTTATTATTAAAAGCAGCTGATAAAGTGTTTCCTTTAAAAAATAACTTTTCACATCGAATCCCTGCAGCTCCTTGGTGGGATGAAGAATGCTCCCAGGCTGTGAAAAAAAGAAAAAATGCTGAGAAAGAATATAAAGAAAATTCAACAAATGAAAATTTTGATATTCTTACTAATATAATGAAAGAAACACGGAAATTATTAAAGCTGAAAAAGTGGGAAGGTTGGAAAAAATTCTGTCTCTCACTATCTCCGGATACACCACCATCAGTTGTCTGGCGTAATATACGCCGATTTAGATCAGCTTTTAATGAATCAACGCCCCGATGCATTGATAATAGTATTGCAGATGAATTTCTTGACAAGTTAGCTCCGCCTTATGTTCCATTACAACTTCCCTCATTGCCAAAGCATACCACTCATGATTCTGAGACTAGTGACATAAATTGTCCTTTCAGCCTTTATGAACTGAAAGGTGTCCTTTCTTATGTTAAAGACTCTGCCCCAGGCGATGATGGTATACCTTATTCTTTCTTCTCACATTTAAGTGACAGTTCCTTACTTCATTATTTACAGATTATTAACTCCGTCATGGTATCTGGTAATATTCCTTCTTCATGGAAATGTTACGAAATAATTCCGATTTTGAAACCTCAAAAACCTCCATCTGAAGCTAGTTCATATAGACCCATCGCTCTTGCATCTGTTGTTGCCAAAATTGCTGAACATTTGGTTAAAAACAGACTTGAATGGTTTCTTGAAAGTAAGGGCCTGTTATCTTCTACACAGTTTGGTTTTAGAAAAGGCAGAAGCACCATGGATAGTTTAGCAATTTTCACAACAGATATCAGACTATCTTTTACTTGCAATGAATCTTTATTAGCAGCTTTCCTGGATATAAATGCTGCATACGATAATGTAAATATAGGTATTCTTCACCGTAAACTTATGCTTTTAGATGTACCTCCAATGTTATGTAATTTTATAATAAAATTTCTTTTCGAAAGACAGATTAAAATAAGTTTGACAGATAATAATCAGAAATCTAGAGTAGTATTTAAGGGTCTCCCACAAGGTTCTGTTTTAAGCCCATTGTTATACAACATTTATACTTTTGACCTACAAAATTCTATTTCTTGTGCAAATATTCTCCAATACGCTGATGACTTAGTACTATATGTTGCAGGTCGATCATTTGAGTCGTTAGCTATTGCACTAACCAATGCATTAACGCACCTTAACATATGGTTAGACAACAATTGTCTTGAGTTATCAGTATCTAAGAGTTCTGTGGTTTTGTTCTCCAGAGCTCGTCTTCCTCCTCCGATATCTGTTTACTATAATCATCAACCCATGCCTGTTAAAAATGAAATAAAATTCTTAGGTGTAACCTTAGATGCTAAACTCTCTGGCCTAGCACATTGTTATAGTATTGCAGCTAAATGTGAACGCTCTCTAAATATTCTCCGATGTCTCTCAGGAGTTTGGTGGGGATCTCATCCATTAACATTAAAACTTTTGTATAACGCTCTTATTAGATCAGTCTTTGATTACGGAAGCTTTCTGCTAGAACCATGTAGTACAGTTGGCTTAAATAAACTAGATGGAATTCAATCTAAAGCTCTTCGCATAGTTACCGGCGCAATGAAATCAAGTCCAATAAATGCATTGCAAGTGGAATGCGTAGAACCACCTTTATATTTACGACGGCAGTTTTTGAGTGATCGATTTCTCTATCGGTCTTTACAATTTTCTAAGCATCCCTTATATTTAAAATTACAGACTTTGTTAAAAAAGATTGAAAAATCTTCATATTGGACACATAAATCACATCCTTGTTTAATTGTTAGTTTTAAAAAATTTCTTTCTTTTCATGCTCCTACACATAGGTCACAGTACTTGCCACTGTTTTGTACTAATTACAATGCATTGACAATTTCTCCGAAAATATTTCTTGATTTAAATATATCCAAAAATGACTTGGCATCTAAAAATGACCTTTATTTTATTATTGATCTGCATTGGCCTGACTACCATTATATTTATTGTGATGCATCTAAGCATACACCAGTGAGCACGGTAGGAGTAGGAGTATATCATCAACAATTTAAAATTGTTCAAAAAATTAAATTGCCACCTGAAACTTCCGTATTCACCGGGGAATGTTTCGGTTTGTTGAAATCCCTCGAATATATAGTTTTGATGAAACTTAAAAAGAGTGTTATTTTTTCTGACTCGAAAAGTGCTTTACAAGCTTTACAGAAATTTCCTTTTAAATCATGCATGAGTACTCCAATTATCATTGAATGCAGATCATTGTTAAAAAAATGTCAGGATCTAGACTTGGAAGTCATGCTGGCTTGGATCCCAAGTCATAAGAATATTCCTGGGAACGAGATTGCGGACAGACTGGCCAAGGAAGCTGTGAGTTGTGGTGATATGTTCCCATATAAGAACTTTGTTCATGATCTCCTCTCTTTGCCCAAAACTCAATTAGATAACGCATGGCAGGATTTGTGGCAGAACAGTAATAAGTGTCAATCTTATAAACGTATACAATCTTGTATACCATCTAAGCCTTGGTTTCATAAATTTAAATTTTGTAAAAAAGTTACTTCAATCATTATAAGAATGCGATTGGGACATGTTTGTACTCCGCAACATCTTTTTAGATTAGGTATTGTTAATGATAACTTGTGTGATTGTGGGAATGATGTAGGGGATTTAAACCATATGTTTTTTTCCTGCCCATCTCTCGATTGCTCCTCTTTCCTGTCTGCTCTTTTATCCTCACGTGTTCCTCTCCCGATAAATATATCCACCTTATTACAGTCTTTGAAATATGACATATACCAAGCTATAGCAAATCATTTATTGAACAACAATATCAACATTTAAATTATATGTTTACAACCTAATTTTGTTTGTTAATGTGATGTATACTTTTAAATAATATTTATTACTTTAATAATTTTTTACATAAAACATATATCTGATCCTAATTTTCCTCGAAATTTCCAAATCCATCCATAACCTTTTATCCCACGAAACGTTTCCCTACCTTTTAAACACATGTAGTGGCAAATGCACAAATCGTGCGAGCCAATATACAACCAAAAAAGAAAAAAAAAAGCAGACTATTTAAAAATTGAAAATTTACGCTAAGTGCTAAAATTTACATAAACAAAAAATTGTTTCATGACAAAAATAGATTTAAAAGATGCCTTTTATTTAATAAGTATTGACCCTAATTCAAGAAAATATTTAAGATTTCAAATTGAAGAAGAACTATTTGGCTTGAGTACTGCACCATCAAGGCAATAAAACCAATTGTCCGATTACTCCGTTCTGCGGACCTAAAATCAACTAATTATTTAGATAATTATTGGCCAAATATACAAACCAAAAAATTAATTACCTCTCTTTGATTTTAATTAACGAGGCCAAAAGTTTAATGATACCTAGTAATATATGTACATTTTTAAGGTTTCGTTCTAATCTAGACTAAAAATTTCCAGCGGCAACTTCACGTCAGTGTTTTATCGATAGCAATTGCAACAAAACTTTCGGAATACCCTTACGTGATCGCACTTCATCGATTGAAATTTTTCTCTGTTAGCAACAAAACTTTGATTGCAACAATTTCAATCAAAGTTACATAATCAGCCTGCTGGAGTTTTAACAACACTCCCACCAATGGCATTGAGTCGGTGGGCCAGCTCCTCCCAAGTCTTCTTGGTTTTTTGCTGAGCAAGGGGTCCCTTGCCAATATTGTCTTAGGGTTTTGGCCTGTTTGCTTCGGCAAACTATCAGCATTTCAAGCTGCCGGTGCCAGACATGGCGAGCCTACAAACAATTCAAGTTAATCTTTGAGATGTGAATGATTAGTTGACACAACAAAAAATGTACAAAATAGTACACTTACTTTTACTGTATTGCTGCTGTAGTAGATTTTAATAAAAATGTAAAAAATAGGTCCAAATCAAGTAATTTAATGACAGATGCAATTTCAAAACAATAATGAGTACTAAAACACTGCTAAATTTAATATTTCCCTTCACAGACTAATTAGAGATACATGTTTCCCCTATATTATATGACAAAGTACGCACCACAAACTATAAACAACCGACTGTATGTGACTTTCTAAATCAGTCGGACTATCCACATTTCGCGGCAACTTCACGTCAGTGTTTTATCGATAGCAATTGCAACAAAACATTCGGAATACCCTTACGTGATCGCACTTCATCGATTGAAATTTTTCTCTGTTAGCAACAAAACTTTGATTGCAACAATTTCAATCAAAGTTACATAATCAGCCTGCAGATCACTAATCAGAAATTTAAAAAAAAAAAAAATGGTTAACTCTTAAAAGATGTTGAATACGTCAATTTGCACAAATAGTCGAATTACTAGTCTCAGTTTGCCCGGCTGTAGAATACACTAGCCTTATACTAAAATATTCGAGCGCATTAAGTAATTAAACTTAAAATCATCATTAATGATAATTATGATAAATTTATAAATATCCCTAGGAATGACGCAATACAAATACCGTTTTGTAAAATCAAACATGATACACATGATCTGGAAATTTTCTCAGACGCTTCAAATACGGGGCTTTAAGTGGCAAAGAGAAGGTTAGCGGGTTGTGGAGCATTCAGGAGAGAACACAACACATTAACTACCTAGAAATTCTAGCTGCTTTTCTAAGATTAAAAGTGTTCGCCAAAAATGTAAGTAGTTGTCAAATTTCTCCGCATCGACAACACTACAGTAATCTCTTACATCAATACAATGGGGGGTATTCAGTTCCCTCACTTCACTGACATCACTCGTCAACTATGGCAGTGGTGTGAATGTCGCAATTTGTATGTTATGGCTTATTACATTAGCTCATCAGATAATATAACGGCAGATGCCGAATTAAGGCGGGTACATCCTGACATAGAATCGACGACACGTTTAGCGCAAAGGTCGAGTGATCACCTACTGCGCAACGGGTCGCGGGTTCGATTCCCGTACGGGACAAATGTTTTATGGCCTACAGAAATTTGTTCCGGTCTGGGCGTATGTGCATGTAATATTCTATGTTTGTAACTGCACCCACGACACAGGAGAAAATCCTAGTGTAGGGCGACGTATTTAAAAAAAAAAAAAAATTGGAGTTAGCAGACTGGGCATATCAGGAAATTGTCTCATCGTAGGGGGCACCTCAAGTAGACTTATTCGCTAGTCAAATAAATACTAAATGCACTGATTATGTCTCCTAGCATAGGGACCCAGATGCATTTCCAGGGCCGATTTTAATTTTTATGCTTTCACCCCGTTCTCTGTCATTGTATAGCGGGGAACTTATGCGGACGGCGTGGAGTGTACCGCCGATATTAGCATCTATATTCCAAAGTTCCTTTAAACAATATAATGTTTATTTACGGCGCTGGTTCAATTACTGTAACGACAATAATTGTGACTTGTATAATCCTTCAATTCCACAAATAACTTATTTCAACAAACTATTATGAAGAGGGAGCTCAATATGGCACGCTTAACTCCTATAGATCTGCGCTCGCCCTGCTTAGGGGAAAATAATTTACGAGAAGATGACAGAGTAAAAAGATATTTTAAAGGAATATTTCGGTTACGCCCTCCCTTGCACAAATATGTGGGATACTTCAATAGTTATTAATTATGTCAGCCAATTTTACGCCAATGAAACATTGTCCTTTGAAAAACTTTCGAAAAAACTCATCACTCTCATTGCGCTGTTGACAGCACACAAAGTACAAACCTTGGCCCCCGATTCTCAAGCCATAGACATAATGTCGAATTCGACATATGTCGAAATTAAATGGCGGATGTCGAATATTTCACAGTTTCCGTATTCTCAAAATGTCACGATAGAGAAATGTCTATGCCTAGTGGTAGATAGCAATCGACATTTTTTTCATATCATAGAGATTTTTAGTAGAGATGCAAAGTATTAGAGATATGTCGAATTAGAGATATCTCTAAAAAACTGAGAATCGGGCCCCTTGTCCTAGATTAATATTAAAAATATTGAAATCTTTCCTTCTCTTCATAAGTGCTAAAAAGCCTTATAATGCTGTCGGTTCCCAAACCTTAAGTCAGTGAATAAAGAACACACTGTGCGATAGCGTTTTTGATCTAAACATTTACCGCGCACAGCACGCCGCTACATCGGCGGCTCATCACCTAGGTGTCGGCCTAGATCATGAAGCAAATACAAAGAGGAGATGTTATAAGCACCTAGGTCCAGCTCCTATCACCAGAGTCCTGACGTCACGCATTTTTAGTTTTAGCTACTTAACGCCAGAGGCGCTGACATCAGTCGATCTTTTTATCTGTCGGATTAGTACGTCGTACGCTCTTCTTTTATTTTAGTTTTAAATTACCTAAATACAAAATGAAATGTTGTATTCTATCGTGCAAAAGTTACACAGACGACAGAAACAAAGTGAACGAAAAAAAAATATCTTTCCATTTGTAAGTACATTAAACAAGCATTATTAATTTATTACTTGACGTATTTCTTCTAGAATGTTCGACGCCACATGGACGCTTCTGTCAATGTCCCGATAAAGCACAAAAGGCCCTCTAGTGGCGAGTAAAAATACTAACGAAAACGTAGGATGTATTAAGGGCGAAAACAAAACACGTGAATTAATATAAGCAGTTTTAACGATTTTTATTTTTAGATTATATTGACACAGCACCTAATAAATTATCTTTCTCCTACGAATGTATCTTTTACTGCCAATAATGCTGGCATTTTAGTCTGTACTAGCACTGCTGCCACCTAGTAATGTATAGCGGAACTTTTATGTTAACGTCAATAATGCTGGCATTTTAGTAATTCTACTCGCTACAAGGTGACAGTGGCGTCGCGCACCCTCCCCCCGCACCCCGATTTCCGGCTTCACTTGATTTCATACGGAAAACGCGATAGGGCACCTCCTCTTTGTATTTGCTTCATGGCCTAGATCAAATAAGACGAACCGCTGGATGGAGCGGCTCTTCAAGCACATTCTATCGATTCTATAATAGAACCATAAGTAATGTCAATACTAATGGAAATAATTATTTTGCCAGAACAATTGTTAATAATACGAGTAATTCAAATGATGATTGATGTTTATTCTTATTAACATAAATTAATGAAAATTCAGGAATAAACAAAATATTTCACACTATTATCTCTAAAAGTCTACAAGTATTATTTGCTAATCCCGAGGACGAAGCCGAGTATAATTAATGATTAAACGAACTTACCTGTACGTGAAGTTCAATCATAATTATACGAAGGCTTCGTCCGAAGGGATTAGCAACCCTCCCTCCCAACTACAAGTTCCCTTTTTTGTGTGAAATATTCCGGATGCGGCTACTCTAAACTAAATGAAGCTAGCGGATAGGTCGCCCACCTTGTTGACGTGAGACTCATTTTAAATTTTATTTATACCCTCAAATAAAGTGCGTGACTTGCGTATCACTAGGCGTTACTACAAGTATTATTTGCTAATCCCTTCGGACGAAGCCTTCGTATAATTATGATTGAACTTCACGTACAGGTAAGTTCGTTTAATCATTAATTATTATTTTAATTTTAAAATACGAGTATGTAGCTTTATTCACTTACCTTTGAAGTTTCCAACCACGGATTTCGGCACTGGTGTACTTTAAATGGGTAAGTAATCAGATAACCAGATTCCATAAAAATGTCAAAAATAGGAAGTTTATCCGATTGACCTTGCACGAAACCGATTTCTAGTTTATTACTCATTGCTCAAACTGTACTGATCCTCTTGAATACTACTACCACTATTACATAAAAAAAAAACAATATACTACTGATAGTAGTCGAAAACTCGGGAGTGATAGCACCAATGCGGAGTCTGCCTTGAACGTGTCGTGTGATGTCACACGCCTGCCAGGCGGCCGCTTGACGGAGCGATCTGTTATTTCGTTATAGTTTCGTCAATTTTCATCGTAGAAAAAAAAATTGGTACCATTTATATTGTTTTTTAATTGTCTACAAAGCTACATTTATAGTTAAAATCGTTACGGATCCTCATTCAATCAATTCATCTAGTGACCACCTTGTGATATGCCAAAAGACAAATATTACTCATCTCTTACATTTACACAGTTTTGTACCGTATGTTAGAAAGAGACAAATAGCACACAATTAAGTCTTGTTTTAATCTTCCTTCTATGCTGTAGGCTGTAGAGATTGTTCTGAGGACATAATGTCATAATAATGTCAATCTTAGACTATGGATACCAAAGGACATAAAATACCTACGAAAAAAGCGTGCCAAGATTTGTGTTGGTGCTCTAAGATGGCGGGAAAAACTTGGGATTCCACACTTATTATGTTTTTCTTTATACAATTCATTAAAAAATCTATGAAAAACATAGAACTGTAAAATGCACTTACAAATAATGCTCACTGACTGATATTTTAGCACAACAATAAACACGGTGCTTTGTAATGGCGGCCAGCCGGCCTATTCGCTAACTTCGGTTGCTCACTAGAACTGTCATTTTTGAAAGGAACTTAACATCCATTACTGCTATCATGAACGCCTCCGTAACACATAAGATCATTAAAACCAGCCCCCCTAGCACGTATACCAAAACACGATATGATAAAGCCGTTTATCTCGGTGAACTGTCAAAAGACAATAGGGTTTCGTCGTAAATTGACAGTTCACCGCGATAAATTGCTTTATCATATCGTGTTTTGGTGGACGTGCTATGGGGGCAGTAATGGATATAAAGTTCCTTTCAAAAATGACAGTTCTAGTTACCACCCGTAGTTAGCGAATAGGCCTGCAAAGCTGCGTTCAGAACCTACGCTCGAGTGCACTCCGAGTGCACCCTGACAGCAACCGACCTGTTCAGAGCCTCGGGGTAAAAAACGCTCTGACAGGCGGTTAGTACACTCTGTGCCCGTTCAGAAGCTTCGAGTGATGCAACCAAACAACCGACTCGAGCGTAGGGTGAAAAACACTCTGACAGATTTTATGTCAAAGTCGATGTCAAAAATATGCTAATTATTTATTATTTTATTAAATAACACTACTTTGAACTCTTTTAAGCCTAATACAAGGGAAATATAGTGATTTCTATGTGTTGTAATTATTTTTAAGCAGAAAAATGGATATTGACTGTTAATTTCATAGTAAGGATTAGTATATTTTGCCCTTTGCTTGATCTTGATCGGCAAGCTACAAACTAAAAAAAAGATAGCAACCGAGCCGTTGCGAACCTCGGAGCGAGTGTGAAAAACACTCTCGGTTACATTACTCTGACCCTCGGAACGCAACTCAGGACTGGACGCAAAATTCGAGACAATATATTAAAACATTGCGAGTCCATTGGTGTACTTAGTCTGAGATATCAATCAATCGGTCTACTGTCACTGTCAATTACTGTCAAAGATTCCAAAGAGGTGTCAAATGCTGATAGTTAGGGAGGAGCGAGGGGTAGTGTAATTATTTTTAATAAATATGTGCTTTTACTCGCCATTCTGTAATCATAGGTGAACACCGTATCTAGTCGGAGGTCCAGCGCATACGTCGACGGCGTCGAACACCTTCGCCGAGCAAAATGAGCGCAAGAGACAAGGACACGAAATACATTCAGGACATGTTGAAAGTTTTCTTCAAAAAGGGCTCATCAGGTAAGTATTGCGGGCCGCCGCCGAGGTGCCGAGGCGCCGAGTGCCCGTCGCCGCGGCGGGGGCGTGAAGTACAGCGTGTATCATTTTCCGCAGCGGCGGTGCCGGCGCGCGCGGAGCTGGTGGTGACACCGGAGATGGAGCGCGAGCTGAGCGCCGAGGTGTCGCTGCCGCGCCGCCTGCGCGCGCTGCGCGACCTCGGCGACAAGGCGCTCCTTATCCGCATCACCGAGGTCGCTATTCTATCTGTTACAAGATTATTATTCTTGTACCCTCATTCTTCAACTCACTTTTTATCACTCTGCTAATTCATGTAAATCGACTAGGAAATAATATAACGCCACTAACGTGATATTCATTCTAATAACAACACTGTTAAATGTTTAAAATGTTATCTGTTTCCGCTCGACAGATGGGGCTGAAAAGATTGTGGACCTGTATCCAGGACATATTGGATGATCCCAATGTGGAAACCCGCCATGCGGTGATTGCACTCCTGTGCAGCCTGGCCGAGGGCCAGGGCGACGATCTTGTTATCATGCGGAGCATTCTGTTTGAATACTTGCTGAATACACATCCTCAGCACCCCCCTGAAGATTCACAGTTACGCTTCAAGCTGCTGTATACGCTCACAAATAGTGGAAAAAATATTACATGTTTTGAAGAACAGGTATACAAATGAACACTGTAATGCTATTGTGTATTTGATGATAGTTTTGAGGGTCTGATTTGTATGTAGATCGGAGCCTTTCTCTTGGAGTGGTTGCCGCAGATTGAGTCCCCGCCGCAGATAACAGAGTTCCTGCAGCTGATCATTAATGTTGTAAAGTTTAATGCCACCTACCTAGATGAAGAAATAGTCCATGGCATTGTCAAGTGAGTGAAATAATTTTTGTAATAAATCTGTCATTTAATTTCTGTCCCTGAGTTACTTTTTAGCCTTGATAATAGTAACAGTTGTATATTCTTACAACTGTTACTATTATAATTTTGTGTAAGATTCATCTTCTGAAGCCCCGGTTGGTGCATAAACCTGTACAATGGACCAGTTGCTTTTGAAGCCAGGTAGCCTAATGTTTAGTACAGCAATTCTTTCAGAAACACCTTTAAACTCTATCATACTCTTCTTTAGTTCTTTTTTTACTAAAAAACCCATTCCCTAGTATCCTTTTGTCTCTCCTTTTAAGTAAGATATGTAGTCACTATGCTTGTTCAATTGTATTAACAAGCTAGAAACAAAATGGTCCATTGTTCAGTGGTTGCATAAAATATTATTTTATATTTTAGATACAACATTTTTTGTATTGTAAATCATAATTTATTTATTATTTGGTACACAAACAGCTCACAACCAGAATTATATTAAATGCTAGTCAAAAGTACTGACCAGGAATGCAACCCAAGCAAATGTACACAACTTGATAAAAATAAAATCTTAAAGTATCAAAATAAAATTATAAAATAAAAGAAAGCCACAAATAAAAATTACATAACATATCAAAAAACTGGCGAAGTGCGAGTTGGACGTTGCTCACCAAGAGTTCTGTACAATCTTTTCTAAGTATATATGTTTGTGCACGTCCATCATCGCCGTGTCCTCCTCATGAGAGGAGGACACGCCGAGGAGGGCCGCGTCGCTGCCGGACAAGGTCATGGGAACTCGAGTGAACACATGCACGACCTCGTCGGCGACTGCTCGCCTATGGCGACATTGGCGAGCCCTTCTCACCCCCCCAAAAGGGGGAGGCCGGTGATCCCCCGGGGCATCCAGGGGATCAGCGACTGGCGGCAACCGATGCAATGCAGGGGCAGGGCTTCCCGACCCAGGGCAGCTGAAAGAGAGAGTATTTGACTTAAATTTCATTCTGATATCTTTTTATGTTTTAGAATATAGACACTTATTTCGGAGTTCAATTCCTGATATAATCAAAGAATTTTTCAATAGCGTAGAAACGTTTAGAGTGACACGATCTGGGGGGTTATTGTCTATGAAAAAATCCAATGTGATTGCTTTCAATTTCCAGTCGCAGACTATCCATCACTCCATTATAAAAGGAAGTCAGCGCAGAGTTTTGATTATTAAATCCATGGTGCAGAGTCTGATGTTCATTGGAGAGTCTGATTGGCACGGCAATGGCTGTCAAATTAAAGGTGGTCATGATAGATTTTTTTCCCTGTTAGCTCTTTTCCAGCATCAGAATTCCAGGCACATGGCTCGATATCATTTAGATTTGGTAGCAGTGCCAACAGCACAGACAGAAAGCTTTGCTTTTACTATCGTTGTACACACTGTGACCGAATATATTGTAACGTTTCTAGTTAGGGGTAGGTAGTAGTGGTAAGAAAGTTACAAAAAAAGTTAAAAGTAAATTTTGAAAAAATAATTTAATAAATATAAAAATCGCGGGTAGATTTGAATGTAGGTAGTAGTAGTAGTGGGTCGCGGATTGGGCGTTGGGTGTACATTCACTGCTCCCTTATAAAATACCACTTCCCTGCAGTGGCAGTTGCAGCTCCTCTGCGCTCCGCTTGGCAGTATCCGACGTAGTGTGTGCAGGCTCAAGTAGGGACAACAGGCAATGCAGGTGTAGGTAGATTGCCCTTGCAATCAATTCGCGTACGTAATCTGGTGCTTGATCCAAAGTCCGATTTCGCATAAGTGACTGTAACACCATATCTTCCGAAAATTATATGCAATGCCAAAGCGGGGGGGAATAAAAGCATATATAGATATTATGATGTGGCAGTCTTAGGCAAAATCATTTACAACAATAATGAAGCTAAAATTTATTTATAACTTACAGTAAGGTGGATGTGAAAATTATAGATTTAGATAATTAAATTCGGCTAAGAAACAACAAATAAATAGGACTACGAATAGAATGATTATAATATTGAATTGTGAATTACAATCATAAACAAGAATTGCATACTAAAATAATCTACATTATAATATTTCAAAATAAAATTACAATAGCCGGGTAGCAGTACTATTAAAGCCAAATAGATATTTGCAACACTCACCCGAATTGGGGAATAACACCACACACTATTTAATTGCAAGTAGTATTTTTTAAGTAATAAATGAAGTAAATGCAATTTAAATTATTGTAGTTTTTAAGTTCCAAAATCGTTATGTTATCTTAGCGCAGGCTTTCACCTTCGGCTCGGCGGCAAAAGTGAGAAACGTCATCGTAGTCCCCACTGCTTGAATGAGACGTACGTCACTCAGTAAGCACATTTCGTTACACCAATTTCGTTAGAATGCAGATTTTAAATATAAATTAGATTCAAATTACTTCTTTAAGGTTTAGTATTAAATTTATTATATATTTATATGTTAAGATTAATATTTTATTTATAATATAATGTATTTTTAAGGATTTGCTAGGCTAAGGTCGCCATACGTTACAATATATATTTCCGGCATACGTATTTATACAAAATTATAATCTGAGATTCTTCAAGCATAGATCCACGGTAATAGTACACTGATCAACAAAGTCTAAGACTCAAGACTATTTTAGTGAATTACTAAAAACTTTGAGGTATTTTATATAAACAATGTTATATGTATAAAAGCGTTATTTTAGGCTTGTTTATAAAAAAGTTTCAACAGTACAAAAAAAGTTTTATTAATAAAGAAAAGAATTGGTGCAAAAATTAATACATACACGGTTATTTTTTTATCACCCTGGAAAATTTAAGGGGAAAAAATAAATAAAAAAGTTTCAACAGTACAAAAAAAGTTTTATTAATAAAGAAAAGAATTGGTGCAAAAATTAATACATACACGGTTATTTTTTTATCACCCTGGAAAATTTAAGGGACGCTTCACGGCATGGTATTAGAATGATTTGAATATAAATAAAAAAATTACCCCCCTCCTTAATTTTATATTAATTTTAAAAAAATACAAAAAATGCTGCACTAGTTGAGAGCAGCATTTTTAGAGATTTTTTATTTTTTTTTATTTATTTTTATTTATTTTTTTTATTTTTTTATATAATATTGGATGTGTCCTGAAGCGTCCCTAAAATTTTCCAGGGTGATAAAAAAATAACCGTGTATAGACATTAAAAATGCTTCTTTTTAGGGTTCCGTACCCGAAGGGTAAAAACGGGACCCTATTGCCACAATATAGAGAACGAACAGTAGCCCGACTCAGGCGTGTCTGAAATTTATAGCTAAAGCTGAACTGAGCGCTAGGGTTGGTACCTACAAAAAAATCGGTGAAGTTATACGTACACGCCGCGCGTGAGCGGCGTCTACGTGGAGCTGCAATCTCGGCCGGCGCGCGGTGTGCGGCGTGACACTGCGTTGCTATGCCGTCCAGAGCATGCTCGGCGACCGAGTAAACGACGTTTGTATGTGCGTGCGCCGATTCGTCCCTTTATATGGTACTGTTCGTATCTATATTGTGCTATTACTAAGACTTCGCTGTCTGTCCGTCCGTCCATCCGTCTGTCTGTCACCAGACTGTATCTCAAGAACCGCGATAGCTAGACAGTTGAAATTTTCACAAATTATGTATTTCTGTTGCCGCTATAACAACAAATACTAAAAACAAAATAAAATAAATATTTAAGGGGGGCTCCCATACGACAAACGCGATTTTTTGCCCTTTTTTGCTCGATATCAATAAATGGTAACAGGTAGGCACTCGAAATATTCATAAAATACTTAATTGTATATTTACTTTAATAATAAATAATAAAATTAAAATAAAAAAATATTTAGTTGTGTAGCTAGTAGTCCTAGTCAACGGTACGGAACCCTTCGTGCGCGAGTCCGACTCGCACTTGGCCGGTTTTTTTTATTTATTCTGGTATGTGAAATAGTTAAAGCGTCGGCTGAGGCTCTGCATCGTCTCGGCATGCTGAATATCAGATTATCAATAGTGGCCTGGGGTATTATGCTCCATGTCCGAGAAATAGAGGCTTATTCGATCACCGTGTAGCTTCGGCACACTCGCGTGGCCCCCGCGAGGAGGGCGCGGGATGGCCGAGTGCCACTCGGCGGGCCACCTCGTGTGGCCACCGCCACCGTGGCTGCTCGTTGCGGTGGCTGGTGCCGTGGCGTGTTACGCCGCTGAGCTTCGGCCCGCGTGCGCGGCGCCGGCGGTGGATCCGGTGGGGTCTGCCGTCGGGCGCGCCCGTCACCCCGCACTGAGCGGGACCGGGGGCCTAGCGCACTGAGCGTCCGGCCGCTTGGAAGAAAACCACAGTAAAAAATTACCCCCCGGAGTATGCCTCGGGGTACTCCTCTTCACCTCCACCTCGGAGAGAGCGTTAGGGGCAGGTGCCGCCTACGAGGTTATGGTTAGGTTAGGTGTCCTTTGTGTGTGGCTGCGCCAGGCGGGCGCCAAAGATATCGAGGTGTTTAGTGGATAGTCTCTCGCTGCGGAGTCCCACACACCCTTGCCCCTGCGGGGGCTTGGACGGTGCGTAAACGCATTCTCCTCGTAAACAAAGGTTATTTGTTTGCACTAGTACATTACACAAATACAACACTACTCGCACGACGTGCGTGGTGTCGATGTTTTGACACTTAAACGGACTCCAAAATTATTGTTAATAAGTATTGTGAGGCACATGGAGCCAAGCGTCGCTAGTTAGAGGAGCAAACGAGCGGCAACATGTTCTCGCCTCAATGAAAACAGCAGATCTGAGAGAGGGGTGCAGCGTGGCTGTGCACTAGCCCAATATATGAGAGAGAAAGATATATGATGTTGGTTGGTGTGATTGTCACTTAAAGGGATGCACCACGCTGCATGTTGCGTGGCGACGCACCTACGCGCGTACATGCGGGAGTGCAGATCTGCGTCATCTTGCGGGTTTTTTATGCACTCACGCGCGTAGCTGCGTTTTGTCCCATCCTCCACTACACGGCGAACTCGAGCGTCCGAGCCTTAGAGGCGCGCTCGCGTTGCAGCCGCTCCCCGCACCGGCTATAACCGCGACTTTTTTTTTTATGGGTGGCCCGGCAAATGACCTCCTCCCGCCTGATGTTAAGCGGTGAAAGAGGCCCAAATGAGTTGATAGATAGAGTAGGGATGACATCCATTCTCCTACCTGCCCGCCCCTTGCCGGCCCAAAAGATGCTTTTTCACGCCTCTTTTGAAGGAACCCATGTTGTAGGATGGAGGAAACACGTGCGCAGGTAGAGAATTCCAAGTGTGTGATGAACGACAGAAGAAGGAATCTTGGAATTTCTTGGTACGGTGTGAAAAGGAGGCTACAGTGTACGGATGACTCCGAAGGCCCTTACGCGTGTTTCTGTTAAGGAAAGGAGAGTACAATTGCACCCTCGAAATATAGGGCTCGAATAAACCCTAATAATTTCCGGCTGCATTGATGCCTTACAGCCCTTAGCTACTATCTACTATTAAATATACTAATACATATGCATGCAGTGTCTTGCGTTGTTGATTTTGTGGTGTTTTTCCAATAATCGAGATTTTTCGTGATTGTCATATGAAAACTCCGGTATACCGGTATCCATGCCCTAAGGCGCATAACACATTGCACCGGACACCGCTCCGGTGTGCGGTGCTGCGGTTTTTAATTTTGACTGAAGAATCTTAATTTGTATACAAAAACCGCAGGGTATAACACACTCACACCGTACGGCCGTGCGGTCGTGCGGCGCGCGCGACGGCACCGCACTCCCGGACGGTGATGCGGTGCGGTCCGCGGGGTATGCCACACTGTGCCGCAGTATCGTCCGGATCGTTGCGTAGAAAGGACGCGCATAAGCGTAATAGATCTCGACATAGATAATGCGGCGATGCGGCGCGTCGTGCGTCGCAGCTGCGGACGTAGATACGGAGCGAACCGTACGGTGGCACGGTTCCGCGTCCCCGCAGCCGCGTGCGGATTTCGTCCCTCCGTACACCGCAGCGGGATGCGGTGGCAACGTGTCATGCGCCTAACCGAGATCGCACGAAAAAGATCGCACGCGACCGACGGGACGGGGACGGGGACGGGGACGGTGACGGTGACGTTGATATATCCGGTGATCGCGTGTGTGCAGGCACGCGTGCGCGGCGTGCGAGTGCGTGGGCGGCGGCGGTGGGGGCGGCGGGGGCGGCGGGTCGCCGTGGGCGGGCGTGGCGCTGCGCGCGCTGTCGCTGCTGGAGGCGGTGCTGTCGTACTCGCTGCTGCCGCGCGCCGCGCTGCCCGCCCTCGTGGCCGCCCTGGCGCGCGCCGTCAACCGCGACCACCTCTGCCAGCCCAGCTGGAAGGTAACACGCACACACACACACACACACACACTGACAGCGCAGCGCACACGTGCGAGACACGTGCGTGACAGAGTACTATGTCAATCCCGCTCGAGTTGGAAAAGCAGCATGCGGGCTCCCCGCCTCGAGTACACGTGGCTACTGATTCGCAATGACTGTTAGGCCCTTCTCTCATTACGATACGCACATGCTACTAGTATTCTACTCGAGTCTCGGAGACTAGTTGTTGCGGAGTATCTCACATACATTTATATGGGGACTCCCACATTTGATACCGGTATCCTACGCGTCCGTATCCTACTACGGTGGGTATCGCGATACCCACCGTGCCGGTCGCCCGCGAGTCGCGTCTTCTTCGAGATTTCGTTTAAGAATTAATCCATTTTGAATCCATTTTTTTAGGGTTCCGTAGCCAAATGGAAAAAAACGGAACCCTTATAGATTCGTCATGTCTGTCTGTCCGTCCGTATGTCACAGCCACTTTTCTCCGAAACTATAAGAACTACACTGTTGAAACTTGGTAAGTAAATGTATTCTGTGAACCGCATTAAGATTTTCACACAAAAATAGAAAAAAGCAATAAAAAAAACCCGTACGGATTGGTCTTCAAAAAATTATATTGAGGTTTCTAATATCATTTTTTTCTCAACTGAATAGTTTGCGCGAGAGACACGTCCAAAGTGTGTAAAAATGTGTGTCCCCCCCCTGTAACTTCTAAAATAAGAGAATGATAAAACTAAAAAAAATATATGATGTACATTACCATGCAAACTTCCACCGAAAATTGGTTTGAACGAGATCTAGTAAGTAGTTTTTTTAATACGTCATAAATCCTACGGAACCCTTTATGGGCGAGTCCGACTCGCGCTTGGCCGGTTTTTTTTTCTTCTGTAGTTTTCTGTTTCTGTAAAAGAACAAAACTGCAAGTGCTTCTTCGTCACTGAAATCACTCGAAATTTTGACGTCCTTTTAATTCCAAGCGTAGACAATAAATTATAAAATTAGTTCATTTTCAGTAGCGTAATGTGCGATACACGGATCGTCAACTAGTATCCAACAAGTTTGCAACTCGCGTATCGTATCTTTTAGGGTCTCGTAATGAGAGAAGGGCCTTAGTTATCACGCTCGAGTCGCGAGTGTGCGCAGGATTGCGACACCAGTCGCGCGGGCGCGAAGTCTGCTATGTATTATTGACCGTGGTTTTGTTCGTTGATTAGCGACCCCATATCTGTAATTATTTATTGCGTCTTGGAGGTCTATCTAGGACCCCTTGTTTAGTGGAGATTCAAGTGTGCATGAGTTCATGAGTTGTAGCTACTCCAGAAAAACAATCCAGCCACGTCCAATTCGTGGATCGTCAGTGGCTCGTCTTGTGGTGATCAGGGGCCCCTGTTTTGTACGCCACGGTGCCTGAGGACGGGAGAAGAAGCTGCTAGCTAGTAGGTTTAAGCAAAGTGTTTCTGCTTAACACCATCACGTCCGAGTACTGAACAATCACCATAGTACACGTTGCCGACCTAGATAGATAGATAAACAATTTATTTGCATCATTATTAACACACAAAGAACATATAAAACATAATACAAAATGAATTACGAGTACAATAACCATATGAACCTAGTGATTTCGCCGCCTGTCTTACCCTCCAAACTGGAAGTAATACCTATGAAATAGGTAAGATGGAATTCTCCGCGCAGATGGCTAATACTGAGTCTCTCTTGGGTAATCTCCATAAAAATCAAGTGTGTCAATGTTTCTTTGCCAAATGTGACAGCATCAAAATGAAAAATTTGGAACATCATCAGAACGCAGAACTGCGAAACCACTACGCCTTGTTTGCACACATCTCAACACTCATATGTTTTTTTTTTATTCTTTATAAGCCATACACCACCTAGGGTTACGTCGGCTACAATAATTACGTATATATACAAATATGTGTAGCACTAATTTACAATGGGATCTTTTTTTTAACAAAGGAACTAATAAGAAAGCTTATGACTCTATTACTATCAGTACTTTTAAAATCAGAGGCAAAAGAACGATGGAACAAAAACATCAGGTCGCATCTTTGAGTAGCAGTGTCCTGGAGAAGATCCAAACGCTCCTGCTCGTTCTGGTCACATTCCATCAATAGGAACACTCATATGTTTAAATGAGCTAAAATACAAAGTAGCTAATCTTATCGCGATCAAAGAAGTAAAACTTAAATTAATATGGCTATCAAAATCATTCTTTCAGTCCATGTATGTATTTCTAAATTTTGATAACTGTGAAGCGCTGACCGAACGTAACAGTTTCCAAAGAGCGGCATCGCTCCATCCGTGCCGTCTAGTCGAATACTCGTCTGTGCAGTCGGTTAGTTTACGCGTTGAGTGTGTGACGTGTGCGTGCAGCTGATGCGCAGCGTGCTGGGCGCGGACATCGGCCACGCGGCGCTCGCGGAGCTGGTGTACGCGCTGCGGGCGGGCGGTGCCGCAGGTGCCGCGGGTGCCGGAGGTGCCGGACGTGCCGCGGGTGCCGGACGTGCCGCAGGTGCCGACGCGGACGTGGAGCTGCTGCGCGGCGCCGTGTTCTTCGTGGGCATGGCGCTGTGGGGCCCGCGCCGCGTGCTGGCGCTGCAGGTGTCGCACCTCGCCGTGCTGCCCGCCTTCCTCAAGGTCGGTACACCGGGGCGGGGACTTCCCAGCTCACCGACTCCATGGATACTTTGATGCGGAAGTGCTCTTCTGAACTGAGTACTGTTTGCGATGGTGCACCCGCCACCGCAGTAGAGTTGATTCGTATCACCTGGAACCGATCTGGTTTAGCACAGCTCGGTTTCGGCGTTCATTTCTCCTACGTACGTGCCGACTCTGGGAGGAACTCCCGGCTTTTCTGTACAGTATGTTATGTCTAACTTCAAAAGCAGTAACTGAGCTACGCCTCTGACATTGTATATATCCATGAGCCAACACTTATCATCTGGTAGGCTGCGCATGCTCGACAGAAACATCGCTCGTCAAAAAAAAATGATGTTTTTTAACCGTGTCTGTACTGAATAAATAAATGAATACACTTAATCTGAATTCTTTCAACTTTTTAGTATGCTTGCCAAATTGTCTAAAAATTACTGTGATTTAAGAGTTTATTATGTGTAAAAATGTCGATCTCGACTTCGTTCAATATCTTGAGATGTGTGTAATGTTGCGCAGGCGCTGGACGGGGGTCACGAGGCGGTGGCTTACGAGGTGGCGCAGGCGCTGCAGACGCTGGTGGCGCGCAGCGGGGCCGAGCTGGCCGAGCCCGCCTGGGACGTGCTGCTGCGGCTGCTGCGGCGCCTGCTGGACCTGGACAGTGAGTGCCGCGCCGCGCTCGGACCGGACCATAGGACGTGCTGCTGCGGCTGCTGCAGCGCCGTGCTCCTGATATAGTTTCTCCTTCGCAGAGCAAACTCTTAAAGCTGTTACATTTCTCTACAAAAATCGTCTGCCAGGGTGTTAGATACGCTGATACCAGAAAATTTTGAAACTTGTCCGATGTTAATGAGAGTTGTTTGCGCGTGCGCAGAATCGCTGGAGCCGCGCAACGAGGTGGTGCACACGGCGGTGCACGCGCTGGCGACCGCGGTGGAGCAGCTGCAGGCGGCGGGCCAGTTCCGGGGCGATCCCGCGGCGCTGCTGGACCTGCTGGACGACTACGGCCATGATCGTCCGGTGAGTCCGCCCTCGGGCCGTGTGTCGTTATTAAAAGAAAATAACGAAACGACTATCCGGCACTGATTAGTCTTTTTTTTTTCTATTGTTTATTGAAGAAAATTTTGATAAAAAAATTGATTGTTTATTGAAGTATGTGTGATGTCAGGAGGCTTCGGCGATGCGCGTGGTGTCGGCGCGGTGCGCGGAGCTGGCGCGGGCCGGCGCGAGCGGTGCGGCGCCGCAGGTGGCGCTGGCGCTGCTGGAGCGCTACGTGCGGCGCGACCCGCGGCCCGCGCTGCGGCTGCACGCGCTGCACGCGCTCATGGCGGCCGTGGCGCGCGACAGGTCAGCGTGGCGCCTGTTAGTTATTGTGCCCGAGTTGCGAGGCGGCGCAGGATTGCGGTACCGCTCAGGCGGCCGCAGCGTGTGCGGTGAAGGACGAGTAGTCGCCGTCGAGCACTCGTGTTACTGACCGTGGTTTAGTTCGCTGATTAGCGATCCGGTATCAGTCGTCGCCGGGCCGCTGCGGCCTGGGACACGATTCTCATGCATTCGAAAAAAGTTCACATTCGTAAAAATGTTCGAAATTCAAATTTTTTTCGAAGAAACCACAGTTTGTGTATTCTCAGAATTTCACAATCGAAATAATTCGAACGAACATCACTCGAACGCAACGAATGGTATGGACCAGTCGAAGTTGAGATTCATATACGAATTTAGCTGTCAAAATTATAAAAATACAAAGAGTTTGTGATTATTTTTGTATAAATGAGCTCAAACTGTGTTTTGTCTCGTTAAAATGAACAAGGAAGAGTTTTTATTGGAGTTCTTAGCCAATTTGGTGGAAGAATTAGAGGCAGCAAGCGCCGAACCACATACACATAACGTCGAGGATAACTTCAAAAACTTACCTTGCGCCACTCCTCCTAAGGTTTTTTAGCGCCTGTGATGGAGTTTATATCTTTACTGATGTTTATTCATCGCCTTTTAGCTTCATTCTTAGTGAATGAGCTTGAAAGTTTGCCACATTTCAGCTGTGGATCGGCTTCTACTAAATGTACTAGACGAAGCCTTTGCTCCGCACTAGCAAATTTTTTGGATATATTATTTTGCTGCATAACAGATTATTATATAAATAAAATAATTAAAATAAGAATTTGTCTCAATTCAATTTTTATCTTAGACAAAATTTGTTGTAATTAATGACATTTAACGTCAGAACTTATGAATGTGCCGTCTGGAGCGATCAAAGTACTTTACGAAATAAGTATTAAAAATTGAACTTTTATATTTTGTAACATAAGTATTATTTTTGGAAAATATGATCACATTTAAAAATATATTTTGTGTTAAAATAGATTTTGTAATAATTTTTTATCAAAAAGAACTATTTTAAGATGTACATTATAGTGGTTGCCGTAGCGTTTTTAAAAACGCCCCACGAACGTCGTACGGAACATTAAATTGTCAATGCTATTTCCGACTTCCTAGTTCGATTGGTAATATTGTTCTATGGGTACCCCAGAATACGATTCGTACGAATCATTCGAACTTTTCAGTAGAATCGAAAAATTCGCATACGAAGTTACCGCGCGGAAAAGTTCTATCGCATGAGAATCGGGTCCCCGGTCGTCGGTGCGCGTCCGTACTGAGCGTGCGGTGTGTGTGTGCGCGTCGGCAGGGTGTCGCTCGGTCCGGAGACGGCGGAGGCGGTGGGCGTGGCGGCGCTGCGCGCGGCCGCCGCGGACGGGGACGCGGCCGTGCGGGCCGCCGCCGCGCCGCTGGCCGCGCGGCTCGCGCGCGCCGCGCCCGCCGGCCCCGCCGCCGTCGACGCGGTGGACCTGCTCGAGCGGCTGCTGAACCGCCCGCTGGACGCCGACGGCGGCGGCGGCGGCGGCGGCGACCGGCCGGCCGCCGCGGAGGAGGCGGCCGCCGCGCAGGCCGCGTGCGCGGCGCTCGTGTCGCTGGTGCACGCGCTGCTGCCGGCCGCGCCGCCGGCCGCCGCGCGCGCGCTGCTCGTGCTGCTGGACCACGTGCCGCGCCACTACCGCCGCCCGGGGCCGCTCGAGCCGCACCCCGCCACCAGGACGCAGGTACCGGGGCCGAGCCGGAGTGCGGCGACCCGTATGCGCGCACCCGGAGAAGGGATCCGCGCTACTTTTTTCGACGATTTCAATTTTCTGTTCACACTCGAGCCGAACGCACGTTTGTCGACCTCGTCCGCGCCGCATTTTAGAATTCATCGTTTAAAATTATATCGAACCTCGCTCTTCTAACCCGCACCGAATTTCAAAAATGCAGTATATATCGGGTGTTGCAGGACGCGTGACGATGACGTGGTATGATGCGGTGCGTGCGGCGGCACGTGCCGATACGTGCGTTCACCTTGATATAATACGACTCTTCGTACTTTTTAAAAGATCTTATATGTCCAAACGACACACCGATCGTCGCCCTCGGTGCAGATCTTCGAGCTGATCTTCAGCCTGCGCGCCAACTCGTTCAACTGCCTGGGGTTCTGCTACGACGCGAGCGGCGCCGTGGTGAGCGGCGCGGCGGCGGCGCGGCTGCGGCCGCTCTGCTCGCCGCTGCTGCTGTGCGAGCCGCTGGGGGGCCGCGGGGCCAACGGTATGTAGGGGAGCGAGTGATATCACTGCGGCTGCTAATCTGGCACGCGTAACATGAGCTTGCAAATTTTTTTTACAAAAAATAGAACCGACTTCAAAAACACTTAAAACTTAAAAATAATCTTCTTCTATATTGAAGTCGGCGCCGAACGATGATCTCCTAGAAAGTGTTAAAATTTGTCACCGACTTCAATATAGAAGAAGATTATTTTTAAGTTTTCAGTGTTTTTGAAGTCTATTCTATTTTTTGTAAAAAAAAATTATTTTTAACTTTTTAGTGAATGAAACCTTTTTAGTGAAAAAAAACCCGTCTAGCCAACAAACCAAAAACCAATGAGTGTTTTCCTCGATTTTCTATGGGATCCCATTATCCGATCCTGACTTTGGTGACCACGGGACCACCCTTGCAGTATACTCTATCAAATACAAAAATAATTTTGAAAATCAGTTTAAAAATAACGGAGTTATGAGGTACCAAACATTAAAAAAATATACAACCGAATTGATAATTTCCTTCTTTTTTGAAGTCGGTTAAAAAAGCGGCAAATTCAAAAATTCTAGCTCTGGTAATACTGTCTACAGAAGGTAAAATACATTTACATCTCTCATGTTCGGTAAGTAGGTCCTTATTACCCCCAAATGGGTCTTATAGGTGACCAATTAGCGCTCTAGGGTTGTAACGCCCTAGGGCTGTAAGTAATTTATTGCCAGTATGACGGTTAGATGTACGCGAACAGTGAAGTGTTTTTTAAATTACTTACCGCTCTAGGGCTTTCCAAGCTACATTATTACCCTAGAGCGCTTATTGGTCACCTACAAGCCTTATTTGGGGGTAATAAGGACCTACTTACCTCACAATCGAGATGTAAAGCAAAGTAGTTAGCTCGGGTGTAAGTATCAATTGCACCTTCGAAATATAAGCGCCCTCGCTGCGTTCGTGCGCTTAATTATTTCGGGCTGCAATTGATGCCTTACGGCCCTTAGCTACTAATCTACTATTAAGTGATTAATCAATGAAAAGCTTTAGTACTTTTTAAGGTTATGGTACATGATACCGGTACGGCAACTGCACAGCTACGGTATGATGTTACCTCAAATTGGGTTAGCTATCAATGCACTAACCCGCTGGCCGCGAGATGTAAGCTCGCAGTCCTCGCGCTGGCTGTGAGGCACAAGTTTGCTGTCACCGCGAACACGATTTTTATATAGCATTTGGAATGTTTAGTTGTCGTCGTAATAAGCACGCGGTTCACTCGTTTGAAGCGTGTGGGCTGCGACTCGAGCTGTATGGTAGTAGCTGCAAGTGCGTTGACTGTCCACTGTTGGTTTTTCAATGTTGATATTGTAATAGTAGTTTATGAAATAGTCACATAATAGGGGGTCTTAAAACACTAGTGTGTGTTTAAAATTCGAGGACTGCCGAGAATTTTAATAGTACCACACGAGTGTTTTAAGACCTAATTATGTGCAATTTTATACACTACTTTATCTACACTCATGCAATCAGTGGTTACCTAAATTAAATAAAAGACACAAAATTAAAACAAAATCAAACTCATTTATTCTAATAATTATTTGCATTTTGAACAGTGCAATTGTGAAACTAATACAGAAATCTAAAACTACATACAGTTATATTATTTATTAACCAATAACAGCAAAATAATGAATGAAAAATTCAGAGAAATGGCGCCAACACCAACATTCTACCGCGCATGCGCTGTTGCACGCGCCGCCATAGACAATGTACTGGCACAAAAGAAAATTGTGACAAAACCTCCTTGGTCGGGCTTCGTCAATCGAATTGTATTTTATTGGAATTCGAGTTACATTAAAGTACTGGTTTTGTATGGCGAACCTGTATTATAATGTAATTAGTAAAAGGCCAAGGGCTTTAACTTATGCCTTTAAAATATTAGTGTTGAGTTCTTAATATTAGAATTAGAACATGAGTGTAAATAAAATGTATTATATGACATAATAATGATTAAATGCTTTAATTTGAATGACAAAGTAATTGTTGAGTTGGAGCGATGTCGTTGCGGTGACGGGATGGTGTGTTATTTACCTAATTGACCTTTATTGACCTAATTATATATTTCGATATTATAGATATCAAGCGATTTCAAGTAGGAGTCAAATTTTGTGTACTCGTTCAGACAAGCAAAATAAACAACTTTCATTATGGCGTTAGCTTTGAAATCGTGATAAAGATCACCTGTTCCATCGAATGTTCAATATTCATTGAGCGCAAAATGTATCGAATAGTTGATTCTTTTTTCGCGATTTTAACATAGTTTCCATAGTAAAATTCGTTCGATTCGCTCGTCCGAACGAGCGCAGAAAATGTGAGTGCAGCTCGAAAGTCGACCCGCCGACGCGAAGTGTACCCGGAGCGTGCGCGGCGTCGCAGCGGGCGCGGATCGTGCCGCCGTATTCGAGCGTTCGACGTGAAGTGCAGCTCGAGCTCGACATTATGTGGCAGCGGGCGCGGCGCGGGCGGAGCCGGCGGCGGGCGCGGGCGCGGGCGCGTGCGCGGTGGGCGCGGGGCGGCTGTCGCGCGCGGTGGTGGCCGCGCTGCGCGGGGAGCGGCGCTGGGCGGTGGCGGGCGCGGTGCTGCGCGCGCTGGGCGCGGCGGCGGCGGCGCGCGCGCCCGCCGTGGGCCGCCGCGCCGCCGACCTGGAGCTGCTGGCGGACGCGCTGTGCGAGCTGCTGGCCACGGGCGGCCGGCTGGCGCCCGCCGCGGTGACGCGCTCCGAGCTGCACGCGCTCGCGCTGCCCCCGCTCGCCGCGCTCGCGCCGCACCACGCGTGCCTCGAGCCCGCCACGCAGCAGCGCATCGTGCGGTGCCTGCTCAAGTACGGCATGGGTCAGTGCGGTTCCCGCTCCGATGCTATATTTATTTAAATTTTAATTTAATGACGTATGTGCCCCCTATATACAAAATAAACCCTAAATACTTCTCTTTCATCTAAAAGCCTAATACTTTCGACCAGTGAGCCCAGCCTATTTCAGACACGTTAATAATGGTAGTCGCAGTGTGTACCCTGTCAGACGCGCCCATAAAGGCAGGGAATACACCAGGGAGTTTAGCAGGTACGCCCGGCGTTCTACCGGGAGAACCCTACATACGCTCGTCGTCTATCCAACAACGAATACGATACGGTCTAGCATTCCCCTCGAAAAAAAAGAAACCTAATACTTTCAGAGTCAATCGACTTTTAACTAATAACAACAACTTTCAAATGATAACCATAGTCCAGCTAACTATAGAATTAACACAAAAAAAAATGTAATGCTAATCATGAAATACAAAAACAAAATACGCTAATACGAGACTGTCGACACATAGAATTAAAAAATAGCTAATTAAATTAGTTCATTTGACAAAAAATAGCTTAAATAGACCCATTATTTTTCCTACAAAATTACCATTTCTAATAGATGCATACCCCTAAATATTTCGGTGTACCCTTACATGTATATAAAAATACGCATCACGATGTTTGTCTAACATAAACTGCCAACACTCCTACAAACCATGAAGCCAGTCTTAAGACTCGAATTGATCTCTACTGCAAAGCTAAGATACCATATTTAATTTTTTATTTATTTATGAATAAAGATAAATAAATAAATATGTCTTTAGTGCTCCGCTCGCCGCAGCCGTACATGAACGCGCTGACGGTGTTCACGCTGGAGATGCGCGACACCATGGTGAAGATGCTGCCCGAGGTGCTGCTGGACCTCTCCAAGATCTCCGACACCAAGCCCATCGCCAACCCCATGCTCGAGTTCCTCTCCAGTGAGTAGTTCTGCACATAGTATTTAGCGACTGAGATCGCTCAGTTTAGGTCACCGCTCACACACGAAACAGTTCACTCTTCTACATGGTAAAATTGAAATCATTCGACAAACTTTAAAAAGGAGAGTTGTAATAAAAACATATATAAATAATTAAATGATAAATAAGTTAATATTTATAACGATATTATAATATCTATTTGTTGTGGTCGATACAACGCGCGACTGTACGCAACGCTGTACTCAATGACCGACATGTGGGGTTATTACATTAATGGAAAGACAAAATTCAAGTGGCGATCTGCTTAATTGAGACGAAACTATCGTGGCCCTCATTTACATACCTTTCGTCTACTTTGTCGCATTTCTTAGTGTTTATTTGAGTAAAAACTAACCAAAGCAATCAAACTTACACAGCCGTACAATTAGATAGAATTTGAATTAATTCGGGAAATAGTTTGCATTAATTCGGAAAAGTTTAGTTATGCTATCTCCGCAAACCATTTCACAGCCACATGCCACCTCCACTGTTTTTTTCTATTCTGTGGCAAGACCATTTATACATTGACCTACAAACAAATGGACTTCGCATCCGCGCTCCAAAAGTGACTCAAGAAAACTAGATCCACAATTCAAATTCAGTATTCATGTTCAGATTCAGATCCAATAGCTCGTTACATGGTGAAGAATTGGTGCAAGCGAAATTTGAGCACCACACTAATGTCAATACGACTTAAATTGCATTGACGTAACGCAATTTTTCGGACACATTTTTTCATGAAATTTCTGTTAGACCAGCGTCCATTTCTTTGTAGGTCAATGTGTCTTAGCATTGAGTCGCAGAGGGCGTCGCATAGAATTTAGAAATGTATGGGAGAGACATTTTTTGATTTCATTTTATAGCGCGAGTTTCTATTGTGTGTGTAAGAAATGTATTGTACCGTACGTGTATGTGCGGACGGGTGGATGTGTGTGTGTGTGTGTGTGTGTGCGCGCGAGTGAGTGTGTGTCGTCCTAACATTGGTATGAAGGGATTGTAGGGAGTATTGGAGTACATGGGTGTGTGCATCGTTGCCGCGTGTTTTAGGCGTGTTGGCAGTAGGTGAGTGTGTGTTGTGTGTGTGTGGTAGTGACGTGTGCGTGCGTGTGTTGGCAGCGCTGACGCGCGTGCCGGGCGTGTTCGCGTCGTTCGTGGAGGACCAGTACATGTCGGTGTGTGTGTGTGTGTGTGGTAGTGACGTGTGCGTGCGTGTGTTGGCAGCGCTGACGCGCGTGCCGGGCGTGTTCGCGTCGTTCGTGGAGGACCAGTACATGTCGGTGTGTGTGTGTGTGTGTGGTAGTGACGTGTGCGTGCGTGTGTTGTCAGCGCTGACGCGCGTGCCGGGCGTGTTCGCGTCGTTCGTGGAGGACCAGTACATGTCGGTGTTCGCCATCCTGCTGCCCTACACGAACCCGGCGCGGTACGACCACTACGCGGCGTCGCTGGCGCACCACGTGCTGGCCGCCTGGTTCCTCAAGTGCCGCCTCTCCTACCGCCGCAACTTCGTGCGCTTCATTATACACGTGAGTATCGTCTTCATCTTCCACCACGCATATTAGATAGATTGGGGAGACGTGATCCGATGTCGTTTTTGCCTTTGTTTCGTTAGATTTAGAAAATGATGAGGCTTTTTTTGGGTTCCGTTCCTGAAAAGAAAATAAACGGAACCCTTTGGAGGACCAATTCGATGTCTGGCCGTCTGTCTGTCAAACAAGACCCCTTCGCTCAGGAACGCGTAGAGATATCAAACTATAATTTATATCAAATACTCGGGTCTATGGACTCTTTCAGCTGTGAAAAAATTACAAAAAATGTGACGTCGCACATTTTACGATTTAACAAGGAAATTGTTAAGGAAAAAATCTGTAACCCGTAAATATCATCACCACAACTCATATATGTCCCCACTGAGGGGCTCCAGCCTACCCCAAGTTAGGGTGTCTAAGCCTAAGTCAATCACGCTTGGTCGACTTCTCATGCACTTTTAAATTTCTTCTCAGATGTATGCAGTACCCCTAGCACGAACCACTCGTGTTATAGTATAGTAATCGTATTTACTTACTTTCTAAAAACGATAGAGATATTAATTTAACAGCTAGAAACACTATCGTAAGACTATCGTGAGCTCGAACGTAACGTTAGTTCTCTCACTGTAAAATACTCGGTGACAGATATTATGATAGCTAGCTGCCATAAATAATTATGCGACACGTCAAAAGTGAGTTCGTGCTGACGGTTCTCATACTTTAGGTCTCGTTAACTATACCATTACCGTTACGATATCATTTAGTTCCTTAAACGACCGTAGGGGCGCTGCTATAGTTTTCATACAAAATAATACGATCACCATAACCATACTCTATAGCGGTTCGTGCTTGGGGCATAGGTCGTCACGCAAAATTTTCCCTCACTGGAGGAGCGTCAGACAAATGTACATAATAATTATGAAATTCGAAAATCGAAAAACATCAATCTATCTATCCCCGGACGCCACTGATGCTGTCAAATATGTAACAACAAGTTGAACGCGCACTCGCCTGGTTGTTTATTTATAACACGGCCACATAGGACATCCTGGTAAGGTGCGTTTCGGTGTGTCCCCTGTCCAGGGCCTGCACAACTACATGCTGGTGCCGCTGGAGGAGCAGCAGCACCGCCGGCCCCCGCCGCCGCAGCCCGCCAACGAGGACTCCTCCACCAGGCAGAGGAGCTCCAGCTTGGTGAGGGACCGCGCGACGATCCAAAATCAATCATAACATAATATTGTAACATTTAAAAATGTACAACCCTGAAAGTGGGCGGAGACTGGGGCGGCACTTACTATATCTAAAAATGTTTCGAATGACAGGTGTCTATACTTTTAGACGTATCGCGTAGGTTTGGTCAAGATAAATTAGGCCATTTTGTTGACCCAGGAATGACCGTAAGGTAAACAAATAACAGGCAACGGTTAGGGCTACCACAGCGCAATTTGCAAAAATCCTTCAGTGATATCGATTTTTATTAAAAGTGCTAGAACAAAAGTTGTTCACTTTTATGTGTACTTTACACTTTGATACATCTTTTTAGATTAACCCAGTATATAAACTTTAAACCTGTTATTCATTTAAAATTAGTAATGATTTGGAGAAAATAAACAGTTTTAACCAAGCCAGTGCAAACGTATTGTCGCGTAATCTTAGAGCATTTAGCCTACGGAGATGGTGAGGCCGTGCGAACTCCTCTGCCAAAGTACGTTGACCATATGAATATCCGCGTTTTAGACGGCGCGCGGCCACTGCCATTTGGTGTCGTTTCCTGTCGCAAGTAAGAGCTCGTAAAAAATGGTTAATTGTGCAATTTCCTCTTGCAAAAAGCGATCCAGTAACTCAAATCTTCAAGATCATAGCGTTTCCTATCACATGTAAGTATAAAATATACATTAATTTGTTTTACTTATGTTTGTTTTACAATTCTATTTTTATACCGTTACGATAGGAAAATACAATGGTACATTGGCAAACAGTACACGAGCATGATTTGCAGGCGATTGCGGAGATACACGTTAATTTGTCGGTGTGTGTGTGTTTCTTTATAGTGAGGTAATATTTTCATAGTGTGCGTATCTGTAATTGAATTCTCGATTTTCGTATGCGTGTTTACCTCGCCCCCCGCCAAATGTGTCAAAAAAATGTATACTGCGATCTGTTGCGTACCATTTTCATAGACTAAATCAGGGTTTCCCAACCAGTGAGACGCGCCCCATTTCGGGGGCGTAGAGTGAATATTTTCATCGTTTATTTAATTTTCTTATTTTGACTCCCCATTTTGGCCCCTAGGGGGGCGTGGTATGTTAGCATAAGGATGAGACGCATAGAGTAAAAGATTGGGAACCCCTGAATTAAATGCTTTAAGCGTAATGTATTCCGTGGGCCCTGTTGTCCGCGGTGGTGACGATGTTTGTCGCGTGTCGTCGGCAGGGCTCGAAGGCGGTGCGCGGGGGCGTCGGCGGCGCTGCGGGGGGTCCCGGGGGGAGCGCCGCCGCCGGGGGCAGTGTGGGGGGCGCCTCGGCCGCGTTCCACTTGGAGCTGACGGAGGCGTGCGTGGACCTGCTGGCGCGGTACACCTCCACGCCGTGCAGCGTCAAGCCGCCCAGGTGAGACACACGGCGGGGGGAGGGGGGAGGGGGCAGTGTGGGGGGCGCCTCGGCCGCGTTCCACTTGGAGCTGACGGAGGCGTGCGTGGACCTGCTGGCGCGGTACACCTCCACGCCGTGCAGCGTCAAGCCGCCCAGGTGAGACACACGGCGGGGGGAGGGGGGAGGGGGGCAGTGTGGGGGGCGCCTCGGCCGCGTTCCACTTGGAGCTGACGGAGGCGTGCGTGGACCTGCTGGCGCGGTACACCTCCACGCCGTGCAGCGTCAAGCCGCCCAGGTGAGACACACGGCGCGCCGGGGGGAGGGGGGAGGGGGCAGTGTGGGGGGCGCCTCGGCCGCGTTCCACCTGGAGCTGACGGAGGCGTGCGTGGACCTGCTGGCGCGGTACACCTCCACGCCGTGCAGCGTCAAGCCGCCCAGGTGAGACACACGGCGCGCCGGGGGGAGGGGGGGAGGGGGCAGTGTGGGGGGCGCCTCGGCCGCGTTCCACCTGGAGCTGACGGAGGCGTGCGTGGACCTGCTGGCGCGGTACACCTCCACGCCGTGCAGCGTCAAGCCGCCCAGGTGAGACACACGGCGCGCCGGGGGGAGGGGGGAGGGGGCAGTGTGGGGGGCGCCTCGGCCGCGTTCCACCTGGAGCTGACGGAGGCGTGCGTGGACCTGCTGGCGCGGTACACCTCCACGCCGTGCAGCGTCAAGCCGCCCAGGTGAGACACACGGCGCGCCGGGGGGAGGGGGGAGGGGGCAGTGTGGGGGGCGCCTCGGCCGCGTTCCACCTGGAGCTGACGGAGGCGTGCGTGGACCTGCTGGCGCGGTACACCTCCACGCCGTGCAGCGTCAAGCCGCCCAGGTGAGACACACGGCGCGCCGGGGGGAGGGGGGAGGGGGCAGTGTGGGGGGCGCCTCGGCCGCGTTCCACCTGGAGCTGACGGAGGCGTGCGTGGACCTGCTGGCGCGGTACACCTCCACGCCGTGCAGCGTCAAGCCGCCCAGGTGAGACACACACGACGCGGCGAGGGGGGGGGGGGGGGGGCTCATCTTTATCACGCGGCATCTCAGCACCAATATCCTCCTTCACGCAATCCATCCACTGTGAACGAATGAAAATTATATTTAGTGCGAACGCACACGACCGACTATCGATGACCAATTTTTTTAGTTAGCGTCTCAGTCATTTTCCTAATTTGTCAGTTTCCCTAATTTGCCCTGACGTATACATTTACGAACATTCCACTTTTCATCGATAATCAGATCGGTCGGGATTCACCGATTTCTTTTTTGGCAACTTTTTGTAGTTCATGTGCGTCGCAACGCAAAACTTCATAATATGTATCATTTTCCACCGTTAAAAAATTGGTCACCGTTAGTCAGTCCTGCGGCCGTACCGCCTAACTCAAAGCGAGCACTCGCTATCGTTATCATGACATTAGAACAATAGTTTTAAATATGACATTAGAGCTATTGTTCTAATGTCACGAAAGCGATAGCGAGTGATCGCTATGAGTTAGGCGGTAGCCCCCCTGTACATTCGCGCCTACATTCAGAAACAAGACACACAACACATACAACAATAAATACGCAATAAAATAAACAAAACAAATACTTTTATTAAAAATTGCATACCACCACATTTACCTGTCAGTCACATTCAATATAATCCTTATCGCACTATAGGTACAAAAATGTAAAAAAAATTGTTTGCATAATGTACAACAATATGTTGTAATTTCACACCCTATCTGTCATTGATACTTTAAACTTTCTCTTATACACTCCCGGACACAAAAAACCGAGCCACCTTGCATTTTTTGATTACATCGTCCATAACTTTTGAAAAGTATTTGGACAACCAAAAAGTTTTTATGCAGTTTTGTAGCTGACATATTTATGTTCAATCTGATGTGGTGATTATGAAAGTTATGGACGATATAATCCAAAAGTCTTTCGACTCGATTTAGGTGTCAAGAAGTGTATGTTCATTTTTAATCTTATGCATTTCAGTCGATTATCTGATTACTGGACAATTTAACAAAACGCTAATCGATTATTGTACATCCAACAGAATTTCCAACAAGAATGCGTGTACAAAAACATAACCGTGTATCCTTAAATGTTGTGGTTCAACTGCGCTTTCTCAACACTAAAAACTAAATACAAAGTATGTGCTATTTGTAATGTTCCCCTAGGAGCGACCTGGAGGAGTTCCTGTTCAAGGACGGGCAGTCGATGACGTGGATCGTGGGCCACAAGCTCGTCACCATCACCACCTCGGGCTGCCTGCAGAACTCCATCAAGCAGGGCTTGTGCGACAGGTGAGCCATCCATCGGTTGTATCATTTCCATTTTTGTTTGTTCCCACCTATATAGTGGGATACACATTTCAAACAGGATCTTGAAAAATATTGCCTACAAAATTACTTTAATTAATGCAAGAAGACATTTTCGAATCTGCATCTTCGACATATCGTGTTGACTTCATCACCATTAGGCCACGCAGGACTTATCCGACCCGAGTGTCGTTTCAATTCTACTGATCTCTTCTAACTCTGTAAAGCCAAAGTAGACGAAGAATTTTTTATTTGTATCGATTTATTTCTTAAAAGTGCGGAGTCACAAATATATTAAAAAATACTGTGTACCCAAAAAATGCCCTGATTAGGGATAGCGGCGACTCTTGTATCCTTAATCACTGATTAAGGATACAAGATCCTTTCTTACCGTGGATGTCGCAAGAGTCGACTGTGGGAGTTCACGGCAATCACCTCTTCAAAGAGGTCGAAACCTACACCAGACCGTTTGGCCAGCTTCGTGCAGTAGGCCCAATTTCCTCTCGTCTAAAACGAGAGCCGTGGGACGTGTGTGGGTTGTTTGATGAAACAACGGGTGCCGTCCCGATGTGATCTATATGAAGTTTGAGCACCGCCGCTGAGAACAGGTTCGGAGGACTAGGTTTGTTCAGTGACGGGAGAGAAAGAGAGAGAAATATTTATCGACCCAAGACGAAGTACAAGTACAAAGTGTGTGTGGAGCGCTTTAGGGAAGCCTGCAATACGTGATTACATAAACAAACTCCAATATTATAAGTCGTGTGATGTGAGGGCATTCGTTGCAGGTGCGCCGTGCACTGCCGCCAGGGGGACGACGCTGCGCCTGCGCAGGTATCTCGCTTAATTTTTATATTGTGCCAAAGTTAAAAGTTACCAAGACAACGTGTTTATTAAATACTGTGAAACCTCAGACACTCAAACATATTTTTTTATTATAAAAGAATGTTATAATTTTTTAAATTTTATTGCATATCTTGCAAAATTGAAACTATAGTCGCTCGCCTGCGATACGATGTTGCCGTTTAGCCATCGCGCCGCCGATAAAAAATAAAAGACGACAGAATTAAGTAAATTTAAAAGGCGGCGTAGTTAAAATTTTAATTTTGGATAAAATCTGACATTTATTTTTTATAGTGGAATCGGTTTCACTCTCGATTCTGTACAAACCCAGGTTTTGCGCAATTTAATTAACACGTATGTATACAATGTTATAGTATAGCAATCGGTTCAGCAATAGGCTTGTATATAATGTAAAATAATTTTTTTTTCAACAATTTACTTAAGAGAATCCATAGTGTATGAACGTTGTGTTGCGCAGGCGGCGGGCGCTGAGGAGGAGGCCTCCGACATGCGAAGGTCAGTATACATACACACACACATATACACACAAAACACACATACACAAAACAGGCGGTCGCCACACACAGGAAATTTATTATCACGTATGAAACAATTCGGATTATGAGGCTAACAATTTATTATCTTTTCATGTTTGCGGGGATTGAAAAATGAATTAATAAACAAGAAAAAAAATTTAACTCCGGACATGATTCGAACCCGCGTTTCCAACATACCCCTGTTTCAACTGCATAGATCTTCTCTTTACTTTGTTATGCCAAAGTAGGATTTACTCATTGTTAATAACTACTTACGTATCGAAATTTTTTTAAACCATAGGAGCGTCAGACAAATGTACATATGAAATTCGTAAAACGAAAATCACATTGGTACATGGCGGTCTCGAACCCCGGACCACCCGATTGGAAGGCAAGTGCCGATTCCATAGCGCCGCCGATGCTCCTGCTTATAAGTACAACAAATTAACACCAGACATTGATGTAATTAAAACAATCGCTGACTCCACAACAACCTTTACCCGTAAGTGTGTTTTTTACATGCGCTCTAAACCTATGAAAAGGCAAATTTGTAATTGCATTGCAGTAACATGTGATCTGTTTTCAGACAAAATTCATCGGACAGCAACAAATCGATCGACCACACAGCGGACGTGTTCACACATAAAAATGACAAGGATGCCGTGAGTGATTTTTAATGCAATCTACTATTATAAGTTATTACATGAAATTTTATTATTATATGAAATTGAATCGATTTATTTATATTATACTAGTTGTTGCCTATGATTTCGTCTGCCTGGAATTTAGATACATCGCAAGTTCCGTTGTCCCTCTTCGGGACTTGAATTATCACTATATCAAACAGTAACCCCCTGTTCGCTAACTTTAGTTGTAAGCTGTGTAAAATCGTCAATGATGAACTTTTTTAATACCAGTATTGTACAAATTTGATGAAACAGATAAATCAAAGATATTTCAACAGTTTACAAAATGAGTTCTAGTTAATTAAGACTTTTGTTGGACTTCTAGTTAATTAAGCTTTTCGTTTGACTTCTGTTTGTTGCATTCTAAATAAGCATTTTTAGCCATGCCACGGGGACCCATCACGAACAAAAGTAAAATAATTCGATAAAAGCATCAATAGATGGCGCTACTTTAATCGATTTTTGTAATGACTTTTTAGTGAATTTAGTAAAAGTCAACAAGGAGATTCAGAAAACTATTGATTATATTTTAAAAAATCACTTAGCACGTGGGAAGTATCAAAATACGTTTTTAGTCATGCTAGAACGGTTTAACATTTCTTTTTACAAATTTATAGCACTCCTAGCGACAAATTGTCTGAACTTCAATGTATCTCTCAAAAGCATAGCTCAAAGTAGCACGCAACCACAGAATAGATAATAGTACTACGTACAGAACGGCCACTCACCTCCCCTCACTCATTTCAAATACCTCGTCCTACCCGGCACTTCGTTGTAGACATCACTGACACATAAACAAGGGCGCGCGCGATCGTTCGGACGAGTAGACGCGAGCGCCGGCCGATAACAGAGACAGCGCTATGCGGGTGAAAGAGAAGGCAGTCGCTGCACTTCCCGCGTCATTTCGATTGATAACCGCGCACTCAGCCCTACTAGATTCCACGCACACATTTGCGCGTGTACGAACGTCATTTGTTTATGTAGTAGTAATAGGTGATTGATTTGCGAACGTTGTATGGAGTGTCCGGGGTGTGACGCAATGTCTGCTTTAACTATTTGATTACATACTGCTCACTCATAGATGGCACTACTTATGTATGCTTGTTCGTATGGTCACAGATTGAGTTGAATTATTTTATTTTATTATATTACCTACAAGGTGTTTGGTATGTAGGTATTTTGACATAATCATAATAGTAATGGCGTCATTGAAAATTCGAAATTGCAAAATTAATTTTCAAATTCCCATACATTTGAAAGTGTAATGTCGAATTATGGTCGAATTACACAAAAACATGACATCTTAAATTTCACCACTTCCAATAGGTCAGGATTGGTCTACTCGTTAGATCTTCGTTTTTAAATCTGTGTGGCAGTGGTTCGATCCTGTCCTGATGTAGTTATTTTTTTTTTAAATTGCTTGTTTTATTATTTAGTTTTTCTTTATTGCTTTTTGTTTATTAAGTATATCAATTCCTTTTATTTATATCTCAATTTGTTTTTTATTTATAATTTTCTTTTAAGAACAAAAAGATTTAGGTTAGGATTAGAAACGCGATTTTAATAAGTAAGAACTTACCCTATTAAATATTTTTTCGGAAATTTTCAGTGAAATGCCTACGAACCGAAAAAATAATTTCACTTGCATGTTCGTGTCATAAAACCACAGTGATTTTTTCACTGACCTAACTATTTTGTATGGGGGATTTCAAAACTAATTTTACAAATCTGAATTTTTAATAACATCATAAGTATTATTCAACTATGTTAGGTACATACATAGTCATAGATAATATAGGTAAATAATACGTAAAGTACAGTCAGCAACACGTCAAGTTTTACATTTGCATTACGAAAGCCGCCGCTATTACAAGCGACATAAGGGCAGTCTTAAGGTCAACATTTAAAGCCCAGCGTGAATATTAATGAAAGAAAAAAGAAAGAAAGAAAGAAAATGGTTTATTCAATGGCACTAACACAGAAGAACAAATAAAAAAGGGAAACACTAATAGATGTGCCACGGAAAGGGTATCTACTCAGCATAATGCCGAGGCGTCGCAGACTCCCCGGCGCTGGTCTTCCGTAGACACCCGGAAGACGCTCTAAGAGGCACCACTATGGCACACACACACTAAGCTATAAACAACAACAAAAATCTTAATATCTACGTAATACACTCAACATGGAATAATAGAAATATACAAATCAATACATATAGGTACATAAAGCTCCACGTATATACATTGTATCAACAGCATGACGTGTCATAAATTGTGACAGGTTACATAACATAGTATCAGTAATACAAAAACTTAGAGGTAGTTAACAAACACAGTAATATTTTTTCTTTACATACACAATTTCTGTAAGTTTAGTAAATACTTTAATGGACATAAGTTTCCTGACTATAAAAAAATAAATAAAATTAATGTAGGTACTACTTGAATTATTTTTTATTCTCAATGGTGATTAGGTATATTTAGAATTTTGCCAAATAAAATATTATAGGTACAGTGTTTTATTAGATTTTACCATTTACAAATATTGTGCGCGCGTTACAAAAAAAGCGCGACTTACAATAGACGTCACATAATTTAAATAAAAGATTCGAAATTTCAACATCAGAGCTGCGTTCAGAACCTACGCTCGAGTGCACTCCGAGTGCACCCTGACAGCAACCGACCCGTTCAGAGCCTCGGGGTAAAGAACGCTCTGACGGACGGTTAGTATACTCTGTGCCCGTTCAGAAGCTTCGAGTGATGCAACCAAACAACCAACTCGAGCGTAGGGTGAAAAACACTCACACACAGATTTTATGTCAAAGTCGATGTCAAAAATACGCTAATTATTTATTATTTTATTAAATAACACTACTTTGAACTCTTTTAAGTCTAACACAAGGGAAATATAGTGATTTTTATGTGTTGTAATTCTTTTTAAGCAGAGAAATGGATATTGACTGTTAATTTCATAGTAAGGATTAATAATATTTTGTCCTTTGCTTGATCTTGATCGGCAAGATACAAACTAAAAAAAAAGATAGCAACCGACCCGTTCTGAACCTCGGAGCGAGTGTGAAAATCACTCTCGGTTGCATTACTCTGACCCTCGGAACGCAACTCAGATCTAAGTGAACAGATGGCTCATGCGGAAATACTGCGAAATTATTAAGCTATACCGCTAGAGGTCTGTTGTTCGAACCCGCATTAAGTATCTTTTGTTTCAATGATTTTTTATCACAGAATTAATAACAACATTCTTAAAAAGAACAAGGAAAAATAAAATTTTGTTTAAAAAATAGTACTAAATTATATAATTTCGATATTTGATAAAACAGTCGAATAAATTGATTTCAGCCGGCTATAAGAATATAAATTTCTCAATTATATTTTATATTATAAAATATCACTGAGAAATTAAATTGCTTAGTTTTTTATAGGTAAGTATGTATATATATAAAAATAAACACTTATTTTATATAAAAAACAAAAATTATAAACTGAAAAATCTTGTCAAATAAAAATTTTAAATCACATTTTAACAAAATACAACATTATGTGACTTTGATTTTCTTTAAAAATACTAAATAAATTGATAAAATGATGAATAAATCAGTGAAAAAAATCGTCTTGGGCGGGATGTAAAAAAGGTCACATTTAAAAAATTTGCAAGTTTGCTTTATTCTTAACCAGTTTTTTGAATTTGATGTTACAGATATAATAGAAAGTACCCACTACCAAAATGACTTATACCTCCAATGATATCAAATTTATTTTACAATTACATCTTAAATGTCAAACGTATATAAAATGTATGACATAATTGACATAAATCGTATAACCATGGCGGAACAACCCCTTAGGTATAACATTGATTTATACGTAAATTTTTTACCAAATTGTAACATTTAGCTTGGTGCAACCGGCCGTAAGCGTATGATGTTTTACAAGACCTATTTACGCAGTCATGAACTAAACAAAGCATAATAAGCATAGCAGTTCACAAAGTGCCATCTGTTGAGTGCATGCGAGAACTATTGAGCCCAATGTAGCAAAGGCTCGATGGCCCGAGCTTGCTGGTGCGTCATCTCGCGGTGAAATAAAATAGTTCGAAGAATAGCCCGATTTAAGTAGGTCCCATTTCGTTGTATGGGATGGGGCATCTGTACTGTAGTATTATATTATCTGTGGCCATGCTAATTGTTACAAATGAAATGGTAGGAACTGATATTTCGTGCTGAATTTTAACACCTCATTGAATTACTCTAATAACTTAAAATTTGAATGTACTAAAAAATTACTTTGTTTTTTTTAAATCCTATATAAACCCTTTTCGATTCATGAAAAAAGTTTTCAAATGGCAAATTTGAAAGCTGTCAAAAAGTGATATTATGAGACCCATCTAATGGCATGGGCCCATCTAATGGTAATTTGATACTAACATTTCTTTGTAAAAATGTTTAAATGGAACACTCGAAACCAGTACGAAACATGAACACCGAAAGCTAATGAAACGCATTGACACTATGAAAAATGTTGAAAAAATCAATAAAAAATACATCGTCTCGGGTGTGATTTGAATCTGTGTCTCCAACGTGACGTAAAGAAAATGCAAAGTCACATATAAAAAAAAGGCTATAAAATAATGTTGTCGATTCGTGCTTATTTGGAACGCGCCTGTTAAAAATCTGTCCTTCACCGGACTTTAAACCGTCCCCGCTCAGGCGTCACGAGCTGGTCTATGATTCGCTACTGTTCTGAGGGGCATTTGAAGCACAGAAAATATAATAGTATAGTACTCCATACAGAACGGCCACTCACCTCCCCGCATTTCAAATACTTCACCCCACTCCGCACTTCGTTGTATTCTGTCATCACTGACACTCAAACAAGCCCTTCAGCTACATTCGTAACCAAATATTCATAACCAGTTTCGAAAATGGAGACGCGCGTTCGCTCGAGTATGGCGACATTTCACGTTCACCGAGTGGACGCGAGCGCCGGCCGATAACAGAGAGAGCGCTATGCGGGAAAAAGAAAAGGCGGTCGCTGCACTTCTCGCGTCATTTCGATCGATAACAACGCACTCAGCCCTACTAGATTCCACGCAAACATTTGCGCGTGTACACAAACGTCATTTGCTTAAGTAGTAGTAATAATAGGTAACCGATTTGCGAATATCGTATGGAGTGTGCGGGGTGTGGTTGAGGTTAGCCGGTGACGTGTTTCCTTGTGTCCGCCGGCAGGAGGGCGGCGCGGAGGAGGCAGGTGAAGGTGCAGGCGGTGCGGGCGGTGCGGGTGGTGCGGGTGGTGGTGGTGGGGGTGGGGGTGGCGGGGGGGTGTGCCGGTGCTGGTGCGCGCGCTGGGCCCGCGTGCTGGTGCGCGCGCCCTCCGGCGACACCGCCTTCGTGCTGCGCGTGCAGAACCAGCCGCTGCAGCCCAAGGTCCGCGACTGAGCGAGGTCGGCGACCCGCCCGCCGCAGCTCGAGGTCACCGACCCCCTCGGCGGCTCGAGGTCGGCGGCCCGCCCGCCGCGGCTCGAAGTCGACGACCCGCCCGCCGCGACGCGAGGTCGACGACCCGCCCGCCGCAGCCTGCATTCTGAGATCCTCGGAGGTCACTCTGCGGCTCGTCGGTCGGCGCCCCCATCGCTACGGCCCGAGATCGGTGACTCGCCCGCCGCAACACGAGGTCGGCGATCCGCGCGAGTCGGTTACATTTCCGTCGAAGGTTAAGCTCACATGCCGCAGTCCAATTTTAGTAAACAACCTACGATGGCCTAAGGTCGGTGACCCGTCCGCTGTAGCGCTAGGTCGGTTACCTTTCCGCTGCAACTCGAGGTCGGTGGCCCGCCCGCCGCAGCTCGAGGTCAGTGAACCGCCCGCTGCAACTCAAGATCAACGGCTCTCGCTCGAGATCGGCGACCTTACGGCGTCAGTTACGCTTCCGTCACAACTCAAGTTTCGTCGTGACCCACCCGCCGCAGCCCAACGTTAGTAAACAACCCACAGTGGCCCGAGGTCAGTGACCCATCCGCTATGTGTATACCAGATACATTGACGTATCTAGAGTCTCTTTTTCAGGGGGACCTGACCCATGATTTGTTTGAAATTATCAGTATTTTGGCGTCCATCGTAGAATTTTGAATCGGTAGCTTAATATCCTGGGGTTGGCACGGCTCACCCGGTCGTCCTTCTATAGACGCCTATGATCAGATATGAAATACATTTCACAGCTTATCAATTCAATTGTCTCCTCAATTAATAAAGTTGTTTAGAAATATTAAAATGAAAGAAACAGCGAATATAGTGTCCCACTCGGTCCAGATGTGGGAGGAGGCGGCCGCCCTGGCGGAGGTGCCGGGGGCGGCGCAGGGGGCGGCGCAGGGGGCGGCGCAGGGGGCGGCGCAGGGGACCGCGCAGGGGGCGGCGGGGACCCGGCCCCGCAGCGGCTCCAGCTCCGCGCGGGCCCCGCATCTACACAAGTCCAGGTGACCGCACACACACGCACTAAAACATATACACAGTCCATATACACAGCCTGTCGAACACACGTACACATAGTACAGTCCGTTTAACACAAATACAATACTACAATCTGTCAATTATAATAGGAAATACATGATTCCCCATATTGTCCGAGTCTACGTCGTGTAAAATCAACGTGAAGTTCTGTTTACAAAACTTTCGGCCGACCCCATAAAAATGTTGTTAGTTCGTCAGTTATCAATATGTATATACCGATGAACTAGTTTTTATTTTTATTTAGGAACTATTAATAATTCTCGATATCTTCTTGCGACACGTCTTGAAGTGTAAAACGGCCTTAACGAAAATCACGTCCTTGAGACACGCCAACGATGTTATGATAGACAACTGTTCACAGCTCGGACAGCGTGGTGTCGTCGGAGCGGCGCGCGCCGGCACCGGCACCGGCACCGGCACCCAGTCCGGCACCGGCTGCGGCACCGGCTGCGGCACCGGCACCGGCACCGGCACTTCCCCCGACTCAAACCGCCGCCGCCACGTCGGCGCAGGCGCACAGGTGACCACCACACACACCGTCGCGCGCACATTCACATATTTGATCGACCAATACATGCTGTGCCCGCGAACTACGGTTCGCCAGTTACAATACTAACATCCCTGTTAAAAATGCATTTTTTTATTGCAGAAAATCCAATATACATTCATACGCATTAAGTTAAAACTTATTATTTTGACATTACAAACAGACACTTCAATGTTATATAGCCAAGAAAAAGTCACCTCAGATAGAATTAAAACTTTAAACATACCATCTTAAAAAAATCTGGACCCACTGTATAACGTGCCTTCCGAAGCACGGCATTGTTAACGCATTAGGGCGCGGTATAACAAGGAAATGGTTCGTCCGCAGAGTGAGCACGCAGCCCATCAACATCCCGAGCTCGCCGCAGCGTCACGCCGCCGACCTGGACCTGGACCTGCTGCTGGTGCTGCCCGAGGTACCTCGCCACGCCACCATCACTACATCACTAGTATATTTTTACTATACCGCAGGCACTCTCTGCTGTCAAAACGCTCGCAGCAAAAGAAAACATTTTTAAAATATTTGTTTGCATGTTATAAATTTACATTGATGACATTTTTGAATTTTTTTGTGTAATGTTTATAATTTTTGTTATTTATGAATTTCTATGCTTATCTAACTATGTTTTTATGGACATTATCTGATTTAAGTGAATATTTAAAATTGAATCGAAAAGCTGTTTTTGCTAGAAGTAGTAAACTCATAGCGTTAGCAAAGTCATTTGAAATTCGAACGCCACCTTTTGACGTTATTACCTCGCTGCTCTCGCTAGTTCAAACGAAAAATTGTATGTTTCCCTTCAGGGCAAAGTTTTTCGAGATCACTAACTGCATTCTACTTGTATTTGCAGACAAGGTTAAATTTATGTTTCCTTTAAATTAAAATGTTTTGCTTTGTTTTGACGTCAATAAGTGCCTATAAAGGCCTAAGTTGAATAAAGATTTTTTAATTTGAATTCAGTAGTCTATAGTAAAATCCACAATTCACTCGCCACCCTCGTGAATCGATTCTAAACTACTTCGCTAGTTCTTGATTAAAAAGTGTCATATTGTGGATGAGACAAATATAATAGTGTCAAGATGCGCATGCGCAGGGCAAGTCGCGTCACCCGGTGCGGCGCTCCAACTCGTCGCCGGAGATGTCGTCGTCGTGGCAGCCGCCGCCGGACCCCGCGGACCCGCGGGACCCGCGAGACCCCGCGGACCCCGCGTACCCCCGGGACCCCGCGGACCCCAGGGACCCGCTCGACCCGCACGACCTCGGCGACCCCCCGCACCCGGAGCCCGCGTGAGTCACAACTTGCATCTTTGTGGTCCAATCCTAACAGGTTCTATGCACTATGTTCTATGTATAGTCTCGTTTTCATTTATAACTGACTTAAAAAAGGTGGAGGTTCTCAGTTCGATGCGTATGTTTTTTTAATGACTTGAATAAATGAGGAGCTTCAAATGCACGTCTAGCATTTTTATTGTCTAGAAAATTGCAGAAATACATTTTTTGTTTTGTAGTTTTTCAAAAATCGATTATGACGTGTAAAAAGTAAAGTTTTAATTCGATCACAGCACGTAAGCGACATTAAAAGCTATGTGATTATCAACTATATTAACTTGCAAGAGTACATTTTCTGGGGAAACCTCCCCTTTAGAGCCCGTTCGCACGAGCGCTTTTCTACTCCTCAAAGTCCTCATCAACCGAGTAACTGGCTATCTTACCTCTTACTGTCGGGATACAAAAATGCTATAAAAACTTAGGCAAGACGGCGGTAGCTAGCCAGGCGGACTCAGAAGCCCTACCGCCAACCAGAGCAAGCAGAAACAACATTTAGATTCGGACCCCGGACCCCCAGATTAATACCGGACGGTTTCAACCACTTCGACCACGGTTAAGGTTAAGGCTTTCACTGTTTCCTCTGTCCCGTGCGCGTTCGAGTCGCGTTCTATACTTGTGAAACGCGGAGAAGTGACCGTTGAGTTGTGCATAATGTCCACAGGAGCGCCGCGGCCAGCCTGCACCTGTCCAAGAAGGCGGCCAAGAAGTGCGACACGCGCGTCTCCTGCGAGGCCATCCCCGAGGAGATCACCGGCAGCTCGCCCCACCACCCCCACCCCCACCCGCACCAGCTCATGACCTTCAACTCCGATCCGGGTCAGTTTACTCTAAGGTGTTACAATGTTGCGATGATATTTGAAGAGGTCGATATCAAAAAAATAATGTCAATTGCAATGAAGGACATCAAATTTCCGGAAAATGGAAAATTTACATTTACATGAATGTAGTAAAGTGTGCGATGAAAGATATAACTATTTTAATTTTCTTCGGTACCACATTTATTGGCATTTCAAATTAAATACTTATTAGTCTTTAATAGCATAGATCTGTGAAATCCCGAAATACAAGTACTAGTTTATTAAGCTCTACACATTATAAGAATATACAGTATTTGATTAATCAGGACAAGTAAATCGTTTATATAGATTTCGCTTAGACTTTTTATCGTATTGACCACGCCATACACTGTATTAAGGCTGAGTATCTAAGCATACACGGTCTCTTTTGCTATGACTTCATTCACGTTTATGAAATCGTCTCCAAATTGTAACGATTTACGGTTTCGAATCAACTACATTTATTATAGGTAAGTGGGGTGTTCCACAAGGATGGAATTTTGGTCCATTATTAATTTAAATGTTTTTGCTGATTTACAGGGAATGCCTGGCATATGCAGATTATATGAAAGTATTTAATTTATTTAAAAATGAAAAATACTCTCGCATATTGGTGCATCGACAATAACACATTCATAAATGTTGAACAATGACACGACAAAATTTATCAACGAAAGAAATATAATAAGACTCCATTTAAATACACTGACATTCCTTGGGAACATGTGAGCTCAGTGTTTGTTCGGCTCGATTTTCATTTGGAGTGCAATATGACAATTTTTGGTTGTTATCGAAATACTAATTAATATTGTAACGATATTAGTTTTATATTGTGATCGCCGTATAATAAATGTAAAAGTCTTTCGTGTCACTTATTCTCGTCTCATTGGTCGTAGGCGCTCCGGAGTCGACGCCGGCCGCGGCCCAGACGCACGTACAGCTGCAGAAGGTGGGTATCGAGGGGAGGGGTGGTCAGGTGGGGGCAAGGCTCGGAACCGCGGCCCTACCGCCTATCGATCACTCGCTATCGTTATCGTGACATTAGAACTATTGTTCTAGTGTCACGAAAGTGTATTGTTCTAATGTCACGAAAGCGATAGCGAGTGATCGCTATGAGATAGGCGGTAGAGCTGCCGGTTTGAAATATAGCGGTTAATATAGGTTCATTTCGGTTTTGCTCCGATCTTGAGAACGCGAACATATTAAAAACTTTACTATAATCTGAATAAATCTTAATGGACAATCGACGTCTTGCATCGTGTTATTGACTTGAAGGCGCGGTCGGTCAGGCAGGACGCTTTTATACGTACTTTGACGTCAAATTTGTGCAGTTGATTTGCAAACTACTATCATTTGCAAGTTTTTAAGATGGATAGAAAGCTAAAGAATATATATACCTAACATATAGGTACAGTCGGCTTCAAAAGTAGAGAAGCATTTTAGTACCATGTCACAGTAACTATTCCTTTTATTTAGTATGGTTACACTTACATTGCATTGTTAGTTGATACGACATAGTACTAAAACGTTTATCTACTTTTGAAGTCGACCGTACATACTTTGATTACGACGCAAGAAGAAGTGAATAACACTAATCAGTCTCAATCTTGCGTTTATATTAACCGGTTTATTGAACAAATACCTTTAAGTAAAAATTTACAATAACCGGTTAAAAATAGTATAGCTGTTTACGGAAACGAAACTGTAATGAAATGGTTTTGCGCCAAGTACATGATAAGAAACGGCGGTTTGACTTGACGGACAGGACTGACAGGACTGACTGACTTGACGACAATAAAATAATGTTATCATAATATTCAAGACACTAATAATTTCAATACACTCCACTTGACTCCGGCAGTAATGGTTGTTATCCTTTACGACCAATTGCCCTTTTTGATCACAATGCCTATGCCGCAAAACAACTTTGAAGGATTACTCCTAAACAGCTATATGACTATGAAGCAAAATAACTAACGTGTAAAACGGCTATAAAGCAAAATGCCTCAAATTAAAACAATTACTTACCTCTAATGCAAAAGGACTTTAGTAGTAAAATTTCTAAACATTAGAATGACTATGAACTTAATAAGGCTCAAATGCAAAACATCTCTGTTGTAAAGTGCCTGGATATGAAGATGCCTAGGGATGCAAAATACCTCATATGCAAAACAACTCAGTAGTTTTATGATCTGAACACCAAAATGCTCCAAATTACAGGAAATCAAACAAAAACGAGGTATAAATACAAGTATAGTTAATGGTCCGTCACGAATTGTTTAGTATTAGGTCATTACCTATGAAATTGGTATTTTGTAAAACAGGTCATCTAGGGCCGGTACAGGACAGAATTTGAACTGCAACTCAACTGCAAAATGGCATAGAGTTTTCTATGTCACTTCCTTTCACATATTAGTTGGATATTATTAATTTGAGGCAGTTTGATTTATAGCCGTTTTTTAATGGCGATTAATTATGCTTCTTATTCGTATGGCATGTTATGTATTATCCTTTAAAGTCATTTTAATTTTTGAGACGTTATGCTGCCTAGACAAGAAAGAATGCAGACTTATTGCAAATTAGGCAAACCGTTTTAGAGATATTTATTTGAGGCATTTTGCTTTGTAGGCGTTTTGAATGTTAGTAATTTTGCCACTTAGTCTTATAGCTGTTTAGGAGTAATCCTTCAAAGTAGTTTTGCGGCGTAGGCATTGTGATCAAAAAGGCCAATTGCCACTAATTTGCTTAATAATTAACTTAAGAAGAAGAAGTACATGATAACGGTTTGAAAATGTAACCGGTATCCGAGCCTCGGGTGGGGGGGTCAGTGGTGGGCGTCAGGTGACGTGTCACGTGTCACGTGTCACGTGTGTGTGTGTGTGTGTGTGCAGACCGCCAGCGACAGCACCGTGGCGGGCGCGGGGGCGGGCGCGGGGGGCGGCGCTCCCCGGCCGCCGGCCACGCCGCGCCACTCGGCCACCCCGGCCACCGCCGCCCCCCCCCCGGCCACCGCGGCCACCCCGGCCACCGCCCCCACCGCGGCCACCGCCGAGCACGACGACCTGCCGCCGCTGGCGCGCTCCAAGCGCAGCCACACCATCTCCGTCATGAGCCCCACGCGCAGGCACCGGTGCGTACCGCACACACATTACACACAATAAATATAAAAGAATGCAATGTTACTTTTTCGCGGTCGATACCCAGTTTATTTATTATTGAATTTTTTTCTGTTGGTAGCACCAACACTATCATTTTATTGTTATGGCGACGATCTTTTTTCTTCCTTCGGTTGTCGCCACGAAGTGTTTGTTAATTTGCTGATTTAAATAGGTAAATTATAGACCAATTTTTTTTTCTAATTCATCCACAAAATATAGTCCACATCATAATATTTTGTACATTTCCTGCTTAAAAAATTTGCTTTCCGCAACATTAGGAGTACATTTTCTCGAATGACCATTTGGACGATTTATCGTTTATACATATTTAACTGACATAGCAACCTACTGAGGGCTCGCGCGTATTACCTACCTATAAATTATTATTTGTACATGATTTTAGTACGCAATTAACAATAATAATAATAATAATTTTATTTGTCAGAAACATGGTATACATTAATATATACAAAAAACCTATATATATAATGCAGGTCTTAAAATCATATTGCTCAACATGTTTTTACCGTGGTGGCATACAAATATTATAGGTATTAATTAAAAATATGTAGCATGCACATTACTGTCAATTATATTTCATTTGTATTAAATTAAATTATTTTATTTCGTATTAATTTGATTCCTATAAATTATATTCATTATATTATACAATTATCTTTCTCATTTTTCAAAAAAAATAATTAACAATTCCTACATTACCAGATACTTAATTACTATAAAATATTTTATCTTTCATAATAATAAGCCTTAGCTTACAATTTTTGTCACAAATATCAAACCCATTGTTGCCAAATTATAATTCATTATTATTATGTTCACTAATCTAATATTTACTTTAACAATAACAATAAAATAAAACAATAATAATTCAGAAATTAATACATTATGCAAGTCATCGTTAAAATACATTAAATACACATGTTATACTTTAATAATTACATTTATACATTTTATATCACATCCTTATTATCACAGTCATATATTTTATTTCATGTCATTTATATTAGAAAATAAAAATAAATTCATATACCTTGGTGCACTTGGTTTTTTTTTACTACCTACAATTTTTTAACATTGTTCTGTCAAGAAGTCATTAATATTGTAATAACATTTCTCCTATAAATATAGTTTCAATTTCTTTTTAAATAGTGCCATGTTAAGTTCTTTTATGCTCTTTGGTAGTTTATTGTATATTTTTGGTCCCATTACAAATATATTTTTACGCATTAATCCCGTATTAACCTGAGGTGTACATAGCCTAATTTTATCCCTCTGGTTACGCTTACTGACATCTGACACTCTTGCAAATAATTTAGGATTCATTTTAACATAAACTGCAACCTCAAATATATATAAAGAAGGCAAAGTCAACAACCCATGCTTTACAAAATATGGCTTACAACTCTCCATATTGCCCAAACCAAACATAGCCCGTAGACATCTTTTTTGCATTTTAAAGAGACTGATGGTGCCCAAGGTAGACACCACCACGTCGGCGATTCACCGACACTATGATTCTTTGATTGCTGAATCCAAAAACCGATACAGATAATGTTTACCTTGTCTCCGTTCAGTCTGCATATGTAGCCGGTGGACTTCCTGAGCTAGCTCGAAGGAAGTCGCGGCTCCTGAAGTTCTGCGGTGGATCCACCGGTGGAGACCGGAACACTACAAATGCCTATTAGGCCACCACGGCTCACACACGCGACGATAATACTTTTGCACAACACCAAGCGGGCTTTCGCACCCCGATATTAGGTGCGCCGCGCAAAACACAATTTGTTAGTTATATTACATTTTATTCCGGCCCGGACATAACCTCTAACAATGTCATGACATTTCGACCCGACTCGACTGACTTGTCACATGCGGCCGGCCGCCAAAAAGGCTCTCACTGCACAGACCACAATGCAGTGTTGCCACTCGCTCATCCTCGAGCGTAAACATCCCCCCGCTCCGGACAGTCCCGGACTGTCCGCCAAATCAGTCTAAGGGGAGGCGAGAAAGAGTAGCGACCGCGCGCTTCAAAACAGAATCCCCAACTAGGACCTCCATCAGACCCTAGAGTAAGTTGGACAATGCGTCCGCGACGCCAACGTAAGGGTGGCAGGTTTGGGTCCTTCACTAACACGAGGTCTCCAACCCTCGGTGGGTTTGTCTTATCTGACCACTTAACGCGCTGTTGCAAAATGTGTAAATATTCAAGGTGCCAGCGGCGCCAGAAGCTCTGGGTAAGCTGCTGGAGCAACTCAAACCGCGAAAGGCGTCCTGGATTGATATCTCTATACGGATACTCGGGCAGGGCGTTAAGTGGTCTGCCTATCAAGAAATGGCCCGGCGTGAGGGCCTGCAAATCGTTCGCGTCGGTAGACAACGGACATAACGGACGCGAGTTGAGAACCGCCTCAATCTTATGAAACACCGTCGCGAGTTCCTCAAACGTGAGAATAGTCTCCCCAATAACGCGGCGAAGGTGAGTCTTGGCGGCCTTTACAACAGATTCAAAAATCCCTCCCCAGTGAGGGCAAGACGGCGGGGAGTATCGCCATGTTACCCCCCTACGGGAGAGTGTGGATCCGATCTCAATATTATTTTTATCTAAAAATTCACAAACTTCTCTTATATGTCTATCAGTGCCCTTGAAGTTCGTCCCACAATCGGACCGAATTAGAGAAAGCAGTCCCCGGCGGGAGACAAATCTGCCTAACGCTGCTAAGAAAGCGTCCATGGTGAGCGCACTCACCACCTCCAAATGAACGGCTTTAGTGGCCAAACAAACAAACACACACAAGTAAGCCTTTTCAGTCTTAGCATTACGGAGTCGCGACGTTTTTATAGTGAACGGTCCCGCGAAATCAGTTCCAACTCCTAAGAAGGTCATTGATTCATTCACACGATCAGCAGGCAAATCACCCATTTGGGGCTGCATCGTCTCGGGGCGTAAACGATAGCAGGGCAGACATCGAAAGATAACAGATCGGATTATTCTTCGCGCTGACAAAATCCAAAACTCCCGTTGGAGGAGCGCGGTCAATGCATTACATCCGGCATGAGCATTCTTCACATGGCGATCAATGATCAACAATCGCACCAATGGTCCGTCCTTGGGGAGCAACAGGGGATGACGTGATCTATAAGGCAAGTTAGCGTGCCTCAATCGGCCTCCTACACGCAACAATCCTTTATCATCCAGAAAGGGAGTCAAACGCACCAAGGGTCCCTTCAATTTGGACGTCCCGGTACGGAAAATCTTAAGTTCCGGTTCAAACGCTCTAGACTGGGTCATACGCACCCAATGCAAAAGAGCATCTTGGCGCTCCTGCGGAGAGAGGACCGGACACAAATCTTTGTCCTGAGGCCGTCGACAATTTCGTAGAAATCTTTTTATCCAAGCGGTCACGCCGAGCAACTTGTCCAGAGAACTGTAGCGGTCTAATAAAAATTCCCGCTCTGGAGCCGCCATAGTCTCGACAGCGTGAACACGCAAGCCCGGATTTGGTACCTTCACCACAGCTGGTGTGGAAGGCCAAGACGGCTGTAACAACCATTCGGGACCCCACCACAGAGTGTGGTCAATAAGCTGAGGGGCTTCGCTGCCACGTGATGCACAGTCAGCAGGGTTTATTTCACCTGGCACGTGGCGCCAAATCAACGGGGCCTTCGAGGCCTGTATTTGGGATACCCGATTGGCCACAAATACCTCCAGGGAGTGGACAGAGTTCTTAATCCAACATAGGACAACCTGACTGTCGGACCAAGCAAAGAGCGACTCAAAGTCCACACTACGTCCCAGGGTGTCAACAACGTGGTTCATCAACCGAACCAGAAGAGTAGCTCCAGACAATTCTAACTTCGGAATCGTTAATCGAGTCCGAAGTGGAGCAACCTTACTCTTAGCAATTAGCAAGTGGAGCTTAACAGCTCCTCTATCATCAACCGTCCGGATATATACGACGGCTGCGTATCCACTCTCAGACGCGTCACAAAAGCCATGAAGGCTGGCCGTAAACCGTCCCTTAGGCAGTATATGTCTAGGGATACTAACACGGTTAATGTCGGGGAGAGACAACATGAAGGACTCCCAATCTCGCAGCAAACGGCCCGAGAGGGGCTCATCCCACGACACTTCGGCTGACCAAAGTTCCTGTAGGAAGCACTTCATCCAAAACACTACGGGACTAATCCAGCCATTTGGGTCAAAGGTACGAGCTACTGTAGACAAAACCAACCGTTTCGTCCAGACCTTGGGGCTTGGCAGCTCCAATCGATAGGTGAACGTGTCCTGGACAGGTCTGTATTGCACTCCCAAAACAGACAGTAAATCTGGAGTGTTGGCATTCTCAAAAATATGAGGCTCCTGCTGGTGGTCGTCTGGCAAGTCACACAAAAGCTGAGGTGAGTTGGACATCCACTTCCTCAGTTCATAACCACCAGCCCCGAGAAGAGCAATTAGTTCATCTCGCAAAATCAAGGCTTCCTCGACACTAGAGGAGCCCGTACAAATATCATCAACAAATGCATCCTCCTTGAGAACCAAGGATGCGCGAGGGTATCGTAACCGCTCACGTTCAGCGAGTTCCACAAGTGAGCGAATTGCCACAAAGGGGCTCGAACGCAGACCGTATGTATTGGTGTTCAGCTCGTAGACTAGCATGGGATCTCTGGGATCCTCCCTCCATAATATGAGCTGATATCGTCTATCGTCCGGGTGAATCACAGTCTGCCGAAACATCATCCGGATATCGGTCACAAAGACGACGGCATGGCGACGGAAGTTGGTCAATACATCACCCACCTCGTGGTGCAACTTCGGTCCAGCATGCAGACATTGATTCAGCGAAACTCCGGTAGACGTGGGAGCTGACCCATCAAAAACAACGCGTATCTTCCCAGTGGAAGGTTTCAAAACCGCGTGGTGAGGAAGAAAATTATGTTCCTCGTTTCGCCAGTCCAGTCGCGAGACCGACATGTGCCCCAGTTGCTCATATTCTCGCATGAAGTCGACATACTTCTGTTTGAAGTCGGAGTTCCTACTCATACGTCGCTCCATGGACAGCAGTCGCTTCTCGGCCAACGGCCGGGAGCTGCCAAGTGAGGGGCGAACTGACAAAAGGGGCAAACGAGTGATCAGCCGTCCCGAGTGAAGGCGACCTGTATTGTTCTGGTAGAACAACTCACACTCCTCGTCTAAGGGGTTCACTCGCTTCACGGTAGGTGGCTCTTCCACCTTCCAAAACCGTTGAAGGACATCCGATAAGGTGGAGCTAACAGTTATGTAACTGTCCACCGATGGAGATGGTGGGTTATGCCTAACTGGTCCCATCACTACAAACCCAAGCGATGTAGATAAGGCTACCAGCCCACCCTTCTGTAACTCTCTCCTCTTCCCACAATACACGCGGCCTAGAACATCGGCATCGAGCAATAAGTGAATCGGACCGGTTCGGTGAAAGGAAGGGACAGCCAAGGTCAATCCTGATGTCGCATCAACGACAGCGCGCGAAACGTGCTGTTGCGGAAGCTGACCAACAACCTTCTCATAAACAATCGCGGTAGCGTCAATTTTGGGCGCTGAAGAGAAGTGGGGGGAGAAGGAGAACAAAACCTGACCGATCGGATCCGGGATCCGCAGGTCTCCGATTCCCCGTACCGATTCGAGGTATGGAGATGTGTTCAAACTCAACTGCCGGACCAGCCAGCTGGAGGCAATGCAACCCTGAGTTCCCGTATCCAAAAGGGCGCGAACTAAAACAAAGGTGCCCCTCGGGCCCCACACCTGTACGGAGGCTGTTGGTAACAGCACCTGCTCCTGTGGGGGGGTTGCAGCCGACAGTTGGTTTAATGAAAATCCTCCCGCATTCCCCGCAACGGGGGGGAAGGGGGGTTCAAGGAAAAATGCGTGCGCGGCGGAGGAATAGGGCGCTCAAGGCGCTCGAGCGGGTCCCAATCCGGCACGTACTGGCCCCGATCAAAGCGGCATCGGGGGGCCGGGCGGTGCCCATGATGGGCGAAAGTTGGGGGAGCCCGCGATAAACGGGGTCTCTCCATCAGAGGGGGAGAGAAGCGTATCGGCTCCCGGCGTGGCTCCCTAATAACCGCGGCCCAATCCCGCGGTGGCGCCTCAGAAGCGGCGCGTCGATCCCCCCCGCCCGTAGGGGGGGTGGAGCGCTCAATCCTCTCACGGGAGGGGGGGCGCCTGTCCAATCTCCGCGGAGGGGTGGCACGCCCCTCCGATCTCCTCGGAGATGTGGGTGACCTACGAGGGCCCCCGCCCGTGTGCGAGTCCCTCTCTCTCATCACCTCACGAGTGTCCCTACTGTTGAAGCACAAAAGGGGGTGATGGGCCCCTCCACAACAGTGGCAATCTCGTGGGTGGGGGCAAGCCGATGCCATATGAGCCCCCAGGCAGCGGTAGCACCAATTCCGCTGCTTGGCCATATTCCTACGCCCCTCGGTGCGTAGGCCAACAAATTTGGGACAGGCCGGCAAACGATGGCCATCGCGCTTGCAACACTTACAAGGCAGCGGCCTCTCCCCTTGTGGAGAGTTCTGCCGCACGGCAGTATATTGCTTGTACGGGCGGCGCTCTCTTCGTGGCGCTGCCCGGGATGCCTCATAGCGGCCTGTACTCGGTCCCGGTATAGGAGCCAGATCCAAGTGGTCCGTCATCCGACACTCATCCTCCAAAAATCTGAGGAGATCCGAGAAGGGGGGGAGGTACGAGGCACTATTGCCTCCGTATCTTTGTTCAAAGCGCCCCTTCATCTCCATGGGAAGCTTAACCGCAGACAATAAAACAGATCGGGAGGAACTTCAAAGGCAGAACAAAATATATAAACAAACCAAAATCAAGTGTAAATGCTAGAACTTAACTAGAACAACAAAGGCATTTAACAATAGAATTTTTCAAACAAATTAAATTCAACTATTAAGTCAATAACTTAACAAACATAATATTCAAAGGCAAACAAAACAAAATCAAATGTAAATGCTAAAACTTAACACAGCAAAATAGTGTATTACAAGATTACAATAACAGCAAAGTCATTTAGCAGCAAAATTTTTTCAACAAATTAAATTCAAGTATAAGTTTACAACTTAACAAACAAAATATTCAAGGGCAAAACAAAGATATGAAAAAACAAACCAAAATCAAATATAGGTAAATGCTAGAACTTAACTAGAACAACAAAGGCATTTAACCACAATTTTTCATATACAATGACAACTAGTTAGGGAGATCGGTCCACAAATGAGATGGTAGTCGGTTTAAAATCAGCAATCAAAAAACAATTAATATGTATTGCCCGTTTGGACAACCAACAAGATTACAATATTAATTGTACAATACTAATCAACCACTCAAATCTAAAAACCACGCTCTGCTACCAAAAGATGATGGTGCCCAAGGTAGACACCACCACGTCGGCGATTCACCGACACTATGATTCTTTGATTGCTGAATCCAAAAACCGATACAGATAATGTTTACCTTGTCTCCGTTCAGTCTGCGTATGTAGCCGGTGGACTTCCTGAGCTAGCTCGAAGGAAGTCGCGGCTCCTGAAGTTCTGCGGTGGATCCACCGGTGGAGACCGGAGCACTACAAATGCCTATTAGGCCACCACGGCTCACACACGCGACGATAATACTTTTGCACAACACCAAGCGGGCTTTCGCACCCCGATATTAGGTGCGCCGCGCAAAACACAATTTGTTAGTTATATTACATTTTATTCCGGCCCGGACATAACCTCTAACAATGTCATGACATTTCGACCCGACTCGACTGACTTGTCACATGCGGCCGGCCGCCAAAAAGGCTCTCACTGCACAGACCACAATGCAGTGTTGCCACTCGCTCATCCTCGAGCGTAAACAGAGACTATCTCTGTCTACCGAATTGCCCCAAAATATTATACCATATCGCAAAACAGAGACAACCATACCATAATATGCTGTAATGAGAGCATCAACTCCAATAACTGGTGCAAGTTTATATAATGCATATGTGGATGAACTTACCCGTTTACATATTTTTTCAATGTGCTATTTCCAATTTAGCTTTTCATCAATAGTGATACCAAGAAAACCTGCATCACTCGTCCGAATTATTTTATGATTATTGTAAGTTACGTTTAAATTACAATTTTTGACGGGTCTCTGGCTGAAGTGAATAAGTTGTGTTTTACTTAGATTTATTTTTAGGTTGTTTGCGTTTAGCCACAGTACAACAGATTGCAGGGCTTTATTAATGTCCTCCTCATAATTATCTTTATTTTTACACTCTACAATGATTGTACTGTCATCAGCAAAAAGGGTCATGCGATTGCCCACTGCCTGTATTATATCATTTATGTATATAATAAAGAGCAGCGGGCCAAGTACACTTCCCTGTGGTACCCCATATTTTATAGATCGAGACTTTGACACATAAACTTCCTCACATTTTTTATTTATATTATTTTTTTTAATTTCAACTAATTGTCTTCTATTACTTAAGTAAGATTTAACTAATTTAAGCACATTACCTCTAAGGCCATAGGCATCTAGTTTACTGAGTAGTGTTTTATGATCCACATAATCGAAAGCTTGTGTCATATCACAAAAGATTGCACATACTGGTGACCTGCTATCTACATTTTTCATGACTGTACTTAAAAAATCAAATAAGGCCATGTTGATTGTTTTTCCTTTTCTAAAACCGTTCTGCTCATTAGCTAAAATTTTAAATTTTTCTAAATACTTATAAAGCTCTAAATGAATATATTTTTCAAAAATTTTTGAGAATATGGGGGTCAAAGCTATAGGACGGTATGACTCCATGGACTGTTTTTTGCCTTTTTTAAATAAGGGTTTGATAACTGTTATTTTGAGCTTATCAGGGAATATGCCCTCACTAATAGCCAAGTTAAGAATATAAGACAAAGGCACAGTAATCTCCCTCGCTACAAATTTAACTACTGCAGTAATAATACCATCGAATCCTACACTCTTTGTGTTTTTAAGTGAACGAATGATTTTAAATATATCAAATGGCAGGCAAGGCATCATAAACATAGAACTTGGATTATTTTCTATATGTAAATTTGCTGTTTGTACCACACTGTTTAGAGGTTTGACTTTATCCACAAAATAATCATTCAGAGCATTACAAATTTCTGTAGGGTTTCTTATAATGTTATCGCAAACTTCCAATTCACATATACTTTCTTGGGGTAAATTGATTTTCGATTTATTTATTATATTCCAAGTAGACTTCATTTTATTTGATGATGTTTTAATATCGTAAATATTTTGTGACCTTTGTGTAAGTTTAATAATTTTTTTTATAAATAGATGAGTAATTCTTTGTGTTTCTTATTTGCAATAGTAGGACTAAATCTATACTGCCACAAAAGTTCCCTTTTCCTTTTGCTACACATCTTAATGCCACGTGACAGCCATTTCGGTTTCCTATTAATTTTGACTGTTCTATTAATAAATGGAAAACACAAGTCATAAAATAATTTAAAAATATCTAGAAAGTTATTATAGGCAATATTAGGATTCACAGAGCTATAAACATCTGCAAAAATACATTCCTTGAGACAGTTTTTAAATTTAATCATATTCGATTTACTATAATCTCGAATTTTTTTATTCCATTTATTTATTAAAAATTCTCTTTTGACAGGACATTGTAATATCTGTGAAGAATGATCAGATAGTGCAAAATCTATTACCTCCGACTTACAGTCTTTTTTGAAATTATGCGCGAAATTGTCAATGCAGGTTTTACTTGCAATCCTTGTAGGTACTTGTATTTGTAATTTAAGGTTGTAACTCAATAATAAACATTCGAATTCCAAGGAAATATTTTTTTTTAAGAATATCAATATTAAAGTCCCCTGCTATGATCAAACTTTTGTTAAATTTATTTAACCTTTTTAGTAAAATACTTAATTTTTCGAAAAACAAATTTAATTTTTTACTACATGGTACTCTATAAATGCATACAACTATTAAATTATATCTACTGAGTTCTATGCCGCAACATTCAAACGTACCCTCTATCGAAAGTTTCGTAATATCAATTATTTCTTTACATTGAAGACCATTTCGCACCAATATGCACGCTCCACCTCTCTTACTGCACTGCCGACTGAAGCAAGCAGCCAAGTAGTAGTTATGAATGGCTAAGTTCTGTTCATTACCTGACTGTATAAAATGTTCAGTGATACACACTATGTCAACATTTGTTTTCTTTTCTGACAATTCATCTAAGCAAACAGTTAATTAGTCCGATTTATTTAAAAGGCCGGCAATGTTTTGATGCATTACACATACAGGGTGTCCCAAAAACAATGGATAAACCTGTAACTATAGATGGACTTCATCATGGCCTCCCTTACCACAAATTTTGACCTTAGTGAAAATATCACGGTTTCAGAGATATTTATTGTTTTTGTTTTTTTAGAAAATTTCCAAGTGCGATTAGTTTTGATACTGCCATTTCTACAAATGGAGAGCTTTTTCGATTTAGTTTTTTTTATATTTTACAAGCGATAGTTTAGCTATCAAAAACAAAGACTTAAATTTAACAAACTAGCGTAGAGTGTTTAAAATAAATTAAAACACAAAGAAAATTAAGAATGAAATTAATTTTCTTTCATGTTTGATCACCTACAGTGTGAAAAAAATGTAGGACGCTCATCGTGCCCATTACCTTAAAAATTTGCTTAGCTATTCTAGATTCCAAAAAGGTATCATAAGCCTAAGCATTCTAAATATTTCTAATTTCATGACTACTTGAATAGCAAATAATATTAAAACTTCGAAAAAATATTTTTGTCGTAATAATAACTGTAAGCTTTTGTGTTAATGTAAAGGTGTAATGAGCCTAGGTATTCTGTATTTTTTAATCTCATGACTACTTAAAGAGTATGAAAATTTCAAAGTACTCGTTAAAAAACACATTCTTCGTAAAAAAATCAAATTGAACTTGCGCCCTTATACACATCCTAGGCCTTTTATTAAAAGAATGTTTAATGCGGTACGCGTAACCCGACTTTGATGTAAGCAGCTGCATTTTGGATCCGAGTCCGCAACTCCGCAATCGAGGATACTGACATCGCGTACACGAGGTCTTTTAGACACCTCCAATAAAACATCCAAGGGATTTAAATCCGGTGATCTCGGTGGCCATAAAATAGGACAAAGCCGGCTTTCGACCTTTTGGGTTATTTTCGTTTAAGTGATTTCTCACTCTTTCAAAAGTAATATTTACATTTCATACCTTTCTGCGTACTGTCGAGCAGCAACGTTGGTATAACCTTGACACTCGCCATAAGTGTTTGCATATTCGAATGTCGTGTACTGATGTCCTGGCATGTTCAAAGTCCTAATAACGATTGCTAATTGTCAGAAGGTATCACAAATATAAACAATATCCAAATCGTAAAGCTAGTAAAGTCCGTGTACGCGACGCCAGTATCCTCGATTGCGGAGCTGTGGACTCGCATCCAAAATGCAGCTGCCTACAATAAAACGTCGGGTTACGTGCGTTAGGAAATCGTACAGGTCCTTTTTTATACAAACGTTGTCCCCTATTTCCTTCCTGGATAATATGCTGGCTGTGCTATTTTTAAAAAAATCAATGGCAACTATAAACATGCTTCTATGTTTTCCTTTTTTTATTAAGTTAATTACTAAATGAGATATAAACCTTTAAAAACCTGAAAAATTGGCCTGATTTTCTGCTTTATTCAAACATCCAGTAAACAAATTTGACGAAATTATATGAAAAAGCAAAACATAGAAACACAGTCAAAGCCTTTCTTTAATTTTTAACGTAAAATGTAATTAAATCGGTCTAGTTTTAGCGGAGAAAACAGGGGACTTCGAAACGTATATTTTGTGTACTTTTTGTAGGTATTTTCGGTCCTAACTGCATTCGTCTCTTTCGCGGTCAGAACGATTGTTTGGGCATACAGCGAGACAGCAATACATTTTACAAATACCTATTTCTGAATTCTCTCGACCTTAGTGTTTCCTCTTTATTAAAATGTCTAGGACGTGTATAAGTGCGCAAGTTCAATTTTGACTTTTTTTCACGAAAAAATGTGATTTTTAACGAGTAATTTGAAATTTTCATACTCTTTAAGAAGTCATGAGATTAAAAAATACAGAATACCTAGGCTCATTACACCTTTACATTACTACAGAAGCTGAGAGTTATTATTACGACAAAATATTTTTTTGAAGTTTTAATACTATTTGCTATTAAAGTTGTCCTGTAATTAAACATATTTAGAATGCTTAGGCTTATGATACCTTTTTGGAATCTAGAATAGCTAAGCAAGTTTTTAAGATAATGGGCACGATGAGCGTCCTACATTTTTTTCAGACTGTAGCTGATCAAACATGAGAGAAAGTTAATTTCATTCTTAATTTTCTTTGTGTTTTAATTTATTTTAAACACTCTACGCTAGTTTGTTAAATTTAAATCTTTGTGTTTGATAACTAAACTATCGCTTGTAAAATAAAAAAAAACTAAATCGAAAAAGCTTTCCATTTGTAGAAATGGCAGTATAAAAACTAATCGCACTTGGAAATTTTTGAATAAAACAAAAACAATAAATATCTCTGAAACCGTGATATTTTCACTAAGGTCAAAATTTGTGATAAGGGAGGTCATGATGAAGTCCATCTATAGTTACAGGCTTATCCATTGTTTTTGGGACACCCTGTATATATTTATTCGAGAAAAAACTGCTGGTTATCTTTTTGCTCCAGATCGTTGTTTATCGGCATCTCTTCATTAGTTGTTTTATGGTCATTGTGTCTTATTTCGTTTTTAATTATTTGCATCATGTGTAGTAAGTCTTCAAAAATTGTTCGCATACCCATGTTATTAATGCGTCCATTATAGTTAAACATTTTATAGTCATACGTCAAATTTAAGTTGCAATCCAGTAAAAAAGCATGCTCATAATTATTTATGTCCAAGTATAATAAATTATTAAAATTCTCCACTCTCCAATTATAAATGTCGTAAAAATATCCATATTTGAATGTCGGTAAGCATATAATTATATTTGTGTTATTTATTTCAAGCATTTTTTCTCTAATAGAATATATAATATTAAAATAATTATTAGTATTCTTAAATTCCTCTTCTCCAATAAATAAAACGAAAAAATCCTTTTTGGTTAATTCCTTACACATATTAGGGACGTCATTTATCATGCAATCCAGTCTGCAACTAGGCTTTAGATGATGAAGTATTTCATAATTTTCTTTCTCGAAAGTATTTTGTGCAATAGGTAAAATTTTACAATATTTATTCGTCCTTAAAATTATAATTTTTATTTTTTCCATTCTTATTAGTCTGGCTAGTTGAGTGTGATGTAATAAGGGGCTTATTTACACATTCATTTGTATTTCCCTTTTGTTGTTTTTCTGATTGGTTCAAAAGATTAATTTTTTTCTGATTTTTACGTCTAGGTGTCTTGTTTACAGAAATTGGACTTTGAGTAACCTTTTTATATATTTCATTTTTTAAAAGTAATTCATCATTTTTTCGTTTTAACTCAGTATTTTGTATTGACAAGCACTCAATTTCACTATGGGCACTATTAAGCTCATTTCTTAATTTTTCTATTTGTTCGTTCAGTTTAATTATTTCATCAGTTTCACTGTTATCTATAGAGATGTTTGGCATGCTACTAGTGGAGCCATCTAGTATCTCTTCCAAGCTTTCCTCTAAACATGTTCCATTTATAGACATTGACGAGTCAGACTTAGTCCGTTTACGACGAAAAGTAATATTTTCCAAAAAATTCATTCTTATCTCTTATGTTTATATTATTATTATTATTTTTTTTCATTAAAATTTCCAATATGCAATAATAATGTATTTTTTAAAATAAAGAGAAAAAAAAATGTCACACAAAATACTTTGTGTCATATGAGGATTTGAAACATGATTCACTCGATTGCCATCAGAGACAGAGGCTTTCCATCTTCTGCTATCTATACATTATACGTCAACGCAAAACAGTGTACTATTTCATTCTGTAGTTACAGAAATAACATTTTGTGTGAAGGTAGAAATGTTAATTCTATATATCAATCACGTTTACGAATATGGTTATTTTATTAACATTTACTTCAATAATATATCTTGATAGATTTTAATCACACTGTTCAGCAAACTTGACTTATTGGATTTTTTGTTGCACTCGTTATAATCACAAATATCAGATCATCTTTGCACTTTACATCAAAATTTTTCACTTTGTATTTTAAGCCTCTTACTTTACGAAAAACTTAAAGCCAACAATATCACACCCGGATTACACGTAAAAAAACATGTTTTGAAAACATTCACGTCAATACATTGCACTTTTAAATTATTTTGAACATAAATACTGGGAGCCTATGTTAACACGGATGGTGGCGCCATCTTGCTTGAAAAAGAACTGAATTTATCTACGTTATTTTCTTACTAACTTAGTGTCCTCTTCCACTGCGTGCTCCAATTTCATATCTTTACTACTTGTTTAAGCGCTGTAGAACTAGAGAAGTCTCAATCGTATTGTCTTTGGCATTTTGGTAAATATGATAGTTGGTTGCTATGGTGTTGTTAGATCAAACTGTAATAGATTTATATCCTATGTAAGTTTCCGATAAAATCTTAGATAAAGAATGAATAGGTAGGACGTGACCGTATACCCGTAATGGACAGACATAGATGACGTCATACCTTCCTAAAGTAGATGGGTATACCAGTGTTGCTTTAAGTTTTACCCTACTTTATGTTTATAGTGGCTTTTACCACTATAAACATAAGGTAGGGTTGATTGATCTACGTATTTTTTTTGAGACATTTTAATGAGCGCCCCTCGCTCAATAATATGTCTCAAAAAATAAAAGTGGGAGGAAGTTGCGATTTTTTTTATTGAATTCTTCATTCAACCTTCGCCGCAGTCTAAAGTTATTTACACTTTTAAATAAAACTACACTTTTCGGATTTACTCGAGTATATTTCGTTTTAAAACATTTTACTATTTTTTACTACTTTTTTTCCCAATCGTCTAAGCGATTGACGCACTGGCCGTAGTTTCTTATTTGATGACCTCGCTGATTGTTTCAAACCCAGCATTTGAAGCCGCATTTTTCTCTTTCGGGGCGTATTCAAATTTGAACCGAAATCCAACACCGATGCGTCCTGAAACAATATGTATACAGGTTAAAAATAAAAGGAGGTTCCCCGAAGGAAATCTGTTAAATACAGACAAACAAGCAAATGGAAAGTCTCACTTCAAAAGAATTACCTTTGTTATCTAAAATGCTCAAAATTTTATACTTAAATATGTCAATATTAATGTAATACAGAAACTAATATGTGAGTTCCCTTTTACGTAACAAATTACCTACGAATCAAGGAAAAATAGTCGTAGCGTAACTGGTATCATTATAACCCGGCAAAATGTTATACGCGTTGGCTGTATACGTGGCCATATTGTATGGCGACATTCCTAGCTTGTTAGGTTAACAATAACCTTACTACTTAGTTTGAAATTTCATGTTTAATCCCATAATATGATTGAGAACCATAGTAGAAGGATAAAATATTGCAATATAACTTGTATTTATAATTTAAAGAATAGTTTTGGCGCTTTTTATTGACACAATTTAGGTCTTACCTGTAAAAGGTTATATTTTCCTGTTTTCTAGCAATATCACTATTACAAACTAAAACGGAGCAGTGCACCATGATTTAAATGTTCAAATAGTTCACAATTACACTAATTAAAGTGTTAAATAATTACACAGTAAGCTATAATTCACAGAAGAAATTTCTTCCACGTATTTGTTTAGCACCAGACGCTGGTGATAAACAATCCCCACTACCAGTTTCACCTATATACGGTAACAAGGACAAAAAAAATGATGCCATCTTCTTCTTTCCTTTTGCAATGTGTATAAGTTTATCTCTTTTCCTCATGTTTGACGGCTTTTATAGCCCATCTATTTCATTCTATATCTATGGATAAAATGTAAAAAGGAATACTGGAAATAAACTCAGTTCAAGCTACATTACATGGTTTAACTAGTTCTGAACTCGTAATGTTAGTAATTAGATCGAACCAGCAAGATCAATAAACATTTGGTCCATTGAGACGGATATTTCAGCGAAGTTCATAATAGTTCAACAAGTCATGTTATTTACACATGTATTAAATGTGTATATCAGTAAGTACGAGTAATGAGGAGTTCTGAACGTCCGTGGTATTAGCAGCGGTGTCTATCAAGACAGAGGTATTTAAGCGAGCGTTTTTCTTATACGAGAAAATTCAGGCCAGAAAAGAGAGTGGTGCTCAAACTGTTACTACAATATTCTATATCTTATTTTGAAGAGAAGAGTGAAAAATAGACTTTGTATTCAAGAACATTTCAACCGTAGTTTGTGTTTTATTATTTTGTTGTTTTCGTAAGACTTAGAACATTTACTTAGAACTTTCTATAACGTCAAATAATTGAATGAAATAGAAGTCGGTGTAGATTTATTTTTTATTTTTCGTTTCTTTCGACCGTCGTATTAAATTGTATCTTTCAAAATAAGTACCTATTAGAAAGATAGTACAGGTATTCAAGTGCTTTAGTAATATTTTTGTTTGTTTAAAATATGGATAGTCTTATTAATGTTCAGAAAGACTTACAGCGGTCTATAGAGAAAGGCTTTATTAACTTCAAGAAAAGTCCCAAAGACAGAATAAATGTAGAGTACATAGAAATAAGACTAGAGAATTTAAATAGAGATTGGGAATTATTTCGAGACAACAACACTAAGTTGTATGAATCTTTTGAACCTGTCGTTCTTGAAAAATCATGTTATGTGTCGGACAACATATATGATAACACTGAAGATAGCTATGTTATGTATAAATCGAGTTTAAAAACAGAACTAAATAAGTTACAGGCACAAAGAAAAAGTTCAGATGTTAGTTATGAAAGTCAAGCGGCAACGTCCAGCTCATATGTACAATTACCGAAAATATCTATTCCGATATTTTCTGGGAAATATTCGGAGTGGCCCACCAATAGGGATTAATTTATTTCATTGGTCGATAAAAATGTAACACTTGACAATGTGCAAAAGCTACACTATTTAAAGAGTCATCTCACTGGCGAGGCCGAACAGTTAGTTAGGCATACCCCTATTACACAGGCCAATTATGAACAATGTTGGGAATTAATAGAGAAACGATATAATAATAAACGCTATCTCGCAAATTGTATTTTAAAAAGGTTATTCAGTATAAGACGTATGAACAACGAATCTGGTGTAGGGCTAAAAGAACTGTTAGATAATACATGTGACTGTTTGAATGCTTTGCGTAATTTAGGTGTTAATGTGAGTACATGGGATATTCTAGTAATACACATTATTAGTTTTAAACTCGATCCTGAAACACGTAAGTATTGGGAATTGCACGTTTCAAGCAACGACGGGAATGAATTGCCTACCTTCAAACAGTTTCAAGAGTTTATCGAGAACCGCTTTAGAGCATTGGAGTGTTTAGATGTAAAAAGGCCATTTACACAGCCAACCCATACAAAATCGTTATTGGTCACAAATAGTACAATAAATATTTTGAAGTGCGAGTACTGTTCTGAAAAACATAAAATTTGTTTTTGTAAGGAGTTTCTTAAGTTGAGCTATGAACAGAAACGAGACTATGTAGTAAAAAATAAAATGTGCTTTAATTGTCTTGGCGGAAATCATTCTGTGTATGATTGTAAAAAAACAAACACGTGCAAGGTTTGTAAGAGGCGACATCATTCGTTGCTTCATCCTAACTTCTTATCGGAAAATGTGGAACACAACTCTGTAGTACATACACCTAGTACCAGTTCATCAGTAAATAATTCACAAGTCGTGTCATGTGTTTCTACTAAAAATATAAATAGAAATAGGCAGATTTTGTTAGCTACTGCTCTTATAAATGTCAAGTCTAGTAACGGTGACTATCAGCTTGTAAGAGCTTTATTAGACCAAGGGTCTCAAGCATGCTTTATCACAGAAGCCACAGTGCAGCTTCTGAAGCTAAAGAAGCTACCGGTTCATAACGTTATTTCGGGGCTAGGCGACAACAAGTCTATAAGTTCTAAGGGCGTAGTAAATCTTACTCTTATATCTCGAATTGATCGGACGTTTACGTTAACAATTAAAGCGTTTGTTTTGACAAATATTACGTCATATATGCCCCAGAAATATACGTCATCGATTATGTGGACTGATTTAAACTATGTTCCTCTGGCTGATCCAAGATACAACGAATCCAATAAAATAGATATTTTATTAGGTGCGGAAGTGTACAGTTATATACTTAAGGAAGGTATCAAGCGTAGTCCATCGGGTAGTTTAATTGCCCAGAATACGACATTTGGGTGGATACTCTCGGGTGCAGTTGACTCAACAAATTATAAAGAAATTAGAAACAAACCAAATGAGATTGTTTCGATGTATGCACAGATAAATGAAGATGACGTTTTGAGAAAATTTTGGGAGTTAGAAGAACATATATCGATATCTAGATCAATGTTTACCGAAGAAGAACAAAAATGTGAAGAGTTTTTTAAGAGAACTACCAAAAGAACAGCTGATGGCAGATACGTTGTAAGGTTACCATTCAAAGATGATCATCAGCAGTGTTTGAATTATGGCTCACGTGAGATTGCTGAAACCAGGTTTAGATCTCTGGAAAAAAGATTTCAGAAAAATAAAGAACTTAAAGATAAATATACTGAAGTTGTAAATGACTACTTATCATTGAATCATATGAGATCAGTTACAAGTTCAAATATAAAGGAAGCAGTGTACTTGCCTCATCACGCGGTTATAAGGAATGACAGAAGCACTACCAAGGTTCGTGTAGTTTTTAATGCCTCTGAGAAAAATAAAAGAGGTGTTTCATTAAATGACAAACTAATGGTCGGGCCTACCTTACAAGCTGATTTACGTCACACAGTTTTAAGATGGCGAGTACACAAAATTGCTCTGGTAGCAGATATTATAAAGATGTATCGTCAAGTTCTGATATCCGATGAAGATGCTAAGTTTCAACGAATCTTGTGGCGCGATGATCCTGAAAAAGAAATAAAAGAGTATGAATTAATGACAGTAACTTTTGGGACAGCATCAGCACCATACCTGGCTGTTAAGGTGTTACACCAAATAGCTGAAGATGAAGGACAGAATTATCTCCTTGCAGCTGAAATTATAAAGAACAGATTTTACATGGACGATTTGATGACAGGATGTACAACTAGGGAAGAAGGGAGAGAGTTATATAAACAAATAAGGGATATATTAGCCAAGGGAGGATATATATTACAAAAATGGAATAGCAATGATTTAGGACTGATGAAAGAGATAGATGTAATGGAAAGAGGAAAGAATGGTGTGATTGACGAGGAAAACGATGTCACATCTGGTGAATCTAAAGTACAAATCAAGCTCGATAGTACAATGAAAATCCTAGGACTTACTTGGAATCACCCCGACGATTTCTTCGAGTACACAGTGAGCCTTCCCGCAGTAGCACCTGTTACAAAAAGAACAATTATAGCGGATATAGCGAGATTGTTTGATCCTCTAGGATGGATAGCTCCTGTCATTATTACAGCAAAGATTTTTATTCAGCGTCTATGGTTAACTGGGGTAGAATGGGATGATAAACTATCTATAGAATTATTAAATGAATGGAGTACTTACCGTCAGAGTTTGTCTGATCTCATCAAAATTCGCATTCCTCGGTGGATTGGTATCACACCTAACAACTTAAATATAGAGCTACATGGTTTCTGTGATGCCTCTAAATTTGCTTATTCAGCAGTAGTTTACAGTAGAACCATCAATACTGAAGGTCAAATTATAGTAGCTCTGTTGAGTGCTAAAACCAGAGTTGCTCCTATAAAGCAAGTGAGCATCCCTAGGCTGGAGCTCTGCGGAGCAGTATTGCTGTCAAAGTTATTGGTTGAGACAGCGCAAGTTCTTAATGTTTCAAAAGAGAAAATTACCGCATGGACAGACTCAACAATTGTTTTAGCGTGGTTAAATAGCCACCCAAGCCGCTGGAAAACATTTGTGGCCAACAGAACCTCGGAAATCTTAACAAACATGAATTCTTCCCAGTGGTTTCATGTGTCAACAAAACATAATCCTGCTGATATGGCTTCACGAGGAGTACCACCAAACACTCTAGCCGAAAGCAGAATATGGTTTTCTGGTCCAGATTTTTTAAGAGACAAATCTATCGAGTTCAATAGGCCAATTGAACTAAGTACAACTCTAGAAGAGTCTGTCGTAACACATTTAGTTATTTCGTCCGAGGATTCAGTTCTTGAAAGGTATTCTTCTTTAAATAAATTACTCAGGGTTGTTGCATACTGCAGAAGAATATTAAATAAAGGCAAAAATGAGTGTAAATATTTACTTCAGAAAGAAATTCATGAAGCCTTAATATGTTGCATAAGACGAGTACAGAGGTTGTCATTTCCCATAGAATATATAGAATTAAAAAATAAAGGAATGTTGAATATACGGTCTAGCGCTTTGAAATCTCTTTGTCCCTATCTTGATCAAAATAATATAATAAGAGTTTCTGGTAGATTGCAAAATGCTAATCTTGATGAAAATATTAAACACCCAATAGTATTGCCTAAGAAACATCATTTCACAAAATTAATAGTCTCTGATGCGCACATTAAAACTCAACATGGTGGTCTTCAGTTGATGGCAAATTATTTGAGGTCAGCTTATTGGATTATCGGTGCTAATGGTTTAATTAAACAACAAGTTCGTGGATGTGTGGTTTGCGTTAAGCAACGGGCGGAAATTAAGCCACAATTCATGGGATCATTGCCATCAGTAAGATGTACTCCAGCGAGACCATTTCTGCATAGCGGGGTGGATTATGCCGGGCCAATTTATATAAGATCGTCGAAGGGTAGAGGCCACCGATCTTATAAAGGTTATATTTCTTTGTTTGTGTGTATGAGTACTCGCGCAATACATTTAGAACCAGTAAGTGATATGACTACTCAAGGTTTTTTGGCTGCTTTTAGGCGCTTTGTTGCAAGGCGAGGTCATTGCTCACATATGTGGAGTGATAATGGGACAACCTTTGTAGGGGCAGATAAAGAGTTACAAAAATTAGTTTCTATTCAACAATCCATTGCAGAGCATTTAGAACATCATAATACACAATGGCATTTCATACCGCCGCATGCACCCAATTTTGGAGGGCTTTGGGAAGCAGGCGTGAAGTCTGTAAAATTCCACCTGAAACGAGTGATTGGGAACTCAACCCTCACATTTGAGGAAATGAGTACTCTTTTGTATCAGGTGGAAGCTTGTTTGAATTCACGTCCTATTAGTGTGATTTTCAATAATGATCCTGCAGAACCACTCCCATTGACTCCAGGTCATTTCCTAATCGGGGAACCGTTATTAACGGTACCAGACTATAATTACAACAGTTCCAGAGTGAGTTCTTTGAATAGGTGGCAGTTCATTCAGAGAACGTTGCAATGCTTTTGGAAAAGATGGTCGCAGGAGTATTTGTCCACAATGATGAACAGATATAAATGGCGATCAACTGTTCCAGAACCTAAAATTGGTCAATTAGTTTTAGTGAAGGAAGATGATTTACCTCCAAGCCGTTGGCTTATGGGAAAGGTCATAGAAAAACATAGTGGTAATGATGGATTAACCCGTGTAGTCACATTACGCACTCATTCATCAACTATAAAAAGACCTACATCAAGACTATGTTTATTACCAATAGGTAATTAAGATCTTTTAGTTTTATTTTCTTAGGAGTTCCATTTTTATTTAAATACTGGTGATGTTAATTTAATGTTATTTGTTAATTTGATAATTTAAAGCATATGTTCTAAACAAATGTATTACATAAATTTTTCTTATTTTATCAATTCATTTAGGACATTTCGCCATTAAAATGTCCTACGGGGGCGGTATGTTTAAGCGCTGTAGAACAATAGAGAAGTCTCAATCGTATTGTCTTTGGCATTTTGGTAAATATGATAGTTGGTTGCTATGGTGTTGTTAGATCAAACTGTAATAGATTTATATCCTATGTAAGTTTCCGATAAAATGTAAAAAGGAATACTGGAAATAAACTCAGTTCAAGCTACATTACATGGTTTAACTAGTTCTGAACTCGTAATGTTAGTAATTAGATCGAACCAGCAAGATCAATAAACACTACTATCAACTCAAATGTCCGTAACTAAACTAGCACGTACACCATCTCTGATCATCACCGTGTGTAATCGTCAAATATTTAATTTTTTCTAATATTGTTGGGCAGGGAGAACGTGGGCGGGCGGAGCGGCGGCGGGGGCGCGGGCGCCATCGGCGGCGGCGGCCTCACTCCCGCCTTCGTGTTCCTGCAGCTCTACCACAACATGAGCACGTTCCCCGTGGCGCCGACAGTGCCCGGTCAGTGGGGGTGGGGTGGGGGGTGGGGGGTGGGGGGGTGATTAACCCATCCCGCATGTTTCGTGCGCCGTGGACAGGGAGGTCGACTTGGGTCCCGTGAGGTGTTTTTCGAAATCCTTCGTACCTCTGTCTGAGGCGTTGTGCTCATTTGAGCGATGTGATCAATGATTTACTACCAAACGTAGATAGAGCACTTCATACAAAAACGCGCTTGAAATCTGTCACCTAATCGACTATACATTTGTACGCTGTTAAATAGGTAGTTGAATATGCACACCCGAATTAAAATTACCATAAAGAAAGTACCGTATTTATCGAATTCAACCTTATTCTTTATTATTACGGCAACTATTTGAAGTACAACCGTGTGCAGTTACATCATTTCATACCTAGCCACATTAAACTTGACGTTTTAGTAATTGCTACAAGAAAATATCGACTTTATATTCTCAAACATAATGCTCAAAATTGCTTATCGCGTTGTCGCTCCAACGCATGGAAAAGAACTGCACGAGGCCCGATTGAGCAGTTCTTCACCGGCCCACTTTTCGAACGGTTATGCGTTATCTACGTTTGGTAGTAAATCAATGGATGTGATACATGACCTGACCAATCGTCTAGTGGATCTTCAAACCCTCACTCTATACTCTATAGTATAAATTACAAGTTTCGTAAATAGTTTTTTCGGTGGCATTCATTATATGTATGGCAATAGATGTAAAGTGCATCTCATAAAGAGAACTCGAAGTCGTAATAATTTTTCGTAATCATTGGTCGTTAAGCGTCATACCGTGCACTTTATGCTAGGGCTCCACTCGTGTCGAACTATTAAACAGAGCAGCTTTGACATCACACTGTGTGGCATCGTCGGTGGCGTTCCACGTTAATAACTTTTGCAGCGAACTCCATCCATACAGTCACCGGTTTAAATAGTAGATTTTATGCCGAGTGCATAAAGCAAGTCATTTTTATCCGATGCGGGCTCGGGCAGATGAAGAAGTCGAGGATAAAAATGATTTGTGCACGAGTTATAAACTCTGCTTTTCACTTCGATTGCGAGAAAATAAAACAGTAACATAACATACTATAAATTTGTCATAAGTTTTCATATATATTTGCCGAGATTTTGGCGGCAATATTTCTTGCACCACTTTTTGTGTGTTTATTTCCATTAAAGTATTAGGAGTAAGTTCTAAATCTTCTTCTTCACTTGACATTTTTAAAATTTAGTTAATTCAACAATAACTGAGAAAATTCAATACGAAAATTTCACGGCTTCTTTCCCGCTACTTTACTTTTTTTAATTTTTGTGCATGATTTTCGGGCAAAGAATAAAATATATACAGCCTACTCTTAAATTATTTTGGAATATTGTTTTTTGTAGTGATGAATATGTCTCGATATTTAGTTACTTTTTCGTATTATCTTATTATAAACCAAAAATGCAAATAGGGAAGGATATATTATAAATTAGCAAGTTTTATCCGTGCACAATTTATTATGTTTGGCTGCATGGTCTAAATGGTCACTGCCTTAGTATAGATACATTTAAAAAGCTACTTTTTTGCCCTTGTGCATAAAGTTCAACTTTATGTCGCCTAGATTCTGCATAAAGTAGTACTTTTTCGAGCATGAGAAGTGAAAACGTTATTTTTACCGAATATTGAGACGCACGCGTCACCATTATCATTCGACTCGAGTGGAGCTCGCGCATTAAACATCTCCCGGCCGCACCCCGCGTGCGGGCGTCGATGTGGCGAGTGCTGACGTGCGGGGGACGTCGGTCGCAGGCGAGGCGCGCGCGGCCGGCGTGCCGGAGCAGCCGCTGCGCGTGGCGGGCCCGCAGCACGAGCGCACCGTCAAGAACCTGGACCTGGTGCCGCCGCTCGAGACCTACAAGGTACGCAGACCGAAACTATACTACATTATTGCAAACGCCGTGAAATAGCCAATTGCGGGTCGAGTGTGAGTTTGAAGGCCGAGCCGCGGCGAGACCCTACGCGCGATCCTCGGGTGGTGCTGATCGAGTGACCGACTTCCGGTGGTAGGGCTCGAAAATCCCGACTGGCTAGCGACCACCGTGCGCATGACGTAAAACCCGTCAAGTGGCCACTTTTTGTCCGCGTTTCGGGATCAGCTAGCGCACAGCCGGAGCTCGAGGGGTCGTTGCTGCGATTCGTGTGGTTCGTGTGGACTTCCGTCGACCCAGTGCCAGGTTGACCGCGTTGACCCTCCGCCCAGGAAGACCCGAAGAAACGGCTGTTCCGCTGGCCGCCCGTGGTACAGTACAGGGGCCCGAGCGGACTTAACCAGTCCGTGCATCTGCCCCACCATGCCACGCATACTCTCGGGGTGGTCCGTCGTGCCGGTTATTGACCGGACGGTGGGTCCCGGCGGCCACTTCCGGGGGGGTTCGGGGGCCCTTCCGTGCGGAGGGTCAGCGCAAATCGGCTGTCGGCTGTTCCCTGGCGAAACAGGCCTACACACATTAACTATGCGAAACGCGGCAACGACACCTCAATTTCACGCCTCTCACTCCAATAATCATGGCAGCGCAAAATATGAGAACTGGTCCTACAGCGGTGCATTATCCCACCGAAACATCATTATTCGAGGTGGGGCTCGCTAACATCCGCGGGCTCCATTCTAACCTCTTGGCTGTCCACCACCATCTCGAGACAGCCCGTCCAGCAATGCTGTTTTTGACGGAGACGCAAATTATCTGCCCGGCCGATACAGGCTACCTTAATTACCCCGGCTACGCTCTTGAGGAGTCCTTCGAGGCGAAGGCTGGTGTTTGCTCGTTCGTCCGGGCGGACGTTTGCTGTCGTCGCCTGCGCTGTTTGGAGGAACCTTCCTTTTCCATCCTTGCGGTACACGTCGATTTTGGCACTCATTGCCGTGTCTACGTCTGCGTCTACCGTTCCCATCGTGGTGACCTGGAGACAACTCGACTTTTTGAACATCTAAGTCGGGTGGCAGATGACGCGCAGGAGCGATTTGCTTCCGCCGAGCTAGTGTTTTAGGGGACTTCAATGCTCACCACGAGTTGTGGTTAAGTTCCTCTAAAACTGACCATGCGGGTAGGACTGCCCACGCATTCGCTCTCACGCACGACCTAAAACAATTGGTCACCCAGCACACCAGGGTACCAGATATTATCGGTCGAGCGCCCTCTTTATTGGACCTTCTGCTGACAAATCGCCCTGACGGATATCAGGTGGTGATTCGAGCTCCACTAGGATCTTCGGATCACTGCCTGGTATCCGTCTCAGTGCCTCAGGCGTCGCGACCGTCGCCTGTGGTTGCAGCACGCCGTCTGTGGCACTATGCGTCAGCAGATTGGGACGGTATGCGGGATTATTACGCATCTGTCCCTTGGTGGCAGCGCTGTTTCAATAGGATGGATCCGGACTCCTGCGCTACCTCTGTTGCTGACGAGATCATACTAGGAATGGAATATTATATTCCGCATTCCAATCTCGTCAGTAGAGACAGACGTAACCTCTGGTTCAATCGCGAGTGCACCTCTGCTGTTGAAAACAAACAGCTGGCTTACCGCGCTTGGATCAGAGGCCGAGCTTCTAGGGATCCCAATACTAGCCTACTGAAAACAGCCTACAATAATGCCACCAAGTTATGTAAGAGGGCTTACATTAGAGCGGATGCTCAGCGCATTGCACAAGTGGGCCAGGAACTGCTTGCGCGCCCTACGGGTAGCCGTTCTTTCTGGCGCCTGGCCAAAGCTGTGCAATCAAACTTCTGCCAACCCTCGCTGCCACCGCTGAGACATGCCGATGACTCACTTGCTCATCAGCCACAGGAGAAAGCCGACCTCCTGGCAAAACTCTTCGCGGCTCATTCACGTGTCGATGACTGTGGTGCACAACCTCCGAAACTGTCCCATTGTGGCAGCACCATGCCCGGTATCCGTATCAGACAGCGTGATGTGCGGGCGGAGCTCCAGTCGATCGATACTCGAAAAGCAAGTGGACCAGACGGCATTCCTGCGATTGTTCTTAAGAAGTGTGCAGCGCAGTTGACTCCGGTCCTTACGCGTCTATACCGTCTGTCGTTCTCTGCTGGTTGTGTGCCGAAATCTTGGAAAGAGGCCAATGTCCAGCCGGTTCCCAAAAAGGGAGATCGTTCTGATCCGGCTAACTATCGTCCTATAGCCGTCACTTCCATTTTGTGCAAAATCATGGAGAGGATCCTAAATACCCAGCTGATCCGTTACCTGGAAGGTCACTCGTTACTTAATGACCGACAGTATGGATTTCGTCCTAAACGGTCAACAGGTGACCTTCTAGCGTTCCTTTTGCACAAATGGGGTGAATCTATCGATAAGCGCGGCGAATCGGTGGCTATTAGTCTCGACATCGCCAAAGCTTTTGATAGAGTCTGGTACAAGGCTCTTCTTTCCAAGCTTCCGGCATACGGATTACCCGCGCAGTTCTGTACGTGGATTGCCAGCTTCCTCCACGAGCGTAGAATTCGCTTTTGTCGTTGACGGCTGCGCTTCGTGGTTCGTAGCGGTGAACGCTGGAGTTCCGCAAGGCTTCGTTCTATCCCATTGTTTCTTATGCATATCAATTACATGCTTTCCTTGGGAGCTATACATTGCTATGCAGACGACAGTACAGTACATGGGGGATATCACGGAAGCTCAGGGGCTGCTCGTGGTCATATTGGTAGGGAGAGGCAGAATCTTATTATTGAGCTCAACAGGACGCTGGACCTCGTCTCCGAATGGGGCTCCAACAATCTTGCTGAGTTCAATGCTAAGAAAACACAGGTGTGCGCGTTTTCGGCGAAAAGGTCACCTTTCCTCCCCCTTCCTTCTCTTCAGGGCACAACCCTTCACACACAGAGCAACATCACCTTGCTCAGAATGAACATTCGCTGCGATCTGAACCCCAGCGACTACATGGAATCCGTCATAACTACTGCCTCACGGAAACTCAGTGTCCTGAACAACGTGCATAGGTATTTTGCGCCGGACCAACTATGCTTGTTGTATAAAACTCAGGTTAGGTCTTGCGTGGAATATTGCTCGCACATTTGGGACGGCTCCGCTCAGTACCTGATCGATGCTCTGGACAGATTGCAGCATCGCGCTATTTGCATTATTGGCGATGTAGAGGTAACTAACACCCTCGAGCCTCTACAACTTCGTCGTGACATCGCCTCTCTTAGCGCCTTTTACCGAATGTTCCATGGGGAATGCTCTGAGGAGCTCTTTAACCTTATCCCTCCCTCTCCATTCCTTAACAGAAAGACGCGTAAGGGCCTTCGGAGTCATCCGTACACTGTGTCCTCCTTTTCACACCGTACCAAGAAATTCCAAGATTCCTTCTTCTGTCGTTCATCCCACACTTGGAATTCTCTACCTGCGCACGTGTTTCCTCCATCCTACAACATGAGTTCCTTCAAAAGAGGCGTGAAAAATCATCTTTTGGGCCGGCAAGGGGCGGGCAGGTAGGATAGTGGATGTCGTCCCTACTCTACCTGTCAACTCATTTGGGCCTCTTTCACCGCTTAACATCAGGCGGTAGGAGGTCATTTGCCGGGTCATACATAAAAAAAAAGAAAAAAAAATCACTAATACGAGCGAGACGGGCAATTGCCATTTCCGCCGAGGCATATATAGTGCTTTTATCAAAAGAATGCAGGGAAATAAAACATACTTTTTATATAACACATTCAACTTTGTCGCTAAATATCGCAACTGGGGCTTTGGGAATTGCCCGTAATGTAGATGGCTTTTTAGTTTTAGCAATTTTATTAAAATACGCTAAAAAGACTGTTTCGGAGAAAATGTTCACTTATTTCTCGTTTTTCCCACTAATGAGATTTTCATATACTTTGTACGGTTTACTCGTACAAATAAACCAGTCGCGTCAGCATTTACAGACATTAAAATATGTATTTTTCTTTTGACTTCGCTGGAAGCAGGTTTTTCATTGCAATTTGGCTTCTGATCTTCAATCTGGTGTAGTACACTCAATCTCCATTTCACTCTCTGAACCGTCGGAGCTCATTTTAATTATTTTTATATATATTAAGTATATAAATAAATCAAAACGAATTTTCAGCTTTGCCGCCATTTTCTATTTATCAACTGTGCCAAAAGACAAATGCATTTATGGCTATACAGCCACTTTGGTATGCCAAGATTGATAAAAGAAATCCAATCAATGAGTATTTAATAACTCCAGCACGCCGTTTTATATAACATTGCTGGAGCGTTGTAATGTTTTAAATTCAAGAAACGCTCCAGCAATGGATTTGATTTTATTTGTATGTAAATTCGATACTTCGCATGTTCTTTTTTCGAAAATATAGACAATATGTTTGAGAAAAAGTAGATTATTTACCACATTTGCTCTCTGCACCAACTTCTCGAGCATTAAGTTTGCCGTACACAACGTACATGAGGAATTAATAAAATAAACAAAATATTTTAATAGCTTATATCCATGTCGCACAATTAAAAAACGGGGTGGCTATTCGGACCCGGGTCCCTATAGAAGTCTATTACTATTTAAAACTCCTCCTTTCTCACAACCTTTACAAGAGGCCTAAGGAAGCACTTTGCAGGTCTGCACGGTGAGGATGGCTAGTGCGGCGTGTATTCTCTCTCCTGCACTAGCCATCTTCACATTTGGACTCCATTCCTACATACCATCAGGTGGGATGGAGCCATTTGTTAGGGTCTCTATATAAATATTGAGCTAGCCGTGTCTGACGAGTGCCTTGCGGTGTGTGCAGGTGGGGGTCCTGTACGTGGGCCCCGGCCAGCAAGACGATGAAGTGGCGATACTCAAAAACGAGTACGGCAGTGTCAGGTCAGTGTACTTATATTTAAAAAAATTATATTTTGCAATTGTTTGAATAAAGCACTGTAAATTTATTGAAAATTCGATTGATCATTCGATCGTCGACGAATTTTGAAATAAAAAGTTTTAAAAAATATTTATTATAAAAAGGAGATGTCCTCTTTTTGTATGGAGGCTGGGTTTTGCTAACTAAAAGAAACGAAACTATGCCTGTTATAAAGGTTTAATATTTAGTGTCCTAAAACCGTGAAAATCATAACTTAATACCCCTCCGTTTTGGAAATATTTTTATTTTCGTATATTTTAGTTATAGCAAGTTTTGTTTAATGATCGAAAGCTGTGTTATATTATCTGCAAAAAACATCTATTTGTAATCTGTATTTGTAATAAATAACACTTATGCTAGTCTATATTTGTGGGTGGTGGCGTAATGACTATCAAATTGAAGGCGATCGTGATAGACAATCTGCCTATTAGGGCCTTTTCTTCATTAAATCTAATTAATGAACAACATAATAATTCATTAATAAATCATCGCCACAGCAGCGTCAAGTCAATGTCAAAACTGTCAAACTAAAATGTCTAATCTTTTTTTTTTTTCATTTTAAGCATTGGACTAGAGACTTTAGCCAATCACTGCCAGTTGATTAAAGATTTGAAGATTTTTCTTTAAAACACGAATAAAATGGATTTTCATATGAAAATACATTAACATTTTAGTAATACATTGTATTTCGGAGACTATATGAAGTTAATACGGGTAAATTGGATAGATTTAAAGCATGTGATTTCAAAACTTTTACCACAGTTTAATACAAATCGGAGGTACTTACAAGCATATATGTTTAATTTGACCGAATTGCTGTTTCGATCCTCTTTCCAATGGTATATAAATTATTGCTTTTAGTTAACATAATTAATAAAAACCCACTCGTGGACATCTCCTTTGCTTTGATGGTCTATAGATTATCTGAGGCATTATGTCATTGGGTACCTTCATCTTACCTATTTCTGCCGCAAAGCAGCAGTGCTTGCATTGCTTTGTCCCGGTTTGAAGAGTAATATAATGGCACTGAAATTACATCTTAAGTCACAAGTGGGCAACGTGCACTGTGGTTCTTGTGGGGGTTGCAGTTTTGCTGCGAATCTCACAGGAACCATATGTATGGTGACTGTTACCACTTATCATCAGCTGGGCAGTTTGCTTGTTTGCCAACTTAATTACAATAAAAAAACTCTCATTGTAAACTAAGTAACGAGTAGATTCACGTAAGGTAATAAATACGCAAAAAATATAGTAAATAAATATTACTCTATAGTACGAGAATACAGAAATACATCTATAGATTATTGAGCTTTATAGAGTCTATATACTATAGACTCGAGGAAAGTTTGCCAACTTAATTGCAATAAAACAAACTCATTTTAAACAAAGCAACGAGCAGATTCGCGTAATAGCCCTATTTATAATTTACGAACACGGGATTCTGTACGTGATTTATTTAAAGAAATTAATATATTGTCTTTAGCAGGACAGTATATTTATGAAAATTTGATTTATGTTTATAATAATGTTTATTCTTTATGTATAGTTAGGATTGAAATAAAGACGTAATTGCGTTTCTCTGTAAAAATTCAAGTTTTATTTCACTATATGTTTTTACATCTAATGTTTAATAAACACAACCAATACAATTCGTTCGTAAACATAAAATTAACTCACCTGTAAAAATTAAAGAAACAACATTTAAAGCCCTTATTTCATGCTTATTCTTAAATACCTTAGAAATGCTTTTATATTATAAAGGGAAGTTAATTCTTTACGAAAATAAATTAAATATTTTCATATTTATTAATTGTCACAAAAGTCAGCCGTGATACCTATGTCAAAACACGGCAAAGGTAATCTAAAGAAAAGTTTTCTTTACATGTTTATAAAAAAATATAACACATTTGATACCAATTTTAAATTTAATAACTTTAATACCTACAAGAAATAAAAATAAACTTGCCGTTCCAACGTACGGGCTTCAAAAAACTGGGGGCTCATTAAGGCCCCTATAGCCGCCAATGGCCTTGAGCGTACGGGCGTGGCCTAGTGTTCGCGCCGCGCCACCCGCCGTTACCTCGCATCTAAATATCAATAGTAGGGTGTACGTCGGTGTTACATTTTTTGGGACTATGCAATGCAATAATACGTGGGGCGCACTAAAAGTTTCCGGAATCAGTAATAAAAAATACTATTAATGGTCAAACATGTTTTTTTTTAAATACAGCCTCTTCTGGTGATGAAAATCGTTGATCGCGTAATTGGTTCTTGATTTTTGGGAACAGAAAAAAGTCACATGGTGCCAGGTCAGGAGACTAATAGCGATAAATAAATGTAGTTGAATTGGAATTTAACTACGACTAAACTACAACTTTTATGATCGTTCGTATCGCGGTAATGTTTTGACAGGAGATTGAAACGCAACCCGATTGATATTGGTACGAAACTGTTGTCAAAATACAAAGTTCATGCGGCGCTCCTTTTTTGGATTGAAGTTTGGCTTTTATCAATGTTGAGTGTTTTTCTGTTCTCTTTCTCTCTGTTATCTCTAGAGCTCCAAATTAGATCCAGCTTCGCTTGCGGTCCAACTCTCATGTAGAAATTGGCGCGTTACCAATTTTGTCCAAAGTTGAATTGTAATTAGAACTGGATTGGAGTTGAACCTCAGCGGTCCGTTAGAACTGTAGCGCGATTGGCCCCCAGGACCGTATGCAGGATGACTCATCATAAGTTGTACGTTTTTCGCTTTCAAAAACTCATTTGTCTGTCTGGCCGTGTGGGAACTTGCATTGTCGTGGTGCAAGATGATACGGCGTTGAGCGTTATTTTCACGGAGCTTATAAATAATTTCCGATAAACAAATGGTCGTGTACCAGTCACGGTACGACAATTTTCTAAAGCAACAGTAGTCACGTGTCCAGTTTGAAGTCCAGTCCAGTCCGAACGCGTTTGAATTCTGCAAACAGCTATTAAAAGTCGTCTTGCATGTTGCTTCTTCGCCTAAAGCAGATTGAAGCCGAGCGAGGCTCTGCTGAGCTGTCAAATTACACATAAAATCGTAAAAAATCATGCCAATTTCCCGAGATAATCCTTTTTATTGTAATCACGCAATTTTTAAAATGACGCCACAGTGTGAAAACAATTGACAGTCAAATGAAGCAAATTGTATTCTTCAGCTAAAGCGTTCAATTTTCAAATGTAATAATAACTTTTTAAATCTATACTTACTAATATTATAAAACTGAAGAGTTTGTTTGTTTAGTTAAACGCGCTGATCTCAAGAACTACTGATTCAAATTGAAAAATTATTTTTGTGTTGGATAGCCCTTTTATCGAGGAAGGTATCAACAACATCGCGCTATGACTAATAGGAGCTGAGCATCAATAAAAAATTTTGTAAAAACGGGAAAAAAATATATGGCGAAACGTAGTTCGCAGACACAGCCAGTATTGTTTATGTAAGTGACCAATTTCGGAAACTTAGTGTGACCTATGTAGATACAAGGTTATCTTGTTTTTTTTATTTATATGTATACAATCCTGAGTAAAAATAGCACATTATTGATGCGTTACAGGTATAGTTATGAAAAAAGTAACTTCATTCAAGTTGTTCAGTCAGTCAGTTTGAATAATAAAATGGTCATGCTGATGAATCAAACCCAGCTTAGCCAAGGGGGCAGTCAAATGTGTATTTAGCAAGGTGTTCATTGACATACAAAGAGACAGACAGACAAACATCATTAGTTTTATGACAAAATCGTGAGCTTGAACTATATTATACACCGTGTTTGGTCAATACCCTATCAACCCGAAACCTACCTATGTTAACGTAGTCATGTAAAGATATGGGTCATTGAAAATTCGAAATTGTATAGGTAGACCTATTTGTATGCGGGATTTCAAAATTTATTTTACAATTTCGATTTTTCAATGCCGCCATAATTTTTTTATGATCTTGTTAACACGGGTTGGTTTCGGCTCAACTCACGATTTTCTCATAAAAGTAATAAAAATGTCTGTCTTTCTGTATGTCCATGAAAGAAAAATTCAAGAATAAAAAATACTTTATTCATTTAATTATCCACAAATATTAAAATTCCGAAAAACCTTTCACGTAAAGGACTAACAAATTCGGTATTGTGACTTTTTGTCTCTTCGTTTTCTACCCTTCGCGTTTTAGGGTTCCGTAGCCAAATGGAAAAAAACGGAACCCTTATGGATTCGTCATGTCTGTCTGTCTGTCTGCCCGTCCGTATGTCACAGCTACTTTTTTCCAAAACTATAAGAACTATACTGCTGAAACTTGGTAAGTAGATGTATTCTGTGAACCGCAATAAGATGTTCACACAAAAATAAAAAAAAAAACAATAAATTTTAAGGGTTCCCCATACTTAGAACTGAAACTCAAATTTTTTTTTATCAAACCCATACGTGTGGGGTATCTATTTGAGGTTTCTAACATCATTTTTTTCTAAACTGAATAGTTTACGCGAGAGACACTTCCAATGTGGTAAAATGTGTCGTCGTCCCCTCCCCCCGTAACTTCTAAAATAAGAGAATGATAAAACTACAAAAAATATGTGATGTACATTACCATGCAAACTTCCACCGAAAATTGGTTTGAACGAGATCTACTAAGTAGTTTTTTTTTAATACGTCAAAAATCGTAAACTGCAATTTACCTTTTATTCAATCAACTCAAATAAAAAAAACATTTAATTTCATAAACATAAACCTTGTGCATAAACCGTGAACCATTATTTTCTAATAATAAAAATCCCATCATTTAGGTACCTAATTATAATGTTTACTTATCAATAACTTAATTTAAAAAAATACACTATTATTAAAACATCGATCAAAGTTACAACGAACTACAACAACTTTTATATTATGTTACTTGCTGCTGCGGAACCCTTCATGGGCGAGTCCGACTAGCACTTGGCCGGTTTTTTGTTTATTTATTTCTTCAGTGGCTTTATTGCTCATTTCCTGATTTTTTTCAATAGGTGTATTTTCGTCTTGATTATGCCATCTCTTCGACGCAACTTTTTTTTATTGCGATAAGTTAGCAAACAAGCAAACTGCCCACCTGTTGGTAAGTGGCAACAGTTACCTATAATACATGTGGCTCCTGTGAGATTCGCAGCAAAACTGCAACCCCCACAAGAACCACAGTGCACGTTGCCAATTTGTGACATCAGATGTAAAGTCACTATTGTTTTTTTATAGCTTATTCTATTATATTCAGGATCTCTAATTCGCATACTTCTAGACTGCCTTAGACTAAATTGTTCTTATAATCACAAAAAGCGTCATTTCGCACACAAGAAGTAAATTACACGTCTTGCACTAAAGAAGCGCGTATCGTATTCACTATCGCATGTGAGAAGTGTAAGCACCCTATCGATTTTACGATTTCGCGTAACAAGTGGATGGCGGCAGCGCAGCGCGCAGCCTTCCTCCTTGAATGTCAGCGCTACACTGATTCTCGTCGCCCGTTCACGACGGTTTGCTGTGCAAGTGATAAAAAAATACTTTTGTAACAACTAATAATTATTTTAAAATAAAAAATGTACAGTTTCAAGAGAAATTAATTTACATTTAGGTCTATCAACAACCATAAACATATCATTTGTAGTTTAGGAGCAGTTCGGAAATTAAATTTGAAAACAGACTCATTTCAAAATTTTTTTTTGCATACTATTTAATATACTTCAACCTTTTCAAATGTACAGTTTATAGGGCACATATCAAAGCGTAAAATATATTTTTTGTAGAATTTTTACCGGCTAGTTTAAGAGTAGTTCGCCTCCAAAAACCACCATTTCAGGTCTCTAGTCGCCTTAATGGGGAAATGTGTATCGTTGTACAAAAAAGTTCCACAGAGCATTACTGATTTACCTTTTCATAAGTTTAAAGCGCATGTAAAAGAGACTCTTATGAGTAAAGGATATTATAAAGTCAATGATTATCTGAATGATGTCAATGCTTGGTCTTAATTGTAGACTTAATTTATAGATTTAAATGTATAATGTACGCTGACACATCTAATCTTGTAATGGAAGATGAGCTCAATCTTTTACTTTGAGTTCTGCTTCCAATTGACGACTCTCCAAATTGAATAAAGGATATTGAATTTGACCGGGTGGCGGGTGTGTGTGTGTGTGCGGCAGGTACTCGGAGTTCCTGCAGGCGCTGGGGTCGCTGGTGCCGCTGGACGGGGAGGTGCCGCCGCACCTGTTCCTCAACCTGGAGCGCGGCGGCCGCGACGGCCACTACGCGTACGTGTGGCACGACGACACCATGCAGGTACCTAACCCCCCGCCCCACGGCCCCCGCCCCCGTCCCCCCCAGCGGGCCCCGACTGGCGCATTCATAACCGAAATAAATTCTCTTTCATAGTACGACGGTATACGTTCGACGTTCACTGGTATTATTAAGGCTATTTGGAAAGGATTCCTGATGGTGGGATATAGTGTTTATTTTGGATGACTCTTGGTTTATGACTCATTCCACATGAAAAAGCGAGGTGACAAATTGTCCAAATCCGACTGCAGCAACGTAGAATCCTCATCACACGTTATGACCCTAGCAAGAGAAGCCACTTTACCTAAAAATTGAATTGAATTGATCCTAGCAAGCTTAAGATCATCTGCATACAGAAACACCCTACTATGTTGGATCACTTCAACAATCCGGTTGATAAAAATATTGAACAGCAAGGGGCCAAAGTGGGACCCCTGGGGTACACCCGAAGTAGCTAAATAAATTTTTGAGCTGTAACCCTTTACAACCACGTACTGTCACCGATTTGTAAGGTATGATCGAAACCATAGCAGCAGGGGACCAGCGAATCCGCACTCCGACATCTTACTGATTAGGATATTATGATCAATCCTATCAAATGCCTTTGAGAAGTCTGTGTATATGACATCAATCTGTAACTGGGAGTCTATGGCTTCGACCATGGCATCAGTAAATGTAACAAGGTTAGTAGTAGTAGATCTAGATCTTATAAACCTATGCTAATGATCTGAATATAGCTGTTTCATGTGCCACTGCAGGTGAGAACACATTAATGCCTCAAACACTTTCAGGAACACGGACAAGATTGAAATTGGCCTACAGTTTCCAATGTTATTTCTATCTCCTTTTTTATAAACTGGAATAACCTTCGCCTTCTTCCAGGCTTCAGGGAAGCAGCCACTTACGATAGATTTATTGTATACTAATGGGCCCAGCAGACGTTGTCCTGCCCGATTCCAGCGCCACCTACCGGGTCCAACTTTACGTTTAAAAGTTCCCTGGACCTATTCAAACACACACAGAAAAATCCGTAACAATCGGTCCAGCCGATTTTGAGTTTTAGCGAGACTAACACATAGCGTTCATTTTTATATATAAGAAGATAATGTAAAGTGGGAGGAAAAGGGCTTTAGCGCATCTAGAAATAAAGCATGGTGAGATTCCGTCATTAATATATCATACTGGTTGTAGGGGATAGGTGCTACACCAGATGAAACGAAACGACGCTATTTGTAATATTTATATAATATTGTCACACAATTACTTAACCCTAAGATGTTACATGCGGAGGTATGAGTCGCGAGGTGTGTGTAAACCGATTGCGGTTTACACACACCTCGCGATGACGGTAATCGGCAATGTGCGGTGTGTGCACCATACACTGGTTTTATTTTTGTTCTGTGGTCGTCACCTTCCTTGCCTCATGCTGAAAGAACAATGGCCACCTTCCATACATTGGAAAACCTGAAATTGAAGTATCATGTCTAAAGATAAATTTTATGAAAACAAGTACCTCTATGGTAAAGAAATTATGTTGTAAAGACAGTTTTCTTAATAAAGGCTTAGGAATTTCGTAATACACGGAAATTCAGTTTGAGGTTATAACTTGTATTTGATTAATTTATTGATAAATTGGTAGTATTTTATGTGAACAAAATGAATTAATATTAGTGTTTTGTGTTAAACACTTTCACACAAAAACAATTACGCATAAAAGACTACTAATGCCACTCATTTTATTGTTACACAGATTAATTGATAGACCTGAGTAGGTAATAAAAACAAAAATCCAGTGGGTAGTAAATAAATGTTTCTTTATTCATCATCATCTCTCAAGACAACTTCATCAAGTACCTAGGTAATACAGTTGGAGTATAAGACATTCTCTTATCACGCCCACGTTAGGTAACACACCATAACATGGGGACAACAGCCTATGGTTCGGCGACCAACCAAAACATCAGTACCTATTCCAATATAGATATACTTTTCTTCACATGTGCCTTGAAGAAGATAACGGAGTTCAGGGGAAAGTAGGGTCACTATAAACAAAACAACAAAACGCAAACACAATACATGAAAAGAGCAGGCAGCTATTTGACAGATCGGCTGACGCCGAATGTCACCGATAATACGTTAAAAACGTTCCGTTACTAGCATGTGAAATATTGTTGTTGTTCATACAAAAGAAAGAATAATTTTTTAAATATTATTTCAATATGTTGAATTATTATTAGCTAAGAATAGAAAAGGTTTTGATATAATTTATAACATTAAGCTTTGCTCAATATTTCAACTTTATTTCAAATAAACATGAAACGGAACGTTTTCAAAAAAGTATGTCCAAGCCAAAGACTAAATAGCGATTTATGGAGAGAGAAAAATCACTATCCGGATGCGTTCAGGAGTTTTAAAACGCTTTTTATCTTATCTTTTTTCTTAAATATCTTTTTTCGTGGATGATATAAAGGAAAACTGTTAGCGGAATCGATACACTATAAAATCACCTTGATTTTAAAATAAGTTTCATTTCTAGACATCATCAGGTCCAAAGTGGCCAATGTTCTTTGCTTTCTACCTTCTGTTTAATCGATTCTCCAATATATTATATTTAAGATGCAATGTATTATATTTCTTGCCATATTCGCCTTCTTACACAAAACCACAGATAATATCAAAAGAATATGTTTGCGCCTGTAGATACAAATATAACCAATATGGAGTTATCGCTGTTGTTGCTTAAGGTGTAGACCCTAATCCTACTTCCCGTCCCTCTCTTTGCCTTTACGTCTGAGCGAGACGCAAGAAAACGCAACAGTAGCTGTCAATCGGCTACCAAACTATCGACAATCATCTTTTCGCAACTCACGGCGGACGCGCCTCTCGTGTATAATTCGGTTACTGTGCATAAATCTACGAAAGTGCCCTATATTTGTGTTGTGTGATGCCCGGGGATGAAGAGCTGAACGCCCAGACCAGCAGGTTAGTCTCGCTCTTCAGTTTTTTTCCTATTTCCTTTGTATAACTACACTCTGATAGCAACCCCTCTTGCGCAACTCCATTTTTTGGTCCTTCGAGCCGGATATTTAAGTTAATTTCGGTAATTAACAAGAAAATTATATTATCGATCGTTAAAAGTGTAGTTTACAATATTAGTTTCGTTTTTTTCGCCCGCAACACATTTAGGTTTCAATTTGTAGGTTTGTTTTGGTTAGTTAACTTATTAATTCTCGCATTCTCGCTCACCCCGCATTATACTTAACTTATTTATTTCCCGCTAGTTATCTCTCGCGTATATTCGTCTAGTTTCGTATCATATTTTTTTCCTTATTACAAAGTTAACTAGCAATTATTATTTGCACATCAGTAGCTTACAGCAAGTAGGTCATAGTCGCACCATCGCTCAATTTCGTAATTAAATCCCATTTATACTACAAAATAGTTTTACTCTCGCTTACTAAATACTTATTTCATCGTATTTCACTCGTTCATAATCCAGTATAGGTTTTTTATCGTTAAAAGTGTAGTTTACAATATTAGTTTCGTTTTTTTCGCCCGCAACACATTTAGGTTTCAATTTGTAGGTTTGTTTTGGTTAGTTAACTTATTAATTCTCGCATTCTCGCTCACCCCGCATTATACTTAACTTATTTATTTCCCGCTAGTTATCTCTCGCGTATATTCGTCTAGTTTCGTATCATATTTTTTTCCTTATTACAAAGTTAACTAGCAATTATTATTTGCACATCAGTAGCTTACAGCAAGAAGGTCATAGTCGCACCATCGCTCAATTTCGTAATTAAATCCCATTTATACTACAAAATAGTTTTACTCTCGCTTACTAAATACTTATTTCATCGTATTTCACTCGTTCATAATCCAGTATAGGTTTTTTAGCAAGCGAGTCATAGCACATTCTTTCGATTTACCCGCAACATTTCGATATTTAGCACCGCGCGCTAAAGTTATTGTTGGCTACGTGCGACGTACTTAGTCGATTTTGAAATAGATCGGATTGAATTGGAGTGTCATTTTGGTCGATTTAAATTCTCGCAATTATTTCATAATTGATCTCGCACATATACACCGTTAGTTGATTACTCGATTGTTTACTTACATACATACATATTTATTTAAGTTACGTATATAGATAGATATTTTACAAATCTACTTGAACCTATCTATACCTATATTTGCTTTACTCAGATTAGTAAAAATGCCGCGCCAGTCTCCAACTGAAACAGAGACTCAGTTGAAGGTGTTAGAATCGCTTCGATCTACATACTTTGAACGCCTGGATAATATTTACAACTTAGGTCTGAAGGCTCATGATAGTACATCCATTGAATCCTTTATAGCTAAGGCTCAAACTTTAGATGAATTACGCAAAAGTTTTCAAAATACTTTACAACAGATTAATGTGTTACAATTACAACTGGATCCCGACTTCTCGCCTAACTTTCAGTCATGGTCTGCATTTGAAGACATTTATTGCATAATAAAGCGTAGATGTCAGCAGTTGTACCCGAGTAGTGCCTCTGGTTCGATACCTGTGTCTGATTCGCATCGTTCGCTTCCTAAGTTGCCTCCATTGACTATTCCCGAGTTTGATGGGGACATAAAAAATTGGTCTCTGTTCTATACAACATTTTATAATACAGTCCATTCTAACAATAGCTTAAGTAGTTCAGAGAAGTTATATTACCTCATTGGTCGACTTACAGGTAAAGCTAAATTAGTATTTTCGGGATTGACTCCGACTGGCGACAACTACGAAATAATATTTAATTCTCTCGTTTCTAAGTACGAAGACAAACGCTCGCTCGCATCGTCGTATTTAGAACAGATTTTCGACTTCAAACCCATGTCTTCCCCATCAGCTGTGAATCTTGAACGATTCTTAGACAGTTTCGCTTCCCCAGTAGATGCACTTAGGAATTTAAAGTTTAGTGACCTCGCAGACTATATTGTTTTGTTTACCGCACTCCGCAAGTTAGATTCGGATACCGCTCGCGCCTTCGAGATGGAACAACGTAGCTCGGAGGTACCTACCTTTTCGAATTTAGTCGAATTCGTTAAAAATTGCATCAAGGTATTGCAACGCACGCCGACCTTAAGTTCAGAGCACCCTAAAAAACAAGAACGTCGCCCTGATCATAATAAATCTAAGTTCACACAAGCTTACGTAACCGCAAATAGTAATCCTGTCTCGCATAAAAACTGTATTTGTTGTAGTTCACCTGCTCATAACTTGTATATTTGTTCGAAATTCCTCGCTTTATCGCCTCGTGAACGTTATGATTTTGTAAAAACTAACGATCATTGCATTAATTGTTTAGGCAGCAAACATAAATTGATTAATTGTCAATCGTCTTCGTCTTGTAAAAAATGTTATAAGAGGCATCACACTCTTCTACATTTTAACTCTTCGCCCTTGTCGTCGCCACCCGCACAGGTTAGTAATTCCCGCGCAAACTCAGCGACACTTACGACCCCTAGCCCCAGCGCCGCCGCACCCGCTGCCGGCCCTGCCGCTGACATCGCTCTGTGCACTCTCGCCGCCTCGCCGCGCGCGCATCCCACTAACGACTTGCCACCGCACGCTCATCAGCCATCTACAACCGTCTTGCTAGCTACAGCTCGCGTTATCGTGCGCGACGCGCAGGGAAGTGAGCATTATGTGAGATGTTTGTTAGACAGCGCATCACAGAGCAACTTTATTACTAACACTTGTTTATGTCGCCTTGGTTTAAAACCGAATCGCACTCGTTCTTTTGTAAAGGGCATTGGGGGTTCATTAAAATGCATAGATGGTTCCGCACAATTGAAATTTTATTCTCGTTTTAACAGCAACATCTCATTCGCTATAAATACTCTCGTAGTGGATAAGGTAACAGAAAAATTGCCTACTAGTCTGGTTGATATTTCGCTTCTTTCAGAATTCGTAGATTTACCCCTCGCTGACGATACTTACGATGTACCTGGAGACATCGACGTGTTGATTGGAGCCTCGCTCTTCCCTCATTTGTTACTCCACAATAAAATTCGCTCTCGCTTCGCAGGTTATCCATGCGCTTTGGAAACCGCTCTGGGCTACATACTCGTCGGTGACGCACCCGTGTTTAATACTTGCGCCGCTACTACGTGCTGTTGTTGTGTCGATACACATCTTAATCTCGATAACCTCGTTCATAAATTTTTCGAACTAGAAGAAATAAGCACCCCTCGTGTTCTTCGCAGTGAAGACAAAGAATGCGAAGAATTTTATCGTCGTACCACAACCCGTGATCCCAATGGTAGGTATGTCGTTGCTTTGCCATTCAAGGGAGATGTCAATTTGCTCGGTGATTCATTCTCCTTAGCCAAACGTCGCTTCGAGTGTCTGGAAAGGAAACTTCTGGCTTCACCCCCGATGAAGCAGGCCTACGATGATAACATCAGAGACTTGCTGAATAATGGTTATCTCTCGCTGGTTCCTCCGACCACTGACGCTCGCTCCGCTCCTTGCTTCTGCATGCCCCATCATGGTGTGTTGAAACAAGATAGTTTGACCACCAAACTTCGCATCGTAACTGACGCTAGCGCAAAATCTAGTACCTCTGTTTCGTTAAACGATCTACTTCACACCGGTGAAAATCTACAGGGTGATTTATTTTCTATTTTGATCAATTTCCGATTGTTTGCTGTTGCTTTCTCCGCCGACATTCGTCAAATGTTTCTCGCTATAGGTATGAGAGAAAGCGATAGAAGATTCACACGCATCCTTTATAGATTTTCTCCGGAGGAGCAATTACAGATATACGAATATAATAGGGTTTGTTTTGGAGTTCGCTCTAGCCCTTATCATGCTCTTCGCACATTGAAACAGTTAGCTTCCGATGAAGGAGACGCATACCCGCAGGCTAAGCAGATCATCGACAGTGGTTACATTTATATGGACGATATAGTTCATAGTTTACCTTCTGAGGAGGTAAATGACATTGCTAATTCGCTTATTTCGCTATTTAAGCTCGCACAATTCGATCTCGTTAAATGGATGAGCAATTCACAAGCAGTTCTCGACTCCATTCCTCAATCGCATCGCCTCTCGTCCATCAAGGAATTTGATAGCACAGGCACTCACAACATTTTAGGCTTGTCTTGGTCCCCGCACTCCGACGCATTTTTGTTAAAAATATTTAGTTTTTCTAATCGCTGCACTAAACGTCACATTCTCTCGTGTATCGCTAGATTATGGGATGTCATGGGTTTGATCGGTCCTGTAATCCTATACGCAAAATTGATGATGAAATCACTTTGGTTGTTAAAATGTGATTGGGATGATCTGCCTCCAGAGTCAATCATTACTCAGTAGTCTCAATTCAATGATGAACTCTCTGAACTCAAACGCATTATCATTCCTCGTCATGTCGGCATCGTCAAAGGCAGCATCGTCACAGTAGTCGGATTTGCGGATGCTAGTGAGCAGGCCTACGGAGCTGTAGTATACTTGCACGTTCAGAGTGGTGACAAAGTTCAGGTCTCCTTACTTTGTTTTTATTTTATTTTATTTTATTTTATTTTATTGGTGAATCAACAGTTACAAAAACAATAATAAACAACAACAATATACACCGTAAAACCAATTACAGATTCACACTGATATGCAACAAAATTACTAAATATAACAGCGATGAGTTAACCACACTCATTTCAAGTTAGGACTTATGAAACATAACAGTGACTTTGCTTTTATTGTGACAATGATTTAGCAGTAAAAGAATAAATTATTAAGCTGCCGCCTCACCGAGTCAACATTTGAGTTGAAGAGATCTATGTCAAGTTTCTCGTAGAAATTGTTAACACACTTGCCTGCGCGTATAAAAAACGAATTTTGTCTAAAATTGGTTCTGCACCGCGGTAGTGAAATTGGTTTATAATTGCGAAACACTCTGTTAGGGACGTTAAAGTTGACCAGCTGCAATAGCTCGGGACTATCTAAAGTGCCATTGACAATTTTCATATAATATATGAAATCCGCAACAGCGCGTCGGTTCTCTAGGCTATTGAAATGGTGTTTTCTACAAATATTTTCGTAATGGTCACTATTATATACAGTAAAGGTTCTGTAACACAAGTAACGAAGGAATTTCTTTTGGACATTCTCTATCCTATTAATATAGGTTGCGTATCTGGGATTCCAAACTTGTGAAGCGTATTCCAAGTTGCTTCGTACAAGCGTACAGTATAAAACCTTCAGAGTTTTGGCATTATTAAAATCTTGAGAGTTCCGCATAAGAAAACCAAGGGCTCTGGTTGCTTTAGAGACTATACTGTTGATATGGTCGTTAAAAAGCAACTTGGAGTCATTCATCACACCCAGATCCCGCAAAGAGCATACTCGCTGTAGCGTTAACTGCTGAAGATTGTAGGCATACGTTACAGGGGTATTTTTCCTAGTAAATGTCATTACTGAACATTTTTCCGGGTTAAGATCTAGTTTGTTCATGCTACAGTAAGCTTCTAGCCGTGCGAGATCCTGCTGTAGTAGATGAGCTTCTTCGAGCGACGAAACCTTTTTATATATTTTCATATCATCTGCGAAGCACAAGATATTGGAATTTCTGAAACACTGGTGGATGTCATTAATAAATATAATGAAGAGAAGAGGACCAAGCAAAGATCCCTGGGGAACTCCACTAGGGACAGTTATCCAACCAGACATATAGTTATTTATCACAACAGCTTGACAACGGTTATCAACGTATGAGGCAAACCACCTGAGTAGGTCTCCGTGAATACCTATTGCGTAAAGTTTGTCTAGGAGGATGGAATGCTGGATTCTGTCGAAGGCCTTACTATAGTCGGTATAGACGACGTCCACTTGGTGGCCATCGTCCATTGCCTCAGTAACAAAATTGTTCAACAAAATCAGGTTAGAGACTGTTGAACGCCCTTTGAGAAAACCGTGTTGAAAAGAGTTAAAATTGTGTGAGAGCGCTGCATACATTTGTTCGTAAATGATTCTCTCAAAGACCTTGGCTACCAGACACAATTTGGAAATAGGTCTATAATTAGAGATAATAGTTCTTTGGCCCTTTTTGAAAATAGGGGTAATAAATGCACGTTTCCAAATAGCTGGTATATAATTTTCTGCAAGCGATCGTCTAAACAACAGTGTTATGGGCAACGCTAATGATTGTGAACAGTTGATGAGGATGCGAGATGGTAAATCATCAGGGCCAGCTGATTTGGACGGATCTAGGTTCTTTAATAGTTTCCGCACTTGGTCCTCGCTTACAAATACCTTAGAAATACCGGAATCATCGCTGATGGCGGCGAGAGGTAAAGAATTGGTTCCTTGAGGTGGTCTTGTCACATGAGGTATACAGGGGAGAAAAGAACTGTGAAAATAGTGAGAAAACGCATTGCATATAGCTTCGCCAGTGTTAAAGTCTTGGTCGTCTAATTTCATACTGTTAGGTATTTGTGTATTACGAGACTTAGACTTCATGTGAGTCCAAAAAAGTTTAGGATATTTGACTAAAGAGGCTTCTAAAGATCGCATGTAATTGTTATAACAGGTATCCTCCAAAGCTTTAAACCTTTCACGCAGCAGTTTGAATGACTCCAAGTCACCTCTATTGCCATACGTGTGAAATTTAGTGAGATATTTATGTTTTTCCCTAATCATCTTTATCAATGGTGAAGTGTACCAAGGCGGATAGGCCGTATTTCTAGCAAATTTAAATGGCACGTGCTTATCTCTGAGCTCTTTGACAGTCGTATAAAATAGGTCTAGCGATTCGTCCAAACTAAGCGATGAAAACTTTGTGTCCCAGTCAGTAAAACTGATTTCCCTATTTATAGCAACATAATCGCCGTTGTTGTATAAAAATCTTTTGCGTGGTACAGAGTTCAATGGTTTAAGTAGCACGTGGGATAAAGTAATCTTCAAAGCACCATGGTGCTTATCGATAGGTACCAGCGAGTCGGAACTGCAGTCTGTGACAACGACAGTTATACTACTAAGAACCAAATCCAGAATACGGCCAAAATTATTAGGGATGCCATTATATTGTCTAAGATTTAGCATATTAATTTCGTCGACTAGTAGGGTTTCGTTATAAGAATGGTAGTTATATGGGTCACATGATGAATTCACGGTCGGACTGGTCCACATTATATTACTCATATTGAAGTCACCTATCACAATGTATTCACCACACGGGTCGGACATAACGGCGTTGCTCAATGAAGTTAAAAAATTACAAAGTTGTGAAAATGAAAGCCCTTGATTCTGTTTACATAAATACAAAATGCATAAGTATAAAACATGTGGGTGTTGACCATCACGCCCACTCCATCTAACACTTAACCACAGGTCTTCTGCTGTGGAATTGTGGTTTGGCAACGGCATTATATTTAAGATGCGAAGAACTGCAATCAGCACACCGCCACCCCTAGTTTCACCTGTGCTAGAGTAATCACGATCGCGACGAAAAACGACATAACGACTGTCAAACAGTTCGGAGTCGCATATGCTGTCTAAAAGCCATGTTTCGGTTATCAATATAATGTGATAAGTATTGGAGCAGACATTACGATAAAAAAGATTTGTTTTTGAGCGCAATCCACGAGCATTCTGGTAATAAATACTTAAGTTGTTAATTGAATTGGCCATTGATAAACAGAAAATATATAAACACTGAGTAAAAACAATGCAATGACATCAAAACAGTACAACAGTGAACGACCCCATGCCGAGAGCTAAGTATTAAAACGATAGTTCTGTAGTAACGATTGTTGATTGATAATTCAAAAAATAATAATAAACAAATCACTACAAAAAATAGGTCGTAGAATTTTAAGCACCTATTTTTCAAAGATAAATAGCAGTTAATGAATAGAGAAATTATAGGTATGCGTCCCATGTTGATAGAAATAACAATAAAAACAAAAAATGTAAGTACTTGAAATTTCACGAGCGTAGTCTCCGTTTGAAACAAATGAAGTAGATTACCGTCTTTAAAATATATAAAATATACAGTACTCAAACCATGTAACACTAATAATGCGCAGTAATCGAATTTGTATTGTAGTAAAATAATCTTATCTCTAACAACCACGGTGCAAAAACAAAACAACACTAACGCAGGTAGCAAAACATATGTTAAAAGGGTCGATTGTTTGTGAATAAGCAGCGCGATTGAACAAAAGAAATGAAATGATAAACAAGGCGAGACGGGCGACGGCGACGAAGTCATACAATAAAGTCTATCGATAGTGGTACAAGTAATTATAAAGGAAAAAAGTACGTACAAGTGTATAAATAGCATTAATAATAATATATCATTGCAGCGGTTTACGTTAACCTGTTTAAATCATCGTATTTTGATACAATAAACACAGCTGAAGTATCGTTTTTTCTCACATGGATTTTACCATATTTCACCCACACATACAAATAATTTTTTTCCTTTGCCAATGACTTAGTCTTCGTAAGTAGTAGCTTCGACGCCGGCGTAAGATGATCATTAATAAAAATTCTATCGTTTAAATCGCCAAATCCCGGAAGGCTCGATGCCCTCAATGACTTCACAGCACGCGCAGCAGCAAGGAAATCCTCCTTGATGTAACGGTTAATAAATCCAATGACGATATTTTTTTCTTTTGAGTTATGGATGGGTACTCGCGAAATATAATTGATTTGCGATTTAGGCAGGTCAAATTGAATCGCCTTGGAAATACCGTCAGCTATCATAAATAAGTTTTCCGATTTGCGGGTGGGAATGCCTTTCACCTCCACGTTATTTTGCCTAGACCATTGATCCCTAGCAGCTAGTTCGCTCTTAATTCCAGCTAATTCACTCGATGTGGTTTCCATGTCGCTTTTCAATCTAAGCAAATCGGAGACTTGCTGGTCGACAGCTGCTAATTTACACTGGACGTCTTTTATTTCTCCACTATTAAACTCGCAGGATAAGGATTGTTCAAAGTCTAAGGTAGCTCCCATGAAGACCATCTCTGTCGCTCGTTTGGAACTATGCGCAGCCCTTTTGCTCGCCAAACTCATTCGCGTGATTTTGGATACATGTAGCAGTCGCATCTCTATCAACTCATATTTTGCATTTTCGGACTCGACCATCGCTCTTTGCTGGATCAAATCATCACCACATCGTTGGCACACCTTTGTCGCAAATAGAGTTTCTAAAATCCAATCATTGATTTCACTTGATAATTGTTATCACATTCCCGGATTAGACAACCCCGCTGATTGTTTGTCGCGTGGACTTAGGCCCAGTCAAATAGTCAATCACCCACTTTGGTTCAGTGGGCCGCACTGGCTCTCATCGAATGTCGCAGATTGGCCTATTTCTACATTTGTCACTTCTCGCGTCGCGGACGTTCCTGAAGAAAGGTCGAATGTCTTAGTTTCTGTCGCAACGGAAGAGTCGTTACTTCTCGTTTTGTCTCGTCGCCTTTCTTCATGGACTAGACTCTTACGAACCGTCGTCTTCGTTTATCGTTTTCTCCGAATTTTACCACTTCGTAAATATATTTTAGCCTCGGATTATGACTTCGCTGAAAATAAAATTTTGTCGCATTTACAACGCTCGCACTTCGCATTGGATATACGCAACACAGAGTTAGGTAGAAATTGTAGCACTGCATTTCTACGCTTGAAACCATTTATGGACAACAACTTGGTTCGTGTTGGAGGTCGACTTCAACACTCGCATCTCGCTTATGATAGCAAACATCCTCTTGTTTTACCTCGCAAAGATCACATCGTGGACCTTCTCGTTGATTATTATCACATTGTTCATTGTCACGCAGGTCCAGATCTGTTGATGTCTATAATTCGACAGAAATATTGGATTCTCTCCGCTCGTCGAATCATTCGCTCTCGTGTCCATAAATGCTTGTCATGCTTTCGTTTACGCCCTCGTAATGACTTCCCTGAGATGTCATCGCATCGCGCTTGTAGAGTTACTGAAAGTCTCAAGCCCTTTACTCACACTGGTCTCGACTTCGCGGGCCCCTTGCAAGCCACTCCGATTCGCAAGCGCGGCTCTCGTTCCGTTAAAGTTTATATTTGTATATTCGTATGCCTGACAACTCGTGCAGTTCAGGTAGAATTGGTTTCGGAACTCAGCACTAACAGTTTCTTAGCTGCCTTTACTCGTTTCTTGTCTCGTAGAGGTCCCGTCGCCAAACTATACTCCGACAACGGAACGAATTTCGTTGGTGCAAAACGTCGATTGAGCGAAACGCATAACTTATTCTTGTCGCATAACTTTCAATTAGATTTTAATCATGTTCTGTCACAAAATCGCATAGAATGGATATTGAACGCACCCGCAGCTCCCCATTTTGGTGGCAATTGGGAAGCTAACGTTAAGAGCTTGAAAACTCACTTGTTTCGAGTCATAGGAGGCCAATTACTCTCTTTCGAAGAGCTGAATACGGTTCTCGCTCAAATTGAGGCCGTTATGAATACTCGCCCTCTTTGTAGGACATTATCGAATGATCCTTCTGAGTCGCTCGCTCTTACACCCGCGCATTTTTTAAACTTGACGCCCCTCAAATACTTTCCCGCGTCCAATGTACCTGAGGACAACGTTAATCTTATCTCTCGCTTAGATCTTATTCACAAACTCATTGATTCATTTTGGCGTCGATGGCGTAGTGAATACTTGCACACTCTACAACTTCGACAGAAATGGAACACTCCCCGCAATCCGATACGCGTCGGTACAGTCGTCGTAGTTAATACAGATAACGTTCCGCCCTTGCATTGGCCGCTGGGTATTGTTGAGGAGACCTATCCTGGCAAGGACGGTGTCGTGAGGACGGTTAAGGTCCGCACCGCTAGCGGTACCTACACTAGGCCGGTCGTGCGACTTTGCCCTCTTCCAAATTACTGTTAGATTACGTATTAGTTGCATTTAAAAATAGTTTAATAGTTTTAGTTTATTTCACTAGATTAATCTCGTTAACTTATCAAGCAATATAATATAACTTAGTTATACCGCATTTTTTTGTTTAGTCTGTTTCGCATAAATTATCGCATATATCGTTTATTTTCACATGAATTATATTTCGTGTTGCGTTCATTTGTTGAAGGGAATCCTTCAAGCGGGGGAGGATGTTTGCGCCTGTAGATACAAATATAACCAATATGGAGTTATCGCTGTTGTTGCTTAAGGTGTAGACCCTAATCCTACTTCCCGTCCCTCTCTTTGCCTTTACGTCTGAGCGAGACGCAAGAAAACGCAACAGTAGCTGTCAATCGGCTACCAAACTATCGACAATCATCTTTTCGCAACTCACGGCGGACGCGCCTCTCGTGTATAATTCGGTTACTGTGCATAAATCTACGAAAGTCAAATCACACAACACAAATATAGGGATATTTGTGTTGTGTGATCCCCGGGGATGAAGAGCTGAACGCCCAGACCAGCAGGTTAGTCTCGCTCTTCAGTTTTCTTCCTATTTCCTTTGTATAACTACACTCTGATAGCAACCCCTCTTGCGCAACTCCAGAATATATGCAAATGAATCGTTTGATATGTTTGTTTGCTGTGGCTGTGTAACGTTTTGAAAGCACGCCTTTGTGTCGTTCACTTAAGTATCGGACAGTAATACATATTTTATTGTTATTATGGGAAAGATTAGGCTGAGAAATTGCGAGTTTCCAATTGGTCTGTCGCGTGCGACAGGTGCTGTTCCACGTGGCCACGGCCATGCCCACGCTGGCGTCGGACCCCACGTGCAACGAGAAGCGCAAGTACATCGGCAACGACTTCGTGTCCATCGTGTACAACGACTCGGGCGAGGAGTTCAACATCCACACCATCAAGGGCCAGTTCAACCTGTGCGTGGTGGTGGTGGAGCCGCAGGAGCTGGGCCTGAGCCGCGTGCTGGTCCAGAGCAAGGAGGAGGCGCTGCGGCCGCTGCTGGCGCATCGGCGGCCCGCCGTGCTCAGCGACGCCAACGTACCGCTGCTGGCGCGGCAGCTGGCGCTCCACGCGGCGGTGAGTGGGGGGTCACGGGGGGGTCACACGGGGGGCCGCCGTGCTCAGCGACGCCAACGTACCGCTGCTGGCGCGGCAGCTGGCGCTCCACGCGGCGGTGAGTGGGGGGTCACGGGGGGGTCACACGGGGGGCCGCCGTGCTCAGCGACGCCAACGTACCGCTGCTGGCGCGGCAGCTGGCGCTCCACGCGGCGGTGAGTGGGGGGTCACGGGGGGGTCACACGGGGGGCCGCCGTGCTCAGCGACGCCAACGTACCGCTGCTGGCGCGGCAGCTGGCGCTCCACGCGGCGGTGAGTGGGGGGTCACGGGGGGGTCACACGGGGGGCCGCCGTGCTCAGCGACGCCAACGTACCGCTGCTGGCGCGGCAGCTGGCGCTCCACGCGGCGGTGAGTGGGGGGTCACGGGGGGGTCACACGGGGGGCCGCCGTGCTCAGCGACGCCAACGTACCGCTGCTGGCGCGGCAGCTGGCGCTCCACGCGGCGGTGAGTGGGGGTCACGGGGGGGTCACACGGGGGCCCGCCGTGCTCAGCGACGCCAACGTACCGCTGCTGGCGCGGCAGCTGGCGCTCCACGCGGCGGTGAGTGGGGGGTCACGGGGGGGTCACACGGGGGGCCGCCGTGCTCAGCGACGCCAACGTACCGCTGCTGGCGCGGCAGCTGGCGCTCCACGCGGCGGTGAGTGGGGGTCACGGGGGGGTCACACGGGGGCCCGCCGTGCTCAGCGACGCCAACGTACCGCTGCTGGCGCGGCAGCTGGCGCTCCACGCGGCGGTGAGTGGGGGTCACGGGGGGGTCACACGGGGGGCCGCCGTGCTCAGCGACGCCAACGTACCGCTGCTGGCGCGGCAGCTGGCGCTCCACGCGGCGGTGAGTGGGGGTCACGGGGGGGTCACACGGGGGGCCGCCGTGCTCAGCGACGCCAACGTACCGCTGCTGGCGCGGCAGCTGGCGCTCCACGCGGCGGTGAGTGGGGGTCACGGGGGGGTCACACGGGGGGCCGCCGCTGGCGCGTCGCCGGCCCGCCGTGCTCAGCGACGCTAACGTTCGTAACGTAACGATGACGTTGATGCTGGCTGGCGGTGGTCTGGCGCTCGCTCAGGGCCCACTCAGGCAGTTGGCTTTTTTCTTTCCCTTATCCCTAACTGAATGTAACTAAATAAATGAACCTGTATCCTCACTCATAAGTTTCACTTATGCATGCTATAATCGCTGTCTCGCAGCTGGCGGCGCACATAGCGCAGTCGCTGCGCGTGGGCGGCGCGCCGTACGCGGGCAACACGCTGGAGCGGCTGCGCATCATCAAGCGGCTGCGGCGGCGGCTGGAGGCGGAGCGGCTGGCGGCGGCCGCGCCCGCGCCGTACCAGCCGTGCGGGCTGCGCGCGCGCGCCATCGCCGGCATCGACTTCAACTGCTACACCTAGCGCCGCCCGACCGACCGACCGACCGACGCGGCGTGGCGACCGACGCGCCGCGGGACGCCGCCGCCGCGCGGTACATCGCTCCCGCTTCTCACTCGAAACTGGAACCCGCGAGGCGGCGCCCCGCGCGCGCGCGATGCATCTCACGAATCGCCGCCGCGCGATGTCCGCGGCGCGATCGCACTGTCGACGGTCTCCTTGAAATGTAATAGTGCGCCGTGAAATTTTAACACGGTCGTTGTATTGATATAACATGTGTAACGATAAAATTCTCCGGACCGAAGTGTCCGACCCGAATCGATGTGTCCCGATCGTAATAAAAAATATTTGATGTTGAAATTTAATAATTTCTTTTAATTTATCGTAATGAAATTGTTTAATGCCCGAAATGTTTAGTGACATCAGTATTGAATCGTATCTGAATATATAAATTGAACTTGTAGCTCGATTGTCACGGTGGACTTCGCGATGAACTGCTCGTTACCGGTTTGAGCGTTTCTTGTTATAATATTTTATATAGCAATTTATTTCCTGACGAAAGATTTTGTAATCAAAATAAATGATGGCTATTACTTTCTTTTTTCATTTATTCCTTCACATATCTCACACTGTGTTTCTCTGAACACTTTGTGAACGATCCGCAACACACTGGAAAACAACTAAACCCTTATGGTCAGTACAGACTTACGCTTACCAATTGTGAACTTACTCACCTCACGCCGGCAAACATTGTCAGTCTAATGAAAACAAATTCTGGGTACAGACGGTACGAAAACAGAAGACTAACAAAATTTTATTTGTACATTTTTCTTGCAAAATTGACATTCCGACAATCTGACATACCACGCGTGATGTTATGCACGCAACATGCTCTTGAAATACGCAGTTTACACCTGTTCGTTCACACTGGGAATTCTGTTACATTGAATAAGTGTGTGGCTTTTAGACATCTCCAGCAGAAACATCTCAACACTTTTTAACCGACTTCAAAAAAGGAGGAGGTTATCAATTCGGTTGTATTTTTTATTTTTTTATGTTTGTTACCTCATAACTCCGTCATTTTTAAACCGATTTCCAAAATTCTTTTTGTATTTGAGTATACTGCAAGGGTGGTCCCATGGTCACCAAAGTCAGGATTGGATGATTGGATCCCATAGAAAATCGAGGAAAACACTAATTTAATACCAGCTCACCAAAGGTGAGTGTTCACGCTCGAGGAAGAGCGAGTGGCGGCACTGCATTCTAGTCTGTGCAGTGACAGCTTTTTTGGCGGCCGGCCGCATGTGACATGTCAGTTGAGTCGAGTCGAAATGTCATGACATGCTTAGAGGTTATGTGCGGGCCGGAATAAAATATAATACACAATATTCAAGCAAATAGTGATTTGCGCGGCGCACCTAATATCGGGGTGCGAAAGCCCGCTTTGTGTTGTGCAAGGTATCAAAATCGCGTGTGTGAGTCGTGGTGGCCTAATAGGCCTTTGTAGTGCTCCGGTCTCCACCGGTGGATCCACTGCAGAACTTCAGGAGCCGCGACTTCCTTCGAGCTAGCTCAGGAAGTCCACCGGCTACGGAGGAGACGGACGGAGACAACGGGAATCGGGGTAAGCCACAATACTTTCTATGAGCGGGTAGTAGGGCATCAGCAATCAACCCAAAATTCCTTACTCGGTGAAACGCCGACGTGGTGGAGTCTACTTGGGGCACCACCAGTGAGCTTCTATTAAATTAGGGTTTCTTTCACTAAAAAGTTAAAAATAAAACAATTTTTTCAAAAAATAGAACCGACTTCAAAAACACTGAAAACTTAAAAATAATCTTCTTCTATATTGAAGTCGGTGACAAATTTTAACACTTCCTAGATCATCGTTTGGCGCCGACTTCAATATAGAAGATTATTTTTAAATTTTCAGTGTTTTTGAAGTCGGTTCTATTTTTTAAAGATCACTTTTAAAATTTACCTGGGGTCTATTGAGTTTTTTCTTGGTGAAGGTAAAAGTTGTTTTGTTACTAGCACTTTGTTTGTTTCATGCCTTTAAAGTAGTCATTGTGCTCAGTTGTAAATATAATATGAATACTACTAATATAATTATTAGTACAGAAGTACTTTGCAATCATTTTGATTTGTAAGGCAGCATAATCAGAGAGTTAGGTAGCTACAGTATATTCACAGTCTATGAAGGAGATACTATGTATGTATAGTATATTGCATCTTCAGCCTAAAACTAACATATTTTTTACTTTGTGATATATACTGGTGTCTATGGTCAGCCTAATTTTGAAACTATGTAGATTAAAACTGAGGTCTGATACCAATATAAAATTTTCAGTTCTGTTGATTGGAACACAGGTCAAGCCCTAAAAATTTTAATGATAAAGTATTTCATTGTCTCTTTAGATAGCATATTTCTTCAGCTAGTACGATTTCACCAGTCGCAGGGTGGATTCAGTAGGTAGTCATAGTCAATTCTGTACCTGTGTCTGTTTTATTTTACATTATATCACCAAAAACATTAATGTGAAAATGGGAGCAAGTTCATATTAAGGTATGCTTATTTGTTGACCACCAATAAAATGATAAACATCTAAATGGGTGCCGTCCTGAAATGAAATTTAAAGAAAATATTTACTCAAGCAAATAACTTACGATCTATTGAAATAAAAATATAATTTTTTGGATGTTATAATACAGAAGCATATTTAAGCTGTGTTAATGAAATTTGGAGTACTAGTTTATCAAGGGGAGTTATATAAACCAAATTTTGTATTATTTATGAAATAGAGGAATCAAAAGTGACTGTCTATGTTAAATTACGTAAGGTGGTACTCCCCAATTCTCTGCTTAGACTTAGTTTTTCAATAAAGAGCAACAATAAATTTGAAATTTATATTATTATTTACATCTACTACAACTAAAATATTAAGCTTTGTTTTCATTTTCATTCAACTTTCTCCTCCAAACTTTAACTTTTCCCCGAAGTTCTCGTAGTCTTTTCATCTCCTCCTTAAAGTCTTGATGCTCATCCCGAAAGAGTCCATATTCACGTAACTTAAGCATAAGTGAATGAGTTTCCACATGACGAGGATAATAATGAATTATTTCTTCGTTAGTGTGTAACGGCCGTTCCGAAAATATCTTTACAACTTTCATGGACTTAGAATTTGTGTTAATTGCAACTTCACCGAAAATCCTATTTGATAATCTCTTCATTCTTTGGGCGTAATTTGTGGACACATTTACTAACTGTGCATACTTTGCGTACTTAGTTGCCATTTTTAAACTAGAAATTAGTTTGTACCTAATTCATTCATTACAAATAAATTCGATTCAGAATTTCAGAGCTTCAAACAGACCTATTTATTTATTTTAGGTTATGTCACAGAATAGAGAGAATATGGTTTTTTTTTTTTTTTTTTTAAATTTATTAACGACACTGGGTACAAGCCCTTTCGTGTCAATCATTACAATTTTAACAATAAATTTAAGTAATCTTAAAACTATTACAATCAAATTAAACTAATATACGTATTATATTTTCTTAACTGTATCTAGAACATAATTATATACAATTTTAAAATATTTTTTATTACTTAAAAGATTATGTAGTGAGTTAATGTTATCTGTAGTATTACTGTCATTTCCATCGTTATTATTCATAGATATAGAATGAAATAGATGGGCTATAAAAGCCGTCAAACATGAGGAAAAGAGATAAACTTATACACATTGCCAAAGGAAAGAAGAAGATGCCATCATTTTTTTTTGTCCTTGTCACCGTATATAGGTGAAACTGGTAGTGGGGATTGTTTATCACCAGCGTCTGGTGCTAAACAAATACGTGGAAGAATTTTGTTGTGTGAATTATAGCTTACTGTGTAATTATTTAACACTTTAATTAGTGTAATTGTGAACTATTTGAACATTTAAATCATGGTGCACTGCTCCGTTTTAGGTTGTAATAGTGATAGTGCTAGAAAACAGGAAAATATAACCTTTTACAGGTAAGACCTAAATTGTGTCAATAAAAAGCTCCAAAACTATTTTTTAAATTATAAATACAAGTTATATTGCAATATTTTATCATTCTACTATGGTTCTCAATCATATTATGGGATTTTAAACATGAAATTTCAAACAAAGTAATAAGGTTACTGTTAACCTAACAAGCTAGGAATGTCGCCATACAATATGGCCACGTATACAGCCAACGCGTATAACATTTTGCCGGGTTATAATGATACCAGTTACGCTACGACTATTTTTCCTTGATTCGTAGGTAATTTGTTACGTGAAAGGGAACTCACATATTAGTTTCTGTGTTACATTAATATTGACATATTTAAGTATAAAATTTTGAGCATTTTAGATAACAAAGTTAATTCTTTTGAAGTGAGACTTTCCATTTGCTTGTTTGTCTGTATTTAACAGATTTCCTTCGGAGATAACTACTCGAAACCAGTTGGGTTAAAGCTACTGGTCGATTGAATTGGCAGCCAATCAAGCATACCCGAATGTGTTCTAAGCATTTTGAACAACAGTGGATTCAGAAAAACAAAAAAGGCACTTTTCTTAGGAGTGGTGCTATTCCTAAACTTTTTTTACAGATCAGTAACTTATACATATTATATCTATAAGGTACATACCCTATCAAGCCAAAACCTAAATTTATTTTTCACAAACCCAACTATTTTTATGGGGGATTTCGAATTTTATTTTACAGTTTTGGATTAACATGGGTAGGGTAGGTACCAAATCCTTTTCTACTATTTTGATATCATCATCATCATCACCACAGCTCATATACGTCCCCACCGAGGGGTTCGAGCCTACCCTATGTTAGGGTGATTAGGCCTTAGTCAACCACGCTGGCCCAGTGCGGATTGGTCGACTTCACATACATCATTGAATTTCTTCGCAGATGTATGCAGGTTGCCTCACGATGTTTTCCTTCACCGTAGGAGCGTCGGATAAATGTACATATGAAATTCGAAACGAAAAACACATTGGTACATGGCGGGTCTCGAACCCTGACCACCCGATTGGAAGGCAAGTGCCGAGTCCACAGCGCCACCCTATTAATATAACAAGTCTGACCATTAGTACAGATACAGTTTAAAAATTTATTAATTAATATTTTTACTGTTGTAAAATTAGAACCTGCTTTTATTTTTAACCTGTAGACATATTGTTTCAGGACGCATCGGTGTTGGATTTCGGTTCTAATTTGAATACGCCCCGAAAGAGAAAAATGCGGCTTCAAATGCTGGGTTTGAAACAATCAGCGAGAAATTAAATAGACAATGGACTCAATTCTGAAGCGGCCGCTAAATTTCCTAATTTTATTTAGGTGTCGCTAAACCATTTGCCTATTCTACGGTATCTGTCAAATTCAACTGACATTGCTAATTTGAATCTGACGTTTCTAATTTTAGACGGTCAATTTAACTTAGGTTTAGCCGTTCAAACGCTATTCCAGACGTGAGATTTTTACGCGTAAACTTCCTAAACTGATTAATTTTAGCGGCGACTAAAATCATCCCGATTAAAATTAAAACCTTGCTAAAATCCGCCATTTTGGTAATGAAAAATACAAATCCAAATAACAAATGAGGTAGAAATTTTAATTTTGCCCATATTGATTATTTTCGCCTTAAATGAACAGGAAAATAAAAATATTTTTTTAGTAATTACAATTATATTGTTAAAAATAGGATAAAAATGTACATTAAATGTATTAACTGATATAAACATAAACCCGTTTTAGTTTCTTTAACAACAAGATCCATCCATTAATTTACTTTAATATTTTTACGACAGCAACACAAACACAATTAAAACTAATCTTAGACATTTTAGAATTACGCTTAAGCTCTGCCTAAATTTAGTTGGCCTGTCGCCGTAGAATAGCACTTGCTTAACCGGCCATTTAAATTAAGTTTAAATTTAGAAATTTTAGTTTTAGGTTGTTTAGACGGCGGGCACACAGAATTGAGTCCAATGTTTATATTATATTATACATTTTCTAAATCTTCACAAATATTTAGTAAATGTGTAAATATTGAATTTTAAATAAACTGCAGAGATAAAGAAAAAACAATGATTATTGCCCGCTGTATTCTTAATCGAGCGACGATCTTCGCAAGGTACCTAGCTGGCAAAAGCTGGAAGCGAGCGGTCGCGGATCGTGCTCAGTGGCGAGCACTTGGAGAGGCCTATGTCCAGCAGTGGACGCGTGTGGATGATGATGATGATTCCTAATATTTTTTCTTATATTTGTAAAAAATGTTTACATAATAGCTTAAATAAATAATAGTAAAATGTTTTAAAACGAAATATACTCGAGTAAATCCGAAAAGTGTAGTTTTATTTAAAAGTGTAAATAACTTTAGACTGCGGCGAAGGTTGAATGAAGAATTCAATAAAAAAAAATCGCAACTTCCTCCCACTTTTATTTTTTGAGACATATTATTGAGCGAGGGGCGCTCATTAAAATGTTTAAAAAAAAATACGTAGATCAATCAACCCTACTTTATGTTTATAGTGGTAAAAGCCACTATAAACATAAAGTAGGGTAAAACTTAAAGCAACACTGGTATACCCATCTACTTTAGGCAGGTATGACGTCATCTATGTCTGTCCCTTACGGGTATACGGTCACGTCCTATCTATTCATTCTTTATCTAAGTCACCACAGCACAGACCACAGATTAGAGAGAATATGTTATACGTCTGTGGTAAGAATGCATCAAAAAGCGCGTTCCACTTAAGCACAGATTTGCAGCATTTTCAACATTTTGAGCGTCATTGCGTTTCATTAGCTCTTGAAGCTAGCACAAACTTGTATAGAGATACTTAGCGCTAATATCTTGATTTTTAGGTTAGGTAACCTTTGTAAAAAATAGTGCGGCTAAAAATGTTTACATTTCTTAAGAAACGCAAAACATGGTTAACATTTGATGTTAGCTAGCGTGCATAAGCGTTTCCGTGTTGTTTTTCCTATTTAAATCAAACGTTTCCCAAATGTCGTGGCTAATGCACAAGCCGTGCGCGTGCGGCGGAGTCAATTTAAAAAAAAGGGTATATACACTAAAAAAAAATGTGGTTGTTTTTGTACTAAAAAAACAAACAAAACAAAAATAATTTGATAAACAAAATATCTAAAATTGTTCTGTATATACGAAATAACTTGTGACTATTAATATAATTTGTGTTCGCTTTCTCACGGTAGTTTAGACCCAAAAGTCTGAAATTTTTTTGTGTACAAATAGGTCTACATATTTCCTGAATGTCTCACCTTACAGAAATTCCGGAGGTTGTGGTAAAACCAGTAAGTTTATTTACTTGACTTTAGAATATCTGGCCTCATGAAACTTGTAATTCTTAAAAAACACTTCTTTAACAGGGCAATATGATCAGCTACTGGTCAACAAAAATAAAAGTGGTTGCTTTCCTCCTGGCGTTGGTCTTGTATATTTCTTGTCTTCTTTTTATAAAAACTTTATACATGAAAAGCCAAAAATATGATCATGTTATGGCAATGGTTAGTAATATTTTGCATAATATTCAGAATTCACAAAAAGAGCCAACATGTTTTATGTCGTTATATTCTCTAAGTTTTATGTATTTTTCAGGTATTGGACACAGATAAACTTATTAATAATGTACATACTATGGATCAAAATCTTGCAATGAAAATAGAAAGGATTAAGGAATACTATAATGAGTATTGAAAACTTATTACATTGGTTTTTTTGATAATCAGGATAAGATGACATTATAACCATCTCATAGTTTGTGCAATGTCTGTTCATAATGGTGATTGTACACAGTGTATGTAAGTTCGCACTAAAATGTTGAGCATTTGCACAGGGCCTACTGCCTAACTCATAGCGATCACTCGCTATCGCTTTTGTGACATTAGAACAATAGTTCAAATGTCACCTGTGACATTAAAACTATTGTTGAAATGTCACGATAACGATAGCGAGTGATCGTTTTGAGTTAGGCGGTACGGCCTCAGGTTACATGCATCGTGTGATGGGGTGAGTGGGTGAGTGACCTTGGCAGATACTGTTTTATGCAATGTCACCATGCTAAATCTCAAATATCACTCCCTTGTTAGATATTTGTTAATAAATTGTTATGCTATATTGAAACTGTTGTTGTAACATTATATAAAAAAACACTACATATATCTTTTTTTTTCGACTAGGAAACCATTGGCCTTTAACTCACCTAATGGGAAGGAAAATTTCATTTGTGTCCAGTTTTTAAATATGGTATAAATAATATGTGTCAATGGTTGGAGTATTTCATATGTAATGAAAGAGGTTTTGCAGGGTTAGCAATGCTGCAGTGACCCTTACTACTAGGTGCTCCTTATGCTTATTTGGTCACCTTAATGGTATAAACAAATCTGTTAGACTATTGATCCATTGTTACCATATCTTGTAATAATATTGTTTTATTGTATTCAGATAAAAAAAAACATTTTGTCATTCTTGTTATTCAAAACATTTTATTGTAAAAAATCCAACATTATTAAAATAAGTATACAAAATTATGACTTATACAATATGCATTACTATGAGTGTATATTAAATTATCAGTATCATATTTTGTGGTCAATATAACCCAAGCAGGGACCGGACCCGGTTACCGTTATAGCCGGTTTTAACCTTAGGGTTTTGATCAGGTATTTTATAACGCTGGGTTTTCAAACTGTTTGTTACACAGTAAACTTTTGAACAGCTATAAGATTTAATACATTTTTGCTCCATCTCCCAAAAAGATTAATTGAGTAACCTTTAAGATTAGGTAAGCAGTAATTTTTGTTGTGGGTTTGCACTGGGTTACCATGCGAATGGGTTACCCTTTCGATAGGCTTAAACAAATGAACAGGGTTTCCGGTCCCTGAACCCAAGTGGCCAATTGTGGTGTTAAGCTAAATAAATCTGCTCTGCCATTCTCTTAGTTTGAATCCCACTGACAAATCCACAAAGCCATAGCAAATCTAATTTATTTGTGACTTGTACTTACCATTATATCTATATTCTTAAAAACAAAATTTACTTTAAAGTATTGTGTTGAACACCATTCAATTTGAATTCTATAAAGGAAAAAATAGAAATAATATTTGATTCTAACTGATATTCACATGGAAAGCCTACAGGCTTAGAAGTGTTATTATTCTAAGCCTAGGCTTCGGAGTCGCGTGGAGCCTCGTCGCTCGGGATAGTCGTGTGATGCGGAGGGGGGACGAGCCCGTTGTGGAGCGTGTCGAGCCCACTATGAAGCGGCGTGTCGAGCCCACTGTGGAGCGGCGTGTCGAGATCGTTGTGGAGCGGCGTGTTGAGCCCACTGTGGAGCGGCGTGTCGAGCCTGTTATGGAGCGTGTCGAGCCCACTGTGGCGCGGCTTGTCGAGATCGTTGTGGAGCGGCGTGTCGAGCCCGTTGAAGAGCGACGCGCAGTGTCCGTCAGCGGTGAGTACGCCGTCGGGAGCGCAGAGCCAGGGGTCGCGCGTGACCTCCAGCCAACGCCGCAACCGCGCGCGAAGCTCGCCCTCTAGCGCCGCCAGCGATGGCTTGCCTGCCCAGTACCCAATGCTACCGTAAGGACTGTGCCAAACGTCTAGTCCGCTCTCGAGCTACCCCACACGGAGGTACTGTACTTCTTCCTTGCGCACATAGAATATTATCGTGCTAAACATTAGTAGTGTAAAAGTCACACTACTAAATAAGGTTTAGCACGATAATATTCTATGTGCGCAAGGAAGAGGTACAGTACCTCTGCGCGAGGTAACTCGAATCTAACACTTTAGTTTATGTAGACAGACAATATAGTTAAATAATTATACCTTTATTTCGACAGTGCGTCGCGAGTAATGCTGTGTTCAGCGCAGACTAGCATTTGGGCGCAAACTGTATGTTGAGAAAATGAAAATGAAGGGACTGGGACAGATTTGTATGTTGACGCTCAAGCAATTTATGTGTATGTTATCCATGATAAGGGGAATACAAATGATTCCATATATAAACTAACCCAAGCTAATCTAACTTGGGTTCGTGTCAGCTCAGTCAAATCGACAGACGAGGCTATACACGGTGCAAACCTCCCCTAGTTTTGGGAAGCCTTTTGGAGAAGCTGTTCAGAGATGTATTATGGATGACGTAGAAGAACTGGAGTCACCGATGATGACCTAAAGAATTGCAAATCTTAAGTGTGACAGTGGGTGGAACACAGTTCGCAGGACTGGCAGACATTGAGGCGAGTGGTCCTTGAGCGTGTTGTTCGAGAGACACAGCGTTGGTGACAGCCCCCACAAGATGAACCGACAATCTGGTGAAGATCGGTTTGGAAATACATGGGGGAGGACTATGTCCAACAGTGGACGTCTCTTAACTGAAATGATGATGACGATGCGTTGACGGTGATGGTTGTTTTGTGTCCTCTGTGTCCGAGAGAGTTATAAGCCAGGCAGAGGATTGCGTTTGACGCTGTGTGATCAGCAGTCCACGAAAGAACTTACAAGTCTTTTTGGACGTGGATTTCAAACCTCGCATATACTCCCTAGCTCGCTCGCTTATTGCTTCGAGAAGCGTCGCTGGAGAGGAGATGTACACTGACCGTGCAGGTTGTTGATCTCTGCAGGGTCGCGACGGATGTCGTAGAGCTCCCACTGCGGCCGGTAGTAGTACTGCTTCAGCGTCTTGTACCACGGCAGCGGCTGTCGGTTGCGCGTGCGGTTCAGTATGTCCTGCCCGAGGTCAAGTATTTAAAATATACTTCATATCCTTTTAAAAAACTAGGCATCGATGCATTATGCCTTCGAAGCAATATTTGGATATTATTGTATATGAATGAGTACCCACAAACATCTTAGAAAAAACAAGATTCTATCTATGTACCGGAAAGTATGCGATCACTTCAACGTCGTATGAAACCAGCGAAGCTACGCCTGATAAATACCTAAACGAACGAATGTACCTGAAAGGTGGGCGAAACGTAGAGGTCCTGGTCGATCGGGAACGGCATGCCGAAGTTGATGTTGTGTATGAGCTTGTAACGGCGCGTGCGGATGGCGCGCATCGGATAGTACATGGTCACCTCGTGGTGCGTCTGCGACGCGAACACCGCGTCGTTCTCCAGGGGCGGCGGCTCTGGAGGCAGGACACCTCAACCTTCACCACATAACGATCCACAATGGACAAGTATACTGTAAGTTTATTAGCTAATATTAAATTTCAAAAAATCATGAAAAATAAAGAAGCTTAAAGTTACGCTTGCAAAAATAATTTCCCTCCGTGCGACGACTCAGCGTGTGACATCAGGCGCTTCGAGTTCATTGGTATTCAGTGATTTGCGCGATAAATAGTCGCAGTGTTTTGACTATTTCAACAGATATTAGTAATTTCTCGTGATATCTGAAACCGTTGAGACTAAAAAGCAAGCGCAATTTGTGGGGTTTTGTAAAGACGAGACACTCGAGTGGCTGTGTGACGTCACAGGACCGGCACAGCCAGTGAGCGGCCACGGCATTTCGCGCAGAAATTACGTAAATAAGTCAGTGAATCAGGAAATGATATTTTATAAATACGTGTAGATAAAAAGTTATCAGGCTGCAGCATCAATGTAATTAGTACAACACAAAACTTTTGAAATCGTATAGCGCAGTTGCGATTCTCTAGTGTCATATTCTGCTGCCCTGTGAGCATGGAACTCTCGATAAACAAAATTTGACAGCTAAGATTGACATACTCGACAAAAATCGATAAATTTTACAGATATTCCTAAGGAGTGAAAAGGACAGATGCGTTTGTCGATCGATATAGGTATGTCAATCGACAAATCCATGCTCGCAGGGCTGAGTTGGCAAACAAGCAAACTGCCCACGTGATGGTAAGTGGTAACAGTCACCTATAATATATGTGGCTCCTGTGAGATTCGCAGCAAAACTGCAACCCCCACAAGGGCCACAGTGTACGTTGCTAACTTGTGACATCAGATGTAAAGTCACGGTACCCAGTAATTTTTATCTTACCTTTCAAACCGGAACACAGCAATGAAAGCACTCCTAGCTGCTTTACGGCAGAAATAGGTAAGATGGAAGTACCCAAGCAGACGGCAATGTACAGTCTCCCTCCGGTTATGTTTCACGTGTCACTTTATTAATTCAATGGTTGTTTGTCATTATATCTCATACTAAATATAGACGCAAGAATAAGAGAGATTAAACGGTTATAACAGATCTATCTGTTACACAGTATAGATAAATAATTGTATGTTAATGCCGCTAATGGCATCATTAACATAACATACATGGCTTAAAGTTTAATAAAAAATAAACGAATTGAATTGGATACCTACATGTTGCTTTAAATTATTACATTTACATATTACTTTACGCAACATCACAGGCACCTGTTATTCAGGCTACAGACACTAGAGCCAAATTGACCCGGCACTACACCGAAGACATCCCGGACGTCAGCCTGTACGAGATTAGTGTGGCTCTCAAACAGCTTAAAAACAACAAGGCACCGGGTGATGATGGATTTACAGCCGAACTCCTAAAAGCGGGTAGACTACCAGTCCGGAGAACGCTGCAGCGGTTATTCAACTCTGTCATACACGAGGGCAAAATGCCTAAAGCATGGCACAGGGGCGTGGCACTTTTCTTCAAAAAGGGCGACAGGGCCTAGTTGAAGAACTGAACTTGAAGAACCCATCACGCTCCTGAGTCATGTTTATAAGCTGTTCTCGAGGGTCATCACGAATCGTCTCGCACGCAGGTTCGACGACTTCCAGCCTCCCGAACAAACCGGATTCCGAAAAGGCTATAGTACCATAGACCACATCCATACGCTGCGGCAGGTTATACAGAAGACCGAGGAGTATAATCTGTCACTATGCTTGGCGTTTGTGGACTATGAGAAAGCTTTTGATTTTGGCGGGGGAATCTCTTTACGATTCAACAAGGGACTGAAAAGCCGACAAAGCCGCCCCTTGGATATGTCATTGGACTCGGGTATAAACCCCATACCTGGCTAAACCACCCTCCAGCAACTTCTACCTTCATAGAGGCACGATCGGGATTGGCGCTAACCATTCTCCTATCGTGACTAATCCGCCTGGGCGAGCGTGGTTGACTAAGGCCTAAACACCCTAACTTAGGGTAGAGCCCCTCAATAGAGACGTTTATGAGCTGTGGTGGTGATGATGATGACGTTTAAAAAAAAGTTCATTTTGATTTAAAATCTTTTGCATCTGTATCTCTGTCTCACCTATTACTGCTGGCAAGCAGCGGTGCTTGCATCGCTGCGTTCCGGGGGGTTATTGTCTAAGAAAAAATCTATCGCGATCGCTTACAGTTTGAGTCTCAGTCCATCCATTACTCTTCTATAAAAGGAAGTCCGCACAGAGTCTTATGTTCACGGCGCAATCGCTGTCAAATTATAAGCGATCGTGATAGATTTTTCTTAGACAATAACCCACCTGATGTGAAGTTAAGACAGGCAGTGAAATTACTGGGTCTGCGACTTGACATCTTATGTGCAAGTTGGCAACGTACATTGGCTTGGCGCCCTTGTGGGAGTTGTAGATTTGCAAGTCTTCTAGGAATCGCAAATATCTATACCTGCTATAAGCGACTGTAGAATCTTATCAAGCGGACAGCCTGCTTGTTTGTCAACTATATTGTATTAAACAAATTATTTGTTTACAGGCTACTGATAGCCATCGATTCTCTGATACTATATTAGTTTAAACTATATATATAATGACACTGCTGAAATTTGCCTGTCAATATCATCTGTGACGAGTGAACTGCAGTCTTCCAAGAAGTACCTGTGCCAAAGTTAGATAGAAAAACTGGCTGGACTGTTTTATTGAACTGTCCGTCTTCGGCACCGCATAAATAAAATTGCAAATGTACGAGTCCATATGCTCCGCCTCGCACATCTTGTGCATCTGCCCAAAGAAAGAATTTTTCGGAACATACTCATATGATCCGTACATCATTTCAGTGTGAGCTATGTTGGTGTTGCTAGTAGTTATGCCTGCTAGAGACTTTAAAGGTGATTCCATGTTTGATATGAAAATCTCTGGAGCCAATGCTAACCGAACGCTTAATTTGTCGTTGTATTCTGGACGCACTGATAACATTGTAAAAAGTATTGCCGTTCTGATCCGATAAATCCAATTTTGGTATCCGTGCCTTTATTTTCTGAATATAATCAATGATTGCGGGAACGTCAAATACGGCCACTTCATGCCACGAAAAGTTCCAATACTCTTTAGTTTTTCTTTGAATCTTAAATGCTCTTTAGAGTACCTACTTGTTTCTTCTTATATTGGCCATCCAAACATCGTGCCCAACGTCGGCTAGAACATATGCAAGAGACTTGTCTGGTCCACTCAAAATCCAGTCAGCAGAACTAGCGAATAAGCCATGATGCAAGAGAACGGTGTTCTTATTATTGTATATATCCTCTACTGTTCCTTGCTCGCGGTATCCTATGAATGTTCAGATTAAAGCCACCAGAAAAGACCGCGTGCGTTTCACAGTCGTAGCCATTGCGTCTTACAATCGATGGCACCGTTAAAACTAAATCTGGATTATCCAGTCTTGATGATGGGCTTTTCGTCGGCATATATGTGTATTGATCTACAAACTCCCTGCAACTTTCCTTTACATATTCAATGTAATTATTGACATTGTCCGATATCTTCTTTTGGTTAATCAATGTAATCATTGATTCTGTTCTGATTTGACACTGCATCATTGTTACTCTTATTGGCTGCTTTCTCGACACGGGTGATGATTTGCTCTTTAAAAACATGTTCAAATTGTCTGCTTGTTCCTTGAAAACCACATCTAAAGATGTATTAATTTACTAAGCAATCAGCAGAATTATGGCACTCGCTATTACACTCTTAGACATGTTTACAGTCTGAGTCTTTGCACAAACAATGGATCTAAATGAGATTATTATCCATTTATATTCAAAGTTCAACCGATACGTCACCACCGAGAAAATATTATTGCGTCCGACCCAAGCAAAAAACATTTATAAAGGATACGTTTATTCGGAAGCTTTTAACGACGACGCGTCTCGAACGTAATTTTGTGTAGTCGTTTGTTCTTAAGGTTTCAGTCTCAGTCAACGTAAGATAATCACATAAGCGTACGCTCTATTTTCACTACCGCTCGAAGCATTCAGACTAGTCAAACTATCAACAATTTATCAAATCCTTCGTTCGCTGCGTGCCTTGCACTGCACTGCGACAGGAAACACTCGAGATCAAAGAACGTCGACCGGCCAACTCACCATTGTACAGGACGGGCAGCAAGCTCTTCGGGCGGTCGGCGGGCGGCAGGTCGCCGGTGTCGGGGGGCGGCAGGCGCAGCATCCAGTGGCGCAGCGTGGGCGCCAGGTCCAGCAGGCTGGCCACGGCGGCGGAGGCGCGCGGGGGGACCGCCGGCGCCGCCACCAGCAGCGGCACGCGCAGCCCCGCCTCGTACGCCGTGGTGCGCCCGCCCGGGAACGGGATGCCGTTGTCCGACGTGTACAGCGCCAGCGTGGCCGCCGCGCGCCCCGCCGCCTCCACCTCCTTCACCACCAGCCCCACGCCTGGACGCGGATTCGCAAACTGTAGCGCGCGCGATTGAACGAACGTTCACCGGACGAGCTGTGCCGGGCGATAAATACTTACCTTGATCGAGCCTCGATATTGTGGTGTACTGGGCCGCTATATCCCTTCTGGCCGCTTCTGTGTCCTACGATTTTATTGCAAATAAGTCGGTGCAAATACAGGTGAAATTTAAATCAATCGACAAAATTTAAAGGGGTGTTGTATTAGCAGCAAGAATTCATATAAACATTATTATTATCAATTAATAAATACTCGGGGACGAATTTAGAGGAACGCTAAAAATTCACTTCTAGTTTTGATAACGCTGTGTATTTCAGCATACGAAACCATTTTTAGTTTTGCCAGCTTTCTAGCCATCGGATTCGCTACAAAAAACATTTCCCGCGGAAACCAGTTGTACGATTGTGATAAAAAAGACCACCATTAAAAGTTACCGTTTTTCTCCAGGTCACAAATAGGGAAATTTTGTCATTATGCGTTATGGCCTTGGTTATCTTGGTTATGGTTGGTTGGTTTTGTAAAAGTAGCTTGAATCTATGTAAAAAGTGCAGTGTTCCTCTAAATTTGTCCCTGGGTGTATTTTTTTTTGTAAAGCTCAAATTATAATTGAGTTTCGATAACAGAACCTGCCGTAAATTTGTCGATTGTTTTCGATGTCACTGTGTTAAGCTAATAATGTATATTGGGAAACTAGGGTTAGTGTAGGGTACCTGCACATTGTAGGGAAGCTGAACCTCGTCCCACTGGTAGTACCAGGGCTTCCAGTCAGGTATGAACCCCATGCCCTCTTCGCCGGAGCCGAAGCGCTCGCAGAACGCGCCGTACTGCGGCTCATGGTGCCCGCACCGGTGCGGATCGTGGAACGCGACCACCAGGAAAAATGGCCTACGCCGCCATAATGAGCGAAATTCAAGAAATCAGGGGTTTTGATAAAGTATCTCGTTATTAAAACACAAAATTCACTAGTTCCACTTGCATTCAAGTGGATCTAGTGAAATTTGTGTTTTAATAACAAGATACCATGGAGTTCTATCGAGAAATTACAACGCAAAGCTTTAACTATTTTGATAAAGTCCTCGAGGAAAAGATCTATACGAACTTCTGCTGTCTGTTGGCTTCTGCGAGGAACTCTCTGGTGAGCAGTTTGATGAAGGTGATGTTGCGGCCCACCTGATTGATGGGCAGCGTCTCCTCCGTGCGCTCGAAGTCGAACCGGTACACGCTCGCCGGGCCCACGTGCTTCTTCCCGATAATACCTTCAATGCATTCAAATCATCATCGATTAGTTTCATCCCACCCTATCGTTATGACAACCAATATTTTTCGCTTGCAATCACAACAAGCAGTTAAAAAAATCTGTCGTCACTGAATTTAGTCAAGAATAATACGAGTAAAACTCATAAGCTTGACGTTCCTCGTAGTTCCTCCTAAGTAGTTGCTGTCACTTCGAGTCTTAAATGAAACAAATGTGACAGCATGCCACTTAAGATTGACTTTAGCTAAGACAAAGTTGGTGCAACTAGTCGTTAATGTTATATTTTGATTTATAACCGACTTCAAAAAAGGAGGAGGTTATCAATTCGGTCGATCGGTTGTATTTTTTATTTTTTTTATGTTTGTTACCTCATAACTCCGTCATTTTTAAACCGATTTCCAAAATTCTTTTTGTATTTGATAGAGTATACTACAAGGGTGGTCCCATGGTCACCAAAGTCAGGATCGGATGATGGGATCCCATAGAAAATCGAGGAAAACACTAATTTAATTTTCATTCACTAAAAAGATTTCATTCACTAAAAAGTTAAATATAAAAAAAAAATCAAAAAATAGAACCGACTTCAAAAACACTGAAAACTTAAAAATAATCTTCTTCTATATTGAAGTCGGTGACAAATTTTAACACTTTCTAGGAGATCATCGTTTGGCGCCGACTTCAATATAGAAGATGATTATTTTTAAGTTTTCAGTGTTTTTGAAGTCAGTTCTATTTTTTGTAAAAAAATTTTTTGATTAACTGTGTTTGTAAGTGGCAGCGGCCAAGACTAAAAACATTCAATGCGGCTCCCGCGAGTCCGCAGTGACGGGTACCTGTGAGCACGCCGTGACGCCGCAGCAGCGCGGGCAGGCTGGTGACGTTGTCGAAGGAGTTGAAGTGGTGCACGCCGTGGTGCAGTCCGTACATGCCATTCTGGTGGCTCGGCGTGCCCGTCAGCAAAGCGGCGCGGCTGGTACCAGTTCATGTAGTCGGTCATGTGGATTATTACATAATAGCTTTCCGCGTGCTGTTTCGCCTGCGTTATTTTTGTTTTCCCGTGGGAATTTTATATTTTCCCGTAGGAAAAATAATTTTGTGGCCTCTGTTCATCAGGGATAACGTAGGCTTCTAAATATGAAAGAATTTTTCTCATGAGGTTACCGCCATGTGGGATGTGGATTCGACTGTCATTATCCCGATAGTGGTGTCTGTGAATGGTCTAATAGCGAAGAGTCTTGACCAACATCTTGAGAGACTCTCGCTAGGCGGATGGAACAAGGGCCTGATACAGAAGGCGGTAATCCTTGGCACGGCACGAATTGTCAGGAGGTTCCTTACCCTGCAGCCCTAACCACCGGTAGTTTGGCTACTGTCTCGCTGCCGATGGACCCGCTAAGTGTAGGTTTTTTTATAATATTTATATCTTTTATATTTATGTTATAAAAAAAATATATTTAAGAACTGTTTAAAATAAAGGAAAATAATAATAAACACTTAATTGCACACAAAATAAACATATAATTTTTATTTTCAAAAATAATGCAGATGTACAACACAGGCGGCCTTATTGCTAATGAGCAATCTCTTCCAGGCAACCTTGGACTAGGGAAATATTGAGAGGAAATTTCCCGTTTAAATTTCCTTTATTTAAACGGGATTGGTGCAGTAGTAGCGAAGGACACAATGAAGGACTATTTTAGCTAAGGATTTAAGGATAGGAAGTGATTTCGAACTAGGACTCCAGCGTGCGAGCTCTCTTAATACTCTCAGGGAGAGAGTTCCATAGCCGGACGGCATATGCTGGAAAAGAGTATGAAAGGAAATCCGTGCTGTGAGGTGGGATATCAGGAGTTAAATTAAAGTTCGACCGTAAAGTACGACTTGAAGAAGAGGACCGGAAAGAAAACTGAGACTGAAGATTATTGAGACATTGTAAAGTAGGGATAAAACATGTAGGTAAATCTCTGCGCTGGCGAATTGGCAGCCATTTAAGCTGAGAGCGATAGTAAGAAACATGGTCAAATTTACGAAGATTAAAAATAAACCGTATTGCCACATTTTGTAGACGCTCCAACTGGTTCAATAGCTCTTCGGATAAACCAGCCCAGGCAGCGTCAGCGTAGTCAATTAAAGAAAGTAAAAGTGATTGAGCTAACACTGTTTTTGTAGCCATTGGAAGAAAGTTTCGGAATCTGTTGAGGGAACCATATGCGGCAAACAGTTTATTCCGAACTGCCTCAACTTGAGGCCGCCAAGAAAGGCATTGATCAAAAACAATACCAAGATTCTTAACAGATTTGCTAAATGGGATAATAGTTCCGTCAAAGATCACTGCCGGCAACAGACTGTAGTCGATGCGTGATACGAAATGGGAACTGCCGATAATAATTGTCTGCGTTTTTATTAAAGATAATAAATGAATTAGAAGGCGATGGACTTGGATAGTAGAGATATTAGCAAAAACATTACAATTAATATTTACAACACAGTTGACATCAATCAGACTAAACAACGGTTGATAGCAACTAGCTAACCTTCTACAATAGGCTATGTGTCTACGTGTCCACATTACATAGCACCATAGAGTTTAAGACCATGTGTCCATTCCATATCTTCACACCCTCACTAGTTTAAAGCAACAAGCCCTAAGTGGTTGCAGAGAGTTTCTAAGCGAGGCTTGAAGAGTGGCTTTGTAAGCATATCCGCAATTTGATTCTCAGCAGGAATTTGCTCAACAACGAGGTCTCCATTCATGACACATTCTCGCACGAAGAAATGTTTCAGTTTTATGTGCTTGGTTCTGTTGTGGAACTCATGTGGTGGGTTGTACGCCAATTTCACTGCGCTTTCATTGTCCACATGTAGAATTGCAGGAGCCTTTAGGTCTGTTAATTCTGCCAGTAGTTTTCTCAACCAAATTATCTCTTTAGCTGCATCACTGGCAGCAACTATTTCAGCTTCTGTGCTTGACGTAGCAACAGTTGACTGCTTTTGACTTTTCCAGAGGACAGGACCAGAATAAATACAAATTAATCCTGTAGTAGAATGTCCAGTAATGGCGCCACCAAGATCGGCGTCACTATAGCATTCAAGTGAATGTGAAGAATCTTTTGTAAACACCAAGCCTTGATTCTTAGTACCTTTAAGGTATCGCAATATGCGTTTGATATTTTGGACAGATACTGAAGTTGGGTTTTCCAGAGTTCTCGATGCAACACTAACTGCATAGGCAATATCTGGCCTTGTCCCTACAGCCAGGTAAGCTAACGCTCCAACAACTTGCCGATGCGGGAATTTTTCATCGTATGTTGTATTAATATTCTCTTCCCCCTTATCTTTTGTTTTAATAGCAGGTGTTGCAGCAGGTTTGCAGTTTATTCTCCCGTTTCAATATTTCAAGACCAAGAAAGTATGATGCGGGCTTAGTGGTTATATTAAAACCGAGTTTTTAATTCTTCTATAAATTCTTTTCCAGCTTCATCAGTAGTGGAAGCAATCAACCCGTCATCGACATATAATCCAACTAAAACTTTGGAATTCTTTTTTTTCCTTATGTACAAACAAGGATCTGCTTCACTTTGTTTAAACTTGGCGCTTATCAAAAAATTAGATATACAGGTATTCCAGCATCTAGGTGCTTGTTTCAGGCCGTATAAACTGCTCCTCAGATGACAAACTTTTTCAGTACCATCACTGTACCCTTCAGGCTGTTTGATGTAAATTTCTTCAGAAACTTCTCCATTTAAGAAGGCAGTTGTAACATCAAACTGATGCAGTTTTAAATTTTCATTAACAGCTACACCCAACAGTGCTCTTATTGTGGCTAATCTAACAACCGGACTAAAAGTTTTATCAAAATCAATACCTGGTTCTTGTGAGAATCCTTTAACAACTAGTCTAGCTTTGTATCTCTCTATGGTTCCATCAGGATTCATTTTGACCTTATAAACCCATTTACTAGGTAGAGCTCGTCGTCCTTTTGGTAAATCAACTAGTTCCCATGTCATATTCTCATGAAGGGACGTTATCTCCGTAAGCACAGCCTCGAGCCATTTTTCTCTATCTCGGCTTTGTAGTGCTTCCCTGTAGGATTGGGGTTCTTCAGGCTTATCAGAGAGTTCATTTATTGCTGTTAGTACATAGTCGTTAAATCTTTGTGGTGGTATAATTTTAGATCTATCTCTAAGAGTCCGTATGTCGTTATTTACACTATCTACATTTTCGTTATTATTACCACGCTCCATATCCATCATATCATCGTATTCAACAGGTGCCTTTTGTGATTCATTATTATTTGTATCTGTAGGCAAAATTTGGGACTCATTAAAAGAAGGATTATTTACATTTTCAGTATACGGTTGATCATTTTCATACTCAAATTGCTCATTAGTTCTAGATATATGACCTTCTTCAGAATTTCTTTCATTGTCAAAATAAACTAAAATATGTTTAGGATCTTCTTTATATTCCATGTGTCTTTTATTCATTGTAAATTCATTTTCATAGTAGTTTTTATTTAGAATTCGAACATCTCTTGATATTACCGTTTTATTTTTTATTGGAATATATATTCTAAACGCTTTGGAATGCTCTGAATATCCTACAAATATGCCTATAAGTGCTTTTGATGCAAATTTTTGTCCTTTGGGGCCTTTCTTTAATACATAGGTCTTAGAACCAAACTTATACAAGTGGTTGACTGATGGTTTGCGATTAACCCATACTTCAAATGCTGTCATATTTTTGAGAGCTTTATTAATACTCCTATTAGAAAGGTAATTTGCCGTAAATATCGCTTCAGCCCATAAATTCATTGGTGCATTTGATTCTAACATCATGCATCTTGCCTTTTCGATTAATGTACGGTTCTTTCTTTCCGCTATTCCATTTTGATTTGGAGTATAAGGACATGATAGACGGCGCGATATCCCATTCTTTTTTAGATAAGTATCAAATTGAGAATTAATGTATTCGGTTCCATTATCTGTTTGTAAGAATTTAATTTTATTACCAGTATAATTCTCAGATTCTTCTTTATAATCCACAAATTTCTCAAATACTTCGCTTTTATTCTTTACAAAGTATACTCGGCAATAGCGACTAAAATCATCTATGAAAGTAACTATATATCTATTTCCATTTAGTGAATGCGTTTTTATTGGACCACATACGTCGCTATGCACAATTTCAAGGCATTTTGTTGTGCGAGGAATAGTAGAGACATTTTTATTACATGGGGTTTTGGTCATGTTTGCCTGAATGCATATCTCACAATCACCAAGCTGTTCTGTTTCATCAAAGGTCAGACCAAGTAGAGATTGATTCTTCAATGCGAGCTTCATATCGCATTCGTTCATATGGCCTAATTTAATATGCCAATCTTGAATCGAATTAGTTTTCCCCAAGTTGCAAATATCTTTTGCCTTCTTTACAGATTTTGGTGTGACATAGTATAATCCATCATTGTTTTTATTTGCTTGTAGTATTACACCAATGTCCTTTTGTGTTACCGTTGCTTTCTTATTTGTAAATTCGACGGTACATCCAGCTTCTGTCATTTTACCGACTGATAGCAGATTAACATTAAGGTCAAGTATGTATAAGGTGTTCTCTAGTGTTATTTCACCTGTAGGATTTGTCACATTCAAGGTTATTTCTCCCTTTCCTTTTATTTCAGCCGAGCCTTCTTTAGAAGCTAATCGAAGTGTTTCTGAAATTCTCGATATTCTCGAAAAAATTTTCTTATTATTCGTCATGTGTGCTGTACATCCAGAATCTATGATCCAATCTAAATCTGGATCCATATTTCTTGTATTAGTCAATAGGCATGTTGCAAAATTATTTCTATATTTATTTTTGTTTTTGCTAGTACTATATGCTTGTCTATCGCCAGTTTTGCAATTATCAGACTTATTTTTATTAGATTTATTCCTCTTCCAGCAATTTTTTGTTTGATGGCCTTTCTTATTACATATTTTACAAAATGCATAAAAGGTCATTTCCGTTTCGGAAGCATTGTGATCGGCGTGTTTTCTAGAGTCATATTCTTCTATGATTTTTATTTTGAGAGTTTCGGGACTAGGCAATGTGTCTCTTGACTCAATCGCTACTCTGAAGTTCTCGAAGTCAGCGGATAAACTATAGCGGATAACATTATAATAGATAATAAATCATCATTTATTATTATGTCCATGTCGGCTAGCTTATCTACCGTATCCATAAAAGAATTCAAATGATCTCGTACGTCGCCGCATTATTTCGTTAGTATTAATTGTTTTAGCAAACTAGCTTTACGTGCAGGACCTGTGCTTGCATACGTATCTTTAAGTTTTGTCCATATCTCATACGCGGTTTTACAGTTCTTTATTTGTTTTATTTCCGTTGGCGAAATCAATAAAATCAATTCTGATTGAGCTAATTCATCCTCATCTTTTAGCGTTTCTGTATTTAGCACTAAAGATTTATCGACATATTTCCATAGTTTATTTTTAATTAGGATGGCTTTAGCTTGTATCGCCTATGTATCATAATTATTTTTCGATAATGATTCAATTTTAGAAGTCATTATTTTTTCTTCGAAATAACTTTTTATAATAAATGAACAATAAACCACACTCACCGCTCTGTTACCATATTAAAGATAATAAATGAATTAGAAGGCGATGGACTTGGATAGTAGATATATTAGCAAAAACATTACAATTAATATTTACAACACAGTTGACATCAATCAGACTAAACAACGGTTGCTATGTAACCTTCTACAATAGGCTATGTGTCCACATTACATAGCACCATAGAGTTTAAGACCATGTGTCCATATCTTTACAGTTTTGTTAGGATTAATAACAAGACCGAAAGACTTACCCCAGTTATCTATTATATTACGGTCACTGTTACTTGTCAAAATAGCTTGTGAAAAATCAGATAGCGGGGCTTGGGTGTAGATTTGCAAGTCATCGGCATACAAGTGATAGAAACATGAAAGTGATTGTGTAATAGAATTTATAAATATCGAGAAAAGAAGCGGAGATAATACGCCATCCTGGGGGACACCGGCAACGATAGTGCACCAATCAGACAGGGAGTCCTCAATGCGTACCCGCTGCCGACGCCCCAACAGGTAACTTTGAAACCAGTCAATTACGACAGGAGATAATAATAATAATTTATTTATCAACCAACCAAAAGTCTTAACCTATTACTACCTTATTTAATGTATTTGAACGTAAAACAATATGTAACAGGTGATTAAGAACACAAAAGATAACTTGGCCTCTACACTAGGCAAAGCCTGTCCTGTAGGGTACCAGACACACGGAACGGTTAACAGTGAAGATTAGCACGAAAACGAAAACAAGCAAAGGTTGATAATTATTGGTATTAGTACATACTACAAAACCAAACGATAAGAATGTGTAAATGGTGTGACGTCTGTATGGAAGAAAAAAGTGCATGATGAATGAAAGGATGTTGTGCAGTTCCAAAGTTTATGTGACACTTTTGAGTAAGTGTTCAATGCTGGCGTAGTCTAGGTTACTCAGCCACTGACTGACTTTCGCTTTGGCTTCTCTGACTGTATCATGTTTAAAATCACAGTGGGAGACAGATTTGTTGTAAATGTATAGATGGAGATAATGGGGGAAACGTTTATAAAATTGTGTATTTACAAAAGGTAAGTTTACAAAAGGTAAGATATACCAAGAGAACGTAAAACACAGGTGAGTACCTCAAAATCCACCGAATTATACGCGTAGCTGAAATCTAAAAGCGTCAGTAGTGTAAGTTGGCGATTTTCCATGCCCTGGTGAATATCATGGGTGGTTTTAGCTAAAGCAGTAGTCGTGCTATGACCCACGCGGAAGCCGGATTGTAGGGGATTCAGAAGCTTATTAATATTAAGGAACCTGATAAGTTGACGATGGACGAGTTTTTCAAGGACTTTGGAAAGGAACGGGAGAATGGAAATAGGACGAAAATCAGAAAAGGAACCTAGGTTGAATTTCTTAGGAAGAGGAATAACAAATGCATCCTTCCAAGCAGATGGAAAAACACCAGACGTAATGGAAGTATTGAGGATTTGAGTGATAATAGGAGTAAGAATATCTAGGATAGGGAGGATCATGTTACGACTAATACAATCACTGCCCATAGCACCAGAAGTTATAGAAATAATTGTTCTCTTGACATCACTATCAGTAAATGACTCGATAGCGAATGGAGCATAATCAGGTAAAGGCGACGAAGAAAGTTACTTTAAGGTTTCAGCTTTGCGATCACCACTAAATGGCGAAATTGAAGTAAAGTGTGAGTTAAGAAGATTAATGTCAAGCTTGAAATCGCTACTACGCATCTGAGATTTGCCAATACCAAGTGATTTGAGGAATTTCCAGACTGGGTCTTCATTATCTATCGAGTTATGTATATGGCGTGTTTGAGCGTCTCTTATCGCTGTGTTGCACCGATTTCTTGCAATGTTATACCTAATCTGATTATCGATGGTAGGATTGCGCTTATATCTAGCTTTCTCCTTGTTCCTCTTACACATCAGAGCACGGATATCATTAGTTAGCCAGGGAGCAGGGAGGTGCTTAATTTTGATAGGCTTAACAGGAGCATGGACATCGTAGAGTTAGGTCAGACGTGCATTAAAAAGTTGCACTTGTTCATCAACACAATCCAAGTTGCGTATCTCAGACCAATCCAAGCCAGCAGCGTCCTCGCGGAGCTTTCCTACCATCCATATTAGCAAAACTTCGCCGAAGTAAAATGCGAGGTTTAGTTCTCGGTGGGCGAACACGGTATGAGAGAAAGATCAAGTCGTGGTACGAAAAAGCATCAGCGGAAAATTAACCATGCTTGCTTACCATATTGGGGGAAGAAACTATCATTAAGTCGAGAAGAGACGGAGAACAATTAGGAAAATGATGTGTTTCCTGAAGTGGGAGAATATGAAGGTTGGACGATTTTACTAAAGAGACCAGCTTTAGGGACCGGGAATCATTTTTCGCCAGACACGCATTAAAGTCACCCATAAGAATAGTATGAGAAAATACTGGAGTAAAGGTTTCAATGAGTTGCTCAAAAGATGCAAAAAAGTCTAGTCTAAATATTAGTATACTTAATTTATTTTTTCCCCACATCTTCAAGAAATATTGTTAATGTACACAGAAATAAATACAAAAACTTAACAAATTATATACTAAAACCTTCCTCGAGAATCACGCTATCGAGTGGTGAAACCGCTTGAAAATCGGTGAGTTGTTTTTGAGTTTATCGCGAACAGACAGACAGACAGACAGACGCGGCGGGGGACTTTGTTTTATAATATGTAAAGAAGTATAGATTACATTTCTACTTTTTTTACCTAATCAAAAACCTAAGACTATACATTGATTTAAAATGACGTGTGGTGTGATGTCACGCGTTTTGTGTCACCTCAACTTTAAGGAACATCGCGCACTAGAGTGACGGCTCATTGTTTGTGAGCGTTGGTCGCTGTGACCAAGTGTCGTTCATATGGTCCTATTGTTAACCTGCTCGCATGCGTCCGCTAGTCGTGGTCGTGGCCATCTAGTGCGCAAGGTCCCTTACGGACTAACTAGATTTTTATTTTTCATACCCTGTTAACATCCCTTCATTGCTTACCAGCTATTGACTTGTGAAAGTATATTCCAAAGGGTATAACGGATGTGATTTGACTCCGAAATAATATTTAAGGGGCATAAATATTTGATAGACCTTATGTGTTTGTCTTGATCTGAAAGCCTAATACTTTCCGAATTATATTTATTTGCTGTGTGGTGTACCGCAGGGTGGCCTTTTATCCCCACTTCTTTTCATAAACTCAATTATTCTTCCCTTTTCAAAATTCAAAAATCTTTATTCAACTTAGGCCTTTACAGGCACTTATTGACGTCAAAACAAAGCAAAACATTCTAATTTAAAGGAAACATAAATTTAACCTTGTATGTGCATACATCCTGAATATACCTACTCAAGATGTCTGCAAATACAAGTAGTAATGAAAAAAAAAAGTAGAATCTACACCTGTTCGGAAATTGGGAGAGCCTTCTCGAGAAGAACAGGTAAGAAACTCGAAAGGTCAAATTTATCTCCTCTTTTAAATCGCCATTTACAATTTTGGCTTTGTTACATAGTCATTGAAAGTTTTAAAAAAAATACAATCGGTATGCTTACATACACTTAAAATGTCAAAAAATAAGTTATAGACGTATACATTTATCATAATACAATAAATTATGTTGTTACCAAACATTTGATAACTTAGTCTAATTCAAAATCAGTGTCAGTTCTTTTCTGCCAACAACATTTGTTAACATCAATGGCTATACACAACAACACGATTATTGACATTATAACGAATAATAACTTCATATTAACACCAGGCATTGGCATCATTTAAATAATCGTTGACTTTATAATATCCACTCATTAGTCTTTTTTACATGCGCTTTAAACTTATGAAAAGGCAAGTCAGTTACACTATGTGGAACTTTGTTGTAAAACGTTATACATTTCCCCATAAATGAGCCTCTAGTTTTTTGGAGTCTGTACGTTGGAACGGCAAGTTTATTTTTATTTCTTGTGTTCCTCTAATCATTTGTCATTTGACGCAGACGATCTCCAGATCTGCACTCGGGCGCCAATAAATGATCTGGCGGAAGCGATTGGCACTATTAATAAAGATTTGAAACATATTTCGGACTGGAGCCAACATCATGGTCCTCTAGTAAATCCAAAAATGACACAGTATATCATTACTGGTAGTTCCTGGTACATATCAAATATTAACTATGATTCCGTACCCGATATTAACTTCGACGGGTCAATTATTAGTCTAAGTAAAGAGGTCAGAAATTTAGGTGTAGGTATATTTCGACAACTCCCTTTCCTGGCTCAAACAAGTGTCAGAGGTCAGCAGGAGAGTGTTTGGTGTGTACAGTTCTCTTAAGCACTTGAAAAATTTGCTTCCGACCAAAACGAAACATCTAAAAATACAGTATTAAAAAAACATTATAAAAGTTATGAAAAAATATTGAAAAGGGCAATAATCTGCTCAAAAAAACTACACTATATAAATAAATTAACATTATCAGACAATAAGGTTAAAACAATGTGGAGTATAATTAAAGAAAAGACGAAAAAAATTAATACTAAAGAGAAATTCAAAATGAAGTTACAACTTAATAATAAACAAATCTCAAATCCTAAAGAAATAGCCAATACTTTCAATAACTTTTTTGCGTCAGTCGGTGAGGTAGATTGTACAAGTAATGTTTGTGGTCGTTCAGTACTTCACCCGACCGAAAACACTTTTTACCTTAGTCCAGTAGACACCCCCGAAGTTCTAAAAATTATTAAAAATTTAAAAAACAAAAAAAGCCACGGAATTGATGAGTTACCACCAAACTTAATTAAAGAATGTGCTAATGAACTAGCTTTACCATTTTGCGAATTAATTAATCAATCCTTTCGTGAGGGCATTTTTCCATCTACTCTTAAACAGACAATTGTGAAGCCAATTCATAAGAAAAATAAAAAAAGTGATCCAAATAACTATCGTCCAATAGCTCTTCTGCCCACAGCTTCAAAAATTTTTGAAAAAGCCATTTATAATCGTGTCAATAACTTTTGTGAAAAATATAAAATATTTGACGACTGTCAGAACGGCTTTCGAAAAAATCGTTCGACAGTTTTGGCTGTTTATAAATATATTAAAGAAATTCTCAATATACTAGAGAACAAACAGTACGGCGTGGGTATATTATTGGACATGACAAAGGCGTACGATAGAGTTAGACATGATATACTGCTTAGAAAATTGTATGGCATAGGTATACGCGGTACCGAACATAAGTGGTTGGCATCATATCTGAAGGATAGGCAACAGTTTGTTGAAGTCGAATACCCCGATGCCAACACTAAAAAGATTTCATGGATAAGGTCGGAATGTAAAATAATAAACGCGTCAATACCCCAGGGGAGTGTGTTAGGATGTCTATTATTCTTAATCTATATTAATGACCTACCAAAAATCATGGAGGAACCATGCGTAATGTTTGCTGATGATATATCTTTGTTAACTTCGTGCCAAGATATTAATCATATTGAGGAAAATCTAAATTCGCTACTTACAAAAATAACACATTGGATGTCTGACCATAACCTAAAAATAAATTTTGAAAAAACTAAATTAATGTATTTTCACCCTTATCAAAAAACTGCTCTTAATTATACATACAAATTCAAAGGCATAAATTTGGAATGTGTGAAGGAATTTACTTTACTCGGTATAGTTATTGACACAAATATTAACTGGAAAGCACATATAAACAAAATAAAAAACAAGTTATCTAGTTTTTCATATGCATTACGCGAAATAAAAAAGACAACCAGTGTAGAGGCGGCAATAGTAACATATTATGCATACGCGCATGCGTGGCTTAATTATGGTATAGTGCTGTGGGGAAATAGTACAGATTTCTCCTCATTATTCACTTTTCAAAAGAAGTTAATACGAATTATTGCAAACATAGAACAAACTGATAGTTGTAAGCCATTTTTCCTCAAGTATAAAATCCTGACTTTGCCCTCCTTGTACATTTTTGAAATTTGCAAATTTGTGCGTAATCATAAAGATTTCTACGAACTGCGTGATGATAATAATATGCGGACAAAATATTGCTTACGAAAAAGACATAAATTAATATTACCAAACTCCCGTTTGAAATTAACCTCTTCGAGTACTTATATGCTCTCTATAAAAATATACAATAGACTACCTAATAAATTTATACAAGAAAAAAACGATAATACATTTTTTAATAACTTAAAAAAGTTGTTAGTTGACAAATGCTATTACACTATTAACGAATACTTGAATGACACAAAATTACTTAATAAATAACATTAAAAATAATCGGTCTACACAAATAAATAAGTACATAAAACTTTATCTACTAAAATAAATTTTTGACGACAAGAAAAAAACATGATTTTTAATTTGATGATAATGATGATTGACAATAAATAATCATAATATTTACATGCATGACATTTAAATAATATTTTTTACAAATAATTTATTTACAAATATTTTTAATTAAGTAAGTAATATTTTGAACGACTCGAAAGTAATCGATGAAATTGACATTCAATCTAATCTTTCTGTTTAATTTCCTAATGAATTTAACCAAATCAATGTAAAATATTAAAAAATATAAATTTAAACTATACTGAATTTTAAAATTAATTATGAAATACAATAATAATACCATATTAAATAAACACCTTTCATATTAAAATATTGTTTAATGTTGTCTATTTATTCTAATATTTATAATTGCCGTGATCTTCGTATAATTAAGCTTTATAATCTGTAAATAAGACAATTAGTAGTTCTCGTACCTAATAATAATAAGCTTCCTCTCTCTTGTTCAACGATTGCGTGCCCAACGGGTCCATAATGATCTTATTTTTTGTGAACCACCTATTTTACACATTATGGTATGCAATAAAGATTTTGAATTGAATTGAATTGAATTGAAAATTTCGCTAGCCCAGTCCCTGCTTCTTCCTATTTTGGACTATTCCGATACTTGTTCCCTGATTTATCCGTTACCCAGTTAAACAAATTGGAGGCATTGGAACGTTTGCAGAACCTATGTATACGGTTCATATTTGGGCTACGTAAATTCGATCATATATCATACTATCGCTCCAAATTTTAATGGCTACCAATAACTCGTCGAAGAGACTGCCACATCCCTTCTCCATTCTTTGCTTACCAATCCACATGCTCCTAATTACCTCAACTCCCGTTTTGTTTCCCACTCCATAACAATAAATACAACCTTTCGTTCCTCAAACGACCTGTCTCTAGTTCTTCCGACTCATACCTCTATTTTTACGACAAATCTCGGTCAAAGCCTTTTTTACTAGGCTCTGGAATTCCTTGCACATTCGCATGATTCATTTATGCGAGTAATCAAAACTCATTATCTGCAGCTGGAAATTTAGTGTTCTCCATTATTGTTTGAGGTATTTTATTTTAGTATATGTAATTTACGTAGTATATGAATAATATTATTTAATATGTAGTGTATAGGCATTGATTTAAGATTAAATTACAAAATATTAAGTTTTAAGTTCACTTTCCTCTACGCAGAGGTTGGCTGTTGTTTAAATTATCTCCGTTAAGCTAGTGTTAATTTTATTTATTAAACAATAAAGATATTCATTCATTCAGTAAATCGACTTTAAACAGGTGGGTTATTGTCTAAGAAAAAAATCTGTAACGATCACCTTTAATTTGTCAACCATTGCGCCGCCCGTGAACACAAAGACTCTGCGCCGACATCCTTTTATAAAGGAGCGATGGACGGAGCCTGCGGTGAAGGAAAACATCGTGAGGAAACCTGCATACATCTGCGAAGAAATTCAATGGTGTATGTGAAGTCGACCAATCCGCACTGGGCCAGCGTGGTTGACTAAGGCCTATATAATCACCCTAACATAGGGTAGGCTCGATCCCCTCGGTGGGGACGTATATGAGCTGTGATGATGATGTTGATGGATGGACGACGATTGTCAAATTCTAAGCGATCGGGCTAGATTTTTTCATAGACAATAACCCTGAAAGCAGAAACTTTCAAGTGACAACCATAGTCCAGCTGACTATGGAACTAACACAAAAGAAATGTAAACACTGAATGAAGAACAAGGTACGCTGATGTATGTAGAGTTAACGACACTTAGGATCAAAAATAATTTATTTAATTTATATAAAAAAGTAGTTTGATTATCCCCAATATTGTCCACAGTGCCATATAAACTTAAAGCCTAAAATTTTTGCGAATAATTTTCACTTGTCCTAAATATATTTGGCCTATTTTCACTTATTTAAATATAAATACAGTGTTATATTACAAAATATCCAGGAGAGTTTATATACATTATAGATAAATAATATTTATATACATTATAGCTGTAGTCGAGCTCAAAATACTTAATATTTTCAATTTACGCTTTAAATAAATGTTGTGTTGTTGGGCGCCTTAAAGCCTGCGACAGAGCTCCACAATGAGGCTGTAATACCTGTATTTATTTATTTATTTATTTATTATTTGGCACAGTTACAAGATACAAACTAAAACATAAATTGTTACACCTAAGAAAATAAGAATATAAAATAAATTTGTATCTCTATTACAACCGCGCACAGCATGCGATTGAAATCTTGTGCGTTAAAAGGATATAATGCCTGTATTAATTCTTATCTAATCTGACAGTAACAGTGTTCTAGTCTATCGTTAGTACAAGTTCTCCTAAATTGTCTTTAATTTTTTTAACAAATGTTTTTGGGCTCTGGTGGAATACATCCAGCTCTTCACATAACAAATTATACATCTTACAGTAGCGTGTAAGAGGATTATTCGCAGAAACATTGTTTTTGGTACATGGTACAGCAAATAGATTTTTTTTACGATTCGACCTATTGGTGACTTTTAGCGAAACATGGCCTAACAAATCAGTATCCATCTTGAAGTTAACGACCTTGTACAGCATCAGAAGACCGCTTATGTGACGTCTCGCGTTAAGTGACTCTAAATTGATTCTCCTGAGTCTTTCAGAGTAGGTAGGTAAGCTATTTCTTAAGCCCAACCTAGAAATGAGAAACGTTTTGTCCGAGAAATGCCTCGGACAAAACGTTTCTGAATTGCCTCTATCCTATGGATGTGATTTGAATAGTACGGCGCCCAGATAACACTGCAATATTCGAGTAAACTTCTAACCAAGGTTGTATAGAGTATCATTTTTGTACGAATTTGTTTGAAAGGTTTTGATATTCTATTTATGAAACCCATCAATCGCCTTGCCTTTAGGATTATTGAATCGTAGTGTACTCTAAAAGACAGCTTCGAATCAAACCATACTCCCAGGTCACGAATTGCATCTACTCGCACCAATGGAACTCCATGTATCGAGTAAGACCAAGTATTGTATTTTTTTTTCTTTGTAAAAGTGATGAACTGGCATTTATTTACATTAAGTGACATGTTATTTTTTTCACACCATTGGGTTAAAGAATCAATATCATTCTGTAAGGCAACGCAGTCGTTGACAGATTGTATTTTGCGATAGATTTTGATATCGTCAGCAAAAGTAATAAAGGTACGGAACAGCAAGAGGAATGTGAAGAAAGAGATAGGGTATGAGAGGATCACAGATTTCGGATGCTTATAGAGGAATAATCTCAAACTGTTTCCTAAGGGAGGCAGGTGCACTGGCATTAAAAAGGAAAGGTAAAGGAGATTTATGACAGTCTCTCTGACGGAAGATTGCCAGTCGTTGAAGTTGAGCTTTTGAAACATAAGAGTTTTTATTATATTTCTTCCAGCATTCTTACCTCGGGGAGCAGCTACTGACGGATGTGAAGGCGTTGTTGAAGATGACGCTCCGGCGCGCCAGGGCGTCGATGTTGGGGGTCTGGCATATCTTGTTCAAGTACGCCCCGATCTCGAAGCCGCCGTCGTCGGCTGCCGACAAGCGCTCAACTCAAGCGAAGTGACATACAAGTTTCTACAACATGTTACAACTTAGGCTCCTTTCATAGCGCTGCGTGTCGCCGGTCGCGTGCGCCGCGGCCGGTCGAGTTGCCTTTCATAGTGTTGGACCGGGGTGGACGTGTACAGTCATGGACACAATTAATAACAAAAGACTTATTTTGATCTCTTTACTACATTACCAAAACAAAATACGCCGTGCCAATCGAAAAGGAAAATTGTTCATGCATCCTATAATTTCGCAGCGTTTGTTAAGTGGTGCATTCGGATCACTGTTTTCCCAATTGAAAGATGATGAAATTAAATTTTTCAATAATTTTAGGATGTCTAAAAGAACGTTTGACGAACTGTATTTTAAAATTGAAAATAATATAACGTATACCAGTTTATACCGAATAGCTATATCCCCTGCGGAACGCCTGGCAGTCACATTAATCACAAGTGTATAAGTACATATGATACATATAACCAAGTGTATTGAAAAAATTACACAGAAGGCTAAACAACATTTGCTGGATCAGCTAATCTTTACACAGTATACCTATGATAGTAAAAAAAAAATTGACGGGTTGCACTCCGGGAGTGCCGGCAGAAGTGAAAACTTAAGTAATAATAATAATAATAATTTATTTGTAGCCAACAATTACAATTAAAAGTAACAAGGTGGATATCTTCTTTTAAGTATAAAAATACCTGTATCAGAAGACATCACTCCTCCATACCCACTAGTCAATTGGGTTGGTTACAATGGATCTATAATTTTAATTACAATACGAACTGCATAATTGCGGGTGAGTATACTAGTGTATGCGAGGTTGTGTGTGTGTGTATGTGTGTATTTGTGTGTGAGTGTGTGTGTGTATGTGTGTGCGTGTGTGTGGGTGGGTTTATTGATTCAGTAGGTATACAGAGTAAAGTGTTGAATATATAATTTATATGTGATGGGAATACTCATATTAACACCTTTTGTTAAGTATATAAGTATGCATTATATGCATTATTGCATATTTATTTTAAGTTGTCAGTTACACTATTTATTAATTTTAAGTAATCCTTCAACTTCTTCATAACTTTTGCTTTTAATCCAGTTCAATATCCTCTTTTTACATTCGTAAAACTGTAGGGAATAAATGCTTAGCTCTCTATTCAACATGTTATATATTTGCGCAGATCTATTTGTGTATTGATTTTGAGCGTAGCATGTTTTCGTTTCCTTTGTATCTATGACTGTATAGTTTTTTCTCTTTTTCAAAACATTAGGGTTAAATGTATGTTTTTTGTGAAGTCTTAATATAGTTTGTATTATATACAACTTTCGTACTGATATTAGCCCACTTATGGAATATAGAGAACTTGTAGAAAATCGCTTAGGCTTAAAATATATTACTTTTATGAGTGCTCGTTGCGCCCTCTCCAGTTGAATAAGTTTAGTTTTGTTTGCTCCTCCCCAAATGGGAATGCAATATATTAAGATCGATTGGGCCAAGGATGTATATATTTCATTAAGTAATTGTTGAGTGGCTACATGCCGTAGATTTTTGAATATCCATATCAATTTCCTAATTCTACTACTTAGCATTTCAATTTGCGATTCCCAAGATAACCTTTGGTCTATTATAATGCCTAAATATTTTATTGATGTTACTTTGCTTAATACTATACAATTGTTATTACATTTATGTTCAGAAGTATTAGTGTTTCTTAAATGAATTTTGACTTTAAAATCTGACTGAGGTTGAGTTTTATTATAAATCGAGTAACACATGTAATTTGTTTTATTAATATTTAAAGTAAGTAGATTTGTCCGAAGCCAATTTATTATCTCAGTAAGTCCATTTTCTGCCCTAGCTCCAACACTTTCCCAATTTTGGTCAGTGAAAACTACTACAGTATCGTCAGCATAGGAGAACATTTTTGCATTAGTCAGCTTTAGATTACAAAGATTATTAATATAGATCAAAAACAAAGTAGGTCCTAATACGCTACCCTGAGGTTCTCCAAATTTGATATTTAATTCTTCGCTAAAGTATTCACCAATTTTTACTTTCTGAGTTCGATCATAAAGATAATCTTTGAGGAGAGCCAAAGACCTTTCCCTAATGCCGATACATTCCATTTTTTTTATTAAAATTGGAATATGTACAGTATCGAAAGCTTTCCTCAAATCCAAGTAAACAGCCAGACATTTCTTACCCTGATCTGTTTGATTGACTATAAATGAGGTCAGCGCTTCCACTGCATCCTCAGTAGATTTTCCTGTGCGAAAGCCAAACTGCGTTTCTGCTAGAATGTCATATTTTGTTAAATAGCTCACAAGTCTCTTATTGATCAGCTTTTCTAAAATTTTAGAAATTGAGGGGAGCACTGATATTGGACGATAATTATTAACCTCATTTGACTTTCCGCTTTTATAGATAGGTGTCACTATAGATTTTTTTAGAAACAAAGGAAACACTCCCTTCTTAAAACAGACATTTGCAAGGTGACATATAATCGGTACTATTATATTCTTAGCTAATTTTAAAAAATTTGTTGGGATGTTATCCCAGCCGGGAGCACTGTTTGTTTTGAGACTAGCAAGTAGATCGTGCACCTCTTTATTATCTGTGTCTAATAGTACGAACGAGTTTTGTTGTAGCTTGCAGGATTCATTAATTATGGGTTTGGTTTTTTCATTATCAGACATAATTTTTTCGGCTAAAGATTGCCCTATGCCTGCAAAGTACTTATTTACCTCGTTGATAGATTCATTGGGAGTGCATTTTAATTTGAGCAAATCCTTATTATGCATTTTAGATTGATTTAAATATGTTATTCTTTTTATATTCTTCCAAAGTTCTTTATTGTTGTTAGTACACTGAGACAATAGGTTTCTTTCATAATTGCGCTTTAGTTTTTTAATTAAGCTGTTACAATAATTTCGATATCTTTTATAACTTATTTTAAGAATTTCATTATAGGGATCAATTTTTATTTGTTTTTGCATATTATTGCGGTTTCTTATACAATCGTAGTACACCAGTTGTTATCCACGGCTTAATAATGCGCTTATTTTTAGGTATATTTATAGTACATGTGTTTTGATCTAAACATTCTTTAATCGTATTAGTAAGGCGTTCTGCTAAAATATTAGGGTCAGTACAATTTAAAAGATCTGATATTTGTGAACGAGACAGGGATTCTAAAGCTTTTTCAAAATTTGTCACTGTTTTCGTTTTTCGGCAGTTTTTTAAACCTGTGATTGACGATTTCCTTAAATTTAAAAATATTAGTGCATGATCTGTTATGGTTGTATTTAGGATGGCTACCTGAGCAGAATTATTTTTTGTATCAAGTTTTAACATATAATGATCCAAACAGTTGACACCCCTAGTAGGAAATAAGTGGCCTGGTATCAACCCATGTGTAGCCAACATATTAAGATAGTTTATCCTGTTAGTGCTGTCCCGATTTAATTCTGATTCCCTGACTTTGATATTAATGTTTATATCTCCAGTTAGAATTATATTTTGATAACTGCTAAGACTTTCAAGATGACTGCTTAAGGAATCAATGAATGCTTCAGCATTGGAGATAGAGGGTGAACGATATTTACCCAATAGAACACAGTCTTGTGTTTTTATTTGTAAACAAGATGCATGTCTTAGATTAACCTCGCAAATATCTGAAACAATCAGGTCATTTCTGATATATGCTACAACCCCGTCATTTTGATTAAGATGATGTGTAGTAGCAATATGTGTATAATTAGTCAAGTCAGGAACTGGCTTGTCAGATTTTAGTCTACATTCAGTAAGAAATATTACGCTTGGTTCAAACTTTACCATACTTAGAGTTAGACTAAGGTCATCAATGTTACTGTAGACACTTCTGATATTTTGACAAAATACATTAAGGTCAGAGTTAATTACAGACAAGCGATCACACAAGTCCTCCACATCGCATTGTATAGCGTGAGCGATATTTATTTCATCTATCTCTTTCAAAGATATTCTTGTGTTATCCATTTATAAAAGTTGTCAATGATCTGTAGGCTTTTGCGAGGTTATAATATATAGAGTTGAGTGTCTTAAATAACGGTAATATAACAATATGAAGTACGTTGTTGAAGGTTATAACGAATGACAGTATAGATTTATGTACTGAGAGAGTCATATAAGGAAATGAGTAATTGTTAAATATTGTTGAATGTGTGTGTGTTATGTTTGTGTATGTATGAGATATTGTAATGATAACAAAAATATCAACTTTACCGCATGCAAGCAATTGAAAACGAATATAAAGTATAAAAAATGCAGTGAAAAGACAAGATTTTATCGATATTAATAAATGTAACAAGATACAGTTTTTTTTCAGACTTAGTCATATATTTTCTTCTTGAATTAACTTATGTACCTGTGATTAATGCAAATAATAGGTGAATCTACTTCCTTCCTAACGTAGACTTTTCCGTACGCCGTCCAGCAGAATTTATATTTATTTGATTTAGCTAAATTACGTGCCAAAAAGTGCAGACGTGTCCCCTTCGGTGTAAGTTGTTCCGATACATAAATCGGAACATCTTCAGAAGTTCGGTAGCCCAAGTGTATGACACGCAATTTTTCCTTATGTTTTAAATTAAATAATTTACACATCTTCAAAATATTCGTCTTAACAAGTGTTGACGACGTTTCAACAATAATAGGGCTATTGTTAATCGCTTTAGACCGCACCCTGTAGATGTCCTTAATATCTTGTTTACTTATATTTCCACCAACGCTATCCGAAAGACAAGAAACAATTTGAAATAAATCTTCCTTAGTTTCCGATGGTTTTCTAGGGACATTTTTTATTTCGAAGTTTGCTTTCCGGCTGTTCATTTGTAGGTCCTTAATGCGGTCCTCCAAAATTGAAATATATTTTCTGTCCTCCGTTATTTGATTTTCTAAATGTTCAATTTTTTTCCGAAACTCCTCATTTTGAGAAGTTAAGAGCGCAACTGAGGACTGGATATTTTGATTTCCTAGTTGGATGTCTTTAAGTATTTTTTCTTGTTTAATTTCACGCTCAAGAAATAATGCCCTCATTTCTTCCTTAAAGGTTTTTAGTTCGGGAGACTGTTCATACGTACGTTTTCTTTTGTAACGGCCGAAAGAGGAAGATGGTGTCCTATCTAGCAAACCACCTTGACCTGCGTCTGTGTCCGAGACTGTCCCATCTATTTTTTCCATAGCACAAACGTATATTAAATTATGAAAACAAATTGATCAAAACTGTTTGTTGAAAATTATTGCCAAAAATATTCAAATTAAAGGCACTGTGAAAATAGCAGCCAATCAAAACTGTAGTCACAATAAAGTGAAAAAGTATTAACGTTGTGCGTTTTGGATATTTTGGAATGGTTATGGAATAATTTTGCACGAATTGCTTTAATTATCAGAATAAAAGTACTATCTTTTATGTGGTAGAATACAATATTTATTTATTGCGCTATCGTACACAAACATGACAATTTATATTACATTAAAAAGTTTATCCCTCAGAAAAATCAACTTCCTGTTGTAACGTTGTGCGTACATAATTATATAACTAGTAATAATGAATCAAAATACCTATTTACAATTAAATTAAAAATATGATCAAAACAGACATTAATATACTACTTAAAAACGTAATTTTATAACAAATAAATAATATTTAATTTATACTAACTTACTTAATTAATATTTACAACAAAATCAAATAAAAGCACAATTTAGATTTTTCCTAACAAAGTAAATAAATTGATTAAAACTGTCTCAAGTGACGTGTGACATCCAGTACTTTTTCCAGCCGCTATTGTTCTCGGCCGGCTTACGTGGACCCCTCACCGCACCTCGACAGTTCCTGCGGCCATTTCAATTTTAATTGGTCTTACGAATTTTCGATCAGTGTCACGTGTCCTGACGGTCACGTGTCCTGACGCGAATTTAACATTTTTTACCCATTACAAAAAAAGTGTACAACGCCGCTAAAGAAGTTCTCACTTCAAAAATAACAAGCTTTTATTATTGCATAGTCACGCAATGCAAAATTTCAGCTCAATCGGAAGTCGGGAAGTGGGTCAAATTTAGATTGCAAGATTTAATTACAGACACGGGACAGGTGAAAGTAATTAAAAGCTTGTAATAAATTAATAGTCACAAAAAAATTTAAACAAGCTTTTATTATTGCATTGTCACGCGATATACATATTCATGCTTTCAGCTCAATCAGAAACCGGGAAGTTGAACCTCTCTTATCAATAACTCCGTATCAATTGTCGCCATGATTGTACAAACTCTGAAAGCTCACACGCCGGTACTGGCCCGCGCGTCGAACACCGCACGCAGTGCGCGCGGGCCGCGGGCCCGGTCCGAGCCCTCGCGCCGGTCGGTGCGTGTCGCAAAACGCGACCGGCGCACGCAGCACTGTGGCTATGGTCTCCTATAAACGCCATCGGCCGCGTACAGCGTCACGCCGTACGCTGCGTTACGATGCTTACTATAGAAATATACTGTTGTGGTCTCTTTCGTACGCTGACCTGAGCGTGTGGACGCCGCAGGCGACATCGGAACGCTCTACGCCGCGTCTCTAGTTATTTCGAACCATTGCAGCGTAAACGTCTTATTCGGCGTCCGTACAAAATGTCAAAATTTGATAAACAAAAAGATAAATTATTGATTGAATCAGTCCAATGTTATACTTATAGTGCATTATACAATAAAAGTGATAAGGAACATGAAAATAATATTTATAAACACAAATGTTTACAGCAACTTTTCGTCAGGTGATATGGGATAGGATGCATTTTTGATGGCAGTTTTAAGTTGTAATATACAGGGTGTCCCAGAAGCCGGCGTCAAGCCGAAAGCAGGCGGTAGACTAACTCATATATGTTATCAGAAAAATATAAAAAAAAATCTAAGTCACCTATTTTAAAAAAAAATCTAACATTTAAAAAAATCGATATAATTTACACCCTGTGACGGTTTTTTTCAAATCTTGACTTTTCTAAACATTTTCTTTTGTTTTGTAATCCTGAATAATGTTCCTGTATACTCTTATCTAAAATTTAAAGCCAGCTGCTCCAAATTAGAAGAATATGCCATTTTTATCTAAATTAAATATTCAAAATTAATTTTTCGCATAGCTTTAACTAGCTGTACTGAAAAAAAAGTACTATGCGAGTTTGGCAAGTAACTGCAAAAGTTGGCGCATTCAATAAGGATTCCAAAATGGTATGATACTTGGTAGATAATTTCTACGATTGCAGACAATATTTTTTTTTCCAAAAACAGGCAGTTTTGAACAAATTTTTCATACTTACTTAAAATTTATTCTAATGTACCCATGGTTTGCTTTAAGGCTGTAACTTTAACATTCTAGTTTGAGTGAGACCGGGAGAGTCATTTTACGAAGTGTGAGAGAGACAGATAGTGACGCTAACGTGACAGAGACGGAGAGATTCGAAGCATGAGCGAGACAGATAGTGACGCTAACGTGACAGAGACGGCGAGTCTCACATCCACTTCGTAAAATGACTATTTTACGACGTGGAAGTGAGACAGATAGTGACGCCAATTATTCGCTAACGCACAATCAATACACATCAGTACGTTTCGCTCCTTCGCTTACTGCGCATCTTTTTGTATTCGTTCGTGTTGATTCGTGCTTACCACTTTCTGCTTCGTTTATTGGACTTGATTGCTTGTGATTTGGATTCGGACTGTTTAGTTTCTCTACCGACGACCTTTGCTTTGCTCCGGACTACTTATCGTTGATTGTGTAATTGTGTAGTGCCACCATATCTGCGTACACGACACAAGAATACGCCAACATGCATTTAATTTATGGGGAATGCAGATGCAATGCCAACGCTGCAGCTAGACTTTATCGTGAGAGGTACCCAAATGCAGCTCGTTTTCCGGATCATCGAGTCTTTACAAATGTGCACCGATTACTCTTCTCAGTCAGAGGGCCGACTGCCGAACCAAGTACATAGTGAAAGAAGATTTCGTCCCCCTTACGAGGACGTTGTACTAGACATTGTCGAAGAAGATCGGAGTATTTCTGTACGTGGAATAGAGAGAAGTACAGGAGTACCCAAAAGTACAGCCCATCGGATTTTGCAAAGAAATCAGCTACACCCGTACCACGTACAGCGAGTACAAACTCTACTACCCAGGGACCATCGACCCCGTGTTGCTTTTTGTCAAACAATGCTACAAAAACATACAGAAGATCCGCGATTCTTCGAAAAAATTTTGTGGTCAGATGAGTCGACATTTAAAAAAGATGGTTACATGAACCTACACAACTTACACGAGTGGCATATCGAAAATCCTCATTTGATGAGGCAAGATAGATCACAATATCGATTTAAACTGAATATGTGGACCGGAATTTTAAATGGACAAATAATAGGTCCTTTTGAGCTGCCAGACGCCTTGACTGGTGAAGTTTATTTACATTTTTTACAAAATGATTTACCAAATCTACTGGAAGATGTGCCACTTAACATTCTAAGAGATATGTGGTTTCAACAAGATGGTTGCCCAGCTCACTATGCCAGCTCAGTAAGAGAATATCTCGATGAGGAATACCCAGGCAGATGGATAGGACTATCTCGTGGCCAGCCCGTTCCCCAGATTTAAATCCATTAGATTTCTTTTACTGGGGAGCGGTGAAAGAAAAAGTTTACGCAAAGCCAATCGAAACTGTGACTGACCTACGGCAAAGAATAATAGAAGCAAATGATTTTGTTAATAATGGAAGATTCGCCCGCTTGATAGCCCGATCTTTTTTAAGAAGATGTCGAGCCTGCATTAGAGCTGAAGGAAGTCAGTTTGAACACCTGTTGTAAATCTTGACATTTAAATAAATTATGTTAAACAATTTTTGTGTATTTAATTTATTTCACTATCTGCCTCTCTCACACTTCGTAAAATGACTCTCCAGGTCTCACTCAAACTAGAATGTTAAAGTTACGGCCTTAAAGCAAACCATGGGTACATTAGAATAAATTTTAAGTACGTAAGAAAAATTTGTTCAAAACTGCCTGTTTTTGGAAAAAAAAATTGTCTGCAATCGTAGAAATTATCTACCAAGTATCATACCATTTTGGAATCCTTATTGAATGCGCCAACTTTTGCAGTTACTTGCCAAACTCGCATAGTACATTTTTTTTAGTACAGCTTGTTAAAGCTATGCGAAAAATTAATTTTGATATTTAATTTAGATAAAAATGGCATATTCTTCTGATTTGGAGCAGCTGGCTTTAAATTTTAGATTAGAGTATACAGAAACTTTATTCAGGATTACAAAACAAAAGAAAATGTTTAGAAAAGTCAAGAATTGTAGCAACAACAGTGAAAAACCGTCACAGGATGTAAATTTTATCCATTTTTTTTAATGCTAGATTTTTTTTTAAATAGGTGACTTAGATTTTTTTTATTTTTCTGATAACATATATGAGTTAGTCTATCACCTGATTTCGGCTTGACGTCGGCTTCTGGGACACCCTGTATGTTTGAATTGTTCTTGATTGATACGAAAAAATTCCATAAATTTAGTCTTTGAGTTGTTTTATTATTAAAATCTGGAAACATCCTTCTTTCTTTCCCTTTATAAATAATTGGTGCCTTGTTGCCCTGAGTTTTCTTCGTATGCGGTTGTTTTATACCTCCTCTTCAAGTAACAAACGCAGTCAAAAGTGTCGAATTTATATCCATTTTTTATAACACGACTACGCGCGAGCGCTGTTTGTCGTCGTTCGCGTATGATATGTATTGACCGCTGACGCTGTGCGATGGCGGTCAGACGTCGATCGAAACGTTTACACTGAAGTCGGACGCTGCATATAACATTTAATAGGAGACCAAGGCCTTAGGCTATGGTCTCCTATAAACGCCATCGGCCGCGTACAGCGTCACGCAGTACGCTGCGTTACGATGCTTACTATAGAAATGTACTGTTGTGGTCTCTTTCGTACGCTGACCTGAGCGTGTGGACGCCGTAGGCGACATCGGAACGCTCTACGCCGCGTCTCTAGTTATTTCGAACCATTGCAGCGTAAACGTCTTATTCGGCGTCCGTACAAAATGTCAAAATTTGATAAACAAAAAGATAAATTATTGATTGAATCAGTCCAATGTTACTTATAGTGCATTATACAATAAAAGTGATAAGGAACATGAAAATAATATTTATAAACACAAATGTTTACAGCAACTTTTCGTCAGGTGATATGGGATAGGATGCATTTTTGATGGCAGTTTTATTGCAAAGTTCTAATATATGTTTGAATTTTTCTTGATTGATACGAAAATATTCCAGAAATTTAGTCTTTGAGTTGTTTCATTATTAAAATCTGGAAACATCCTTCTTTCTTTCCCTTTATAAATAATTGTTGCCCTGAGTTTTCTTCGTATGCGGTTGTTTTATACCTCCTCTTCAAGTAACACAAACGCAGTCAAAAGTGTCGAATTTATATCCATTTTTTATAACAAGACTACGTGCGAGCGCTTTTTGTCGTCGTTCGCGTATGATATGTATTGACCGCTGACGCTGTGCCTGACGGTCAGACGTCGATCGAAACGTTTACGCTGAAGCATTCAAACTGCATATAGCATTTAAGTGCCTATTACATTACGCTATTTCTCGGACCCTGTTTATCGGGTCCCGATTTATCGGGCCCTGTCTGGCGCGTGGCCTATTACATTACACGATTTCTCGGACCCTGTTTGTCATGTGCCTATAAAAGCGCTGCCTGCTTAACTCGCTCTCAGTCGAATCGAAAGTCGATCGTCGAACGTTTTGCACATCTAGCACTATGGCACCGAGTTTATCAAAATCCCAAAAAAGGCTTAGCGGTGACTTTGGCTGTCGGTACCGTGCAATCTACATAAAGGAATAAAAAATATTTTTTTACAAAAAAATAAAACCGACTTCAAAAAGTCATAAATAATATAAGAATAATACAACATCACAGTTTTGTATTGAAGTTGGTGCCTTTTAAGTAGCTATATTACCTAATTGTTCTTATATTTTTTTAATCTTTGAAGGTGATCTTTGCTTGGCACCGACTTCAATATAAAACTGCGATGTATTCTTACATTATTTATGACTTTTTGGTGTTTTTGAAGTCGGTTTTATTTTTTGTTTAAATACATTTTTTTCAATATTTTTAGTTAAGTTCTTATACGAGTATGCGTATTAGAATTTGAGCCAAGGCAAACACTACAATAACTTAAAATAAAACGTCATTCTCTCTAAACAGCTTTGAAAGAATTATTAATGATTAACCTTACATCATCAGCTCATGTCATGCTCAGTCACATGACACGATGACTACCTACCAGACGCAAATACGAGTACATGAATATCCTAAGAAAAGATATAAAACACGTTGGACGTGCCTATAAAAATTTAAGGGTTTTGCTCGATTTGCCCAGGATTCCATCATCAGATCATGACATGGTGACAATAAGTCCAGCCCCGGAGTGTACTCTTTCGATTACAAAAAGAATTTTGAAAATCGGTCTACAAATGGCGGAGTAATCGGTGAACATACATAAAAAAATAGATACAGTCGAACATAGAACCTTCTCCTTTATTATATCTATTTGAGTAGGCTTTATGTTCTTTTTCCAAAGATATGGCATATCCCTATAAACTTCAATAAAACAAAATAAATAAAATCCCCGAAAAAAAATATACTCCAAACCTAAACACACTAGCAATTTAAATCGACGTGTAAACCCTGCGCTCGCGGCCACGCGACTGAGCTCCGTACACGATCTACAGCGTGGCAGGGAGGCAGGGAGGTCGGTCGCCCTATTTAGGGACCCTGCCTCCCTGTTTCTTATTACACTACCCTGTCCCTGCCGACAGGGCCCGAGAAATAGGGTAATGTAATAAGGCCTTTAATAGGAGACCGAGGCCTAAAAATCACTACATACAAATTCCGCCGGTCGCGCGCAAATGCGACCGGCGACACGCAGCGCTGTGAAGGGGGCCTTACAGCAAATTAATTTAATTTATCTTTAATTAAGTTTATTATTATTTATGTCAGATAGCTGTGCCCGCGAACTACGTTTCGACACATATATTTTTCGCCGTTTTTGCTATATTTTTCATTGATGCTCAGCTCCTATAAGTCATAGCGTGATGTTATATAGCCTAAAGCCTTCCTCAATAAATCGACTATCCAACACAAAAAGAATTTTTCAATTTGAATCAGTAGTTCCAGAGATTAGCGCGTTCAAGCAAACAAACAAACTGTTCAGCTTTATAATATTAGTACCTATACTAGATAAGTATAGATATTGTAATTGTAAGTAAAATATAATAGTGCTTAAAATGTCAATTGTTTCAGTCCTTTGGCAATCGAAGCGAATTTTTGATTGAAGTTGAAAGTGTTCAGGGTTTTGGGTCGGGATGGCTTTAGGACGGATCGTAGACTTTACCGTTCGATACCTTTCGAATTTAACATTGAGATTCAATATGCCTCTTCTCTTATCTTATCTTATCTTATAATGGGGGGGCCCCCAGGGGGCCCTGCACTTCGACCCTTAAGGATCCTTTGTGCTTTCATAGATTGCTATCACCATTTATGGACCAATTGAGTTCACTCATGAGTCTCACAATTGGTCCAGGGGGGATAGCCTTGAAGTCTTCGGGTTTGGTATATCCGATCCCGAAGAGACTCATTCTCCTACGAGAAAGGGAATCGCAGTGGCACAACATGTGTTCCATGCTTTCCTCTCCCTCATTGCAGGCCCTACAGGTCTCTGTGTTGCTCAGACCCATTTTTGCAAGCATACGATTAGTGCCAAAGTGGCCAGTCAGAGCACCCAACAAGAGTCGGATTTGCATTCTGCCTGACTTCATTGTGAATTTGTTGAAGTTATTCAGGCCCATGAACCGCTTGGTGTGCGCCATTCCTTTCTAAACGACCCATTCATTTTGGTGTCTTCTCTTTGCTTGATCTCTGATGACAGAGTTCACTGAACAGTGTGCCAGACTCGCAAAAGGTTCCGGACCCACAAAGTTGGTTTCCGATCCTTGTCTCGCGAGACTATCGGCCTTCTCGTTTCCATAGAAACCTTCATGTCCTGGAATCCATATCAGATGTACTGTATTTTCCTTCGCAAGCTTATTTAGTACATTGATGGTATTCTGGACCAGTTTAGAATGCACTTTGTATGACATCAGTGCCTTTAGCGCAGCTTGACTATCGCTTAAGATGTATATGTTTAGTCCATTGCGCCTTTTATCAATGTTTTCTTGCGCACAGGCAAGGATTGCATACATTTCTGCTTGAAAAACTGTAGCAAGCTTGCCCATGCTAATACTAGCTTCAAAGCCTTTGGAATAAATTCCTGCACCTGTACCAGTGTCCATTTTGGAACCGTCTGTGTACCAAATCATGCTATTCCTATCAGGAGGCGCTAGTCCTTTGTTCCAGTCCTCCTTTGTTGGGATTTGTATACTGAATGACCTCCTAAAGATGTACCTGGGTATCATCCTGTCAGCGACCATTTCCAGTAGCCAATCCCCTTCTTCTTTGCCAAGTGCTGTGTGTCTCGTGTGGGGCTTAGTTGCATTCCACAGATGTACAGTCTGTAGTCTGTGGAGCGCTTTCTTTGCTTCACTACGTATGACAATGTGCAGCGGTGTGAGATCCAAAAATCTTTCCATGGCTGCCGTTGGAGTGGTTCTGAAAGCACCAGTGATTGCCATACAGGCAAGTCTCTGAATCTTATTTAGTGCCGTTTTGCATGTGGTTAGGTTTGTCCTTGGCCACCAGACGATACTTCCATATGTTATAATGGGAAGTACCATGATTTTATATATCCAGTAAAGTATCCTCGGTTTAAGACCCCAGGTTCTCGCGAAGGTAGATCGACACATATTAAAGACTCTTTGTGCCTTTATTAGAGTATCTTCTACATGCTTTCTCCACGTAAGTTCTTTATCAAGTACTACTCCCAGATATTTAACCTCTGTGGACCATGGTAGTTCTTTACCGTACAGAAAAAGATTCCTCATATCACTGAGTTTCCTTTTCCTCGTGAATGGTATAACCATCGTTTTGTTGGGATTAATGGTTAGATGTGTTTCCTCACACCATCTCTCTACCTTGCACAGTGCTTCCTGCATTAAGCCGGATACTACACTCGGTACTTTTCCATTAATCAAGATGGCCAAGTCATCCGCATAGCCTACTGTGCGAAATGGCCCTTCATTCAGTTGTGAGATCAATGAATCCACCACTAGGCTCCACAATAGTGGTGAGAGCACGCCTCCTTGCGGGCATCCTCTTCTTACCCTGGCACTCATTGACTCACCCATGACGTCAGCAGTGATAGTTCTGCCTTTAAGCATATAGTCTACCCATCTGGTGATGGTTTTGCTGATGCCGTGTTTCTGTGCTGCCTTGTTAATAGACTCAAAGGTGGTCTTGTCAAAGGCGCCTTCTACATCAAGAAAGGCTCCCAGACATAACTCCTTTGAGTCTAAAGCATTCTCGATTCTGTCTGCAACCAGATGCAAAGCAGTATCCGTTGACTTACCTGCCTGATAAGCACATTGCATATGATGCAGGGGTCGCTTCCTGAGTGGCCCATCACGTATGTGCCTATCAACTAGTTTTTCTAGTTTTTTCAGTAGGAAGGACGACAAACTTATAGGTCTATAAGATTTTGCTTGTTCATAGTCAGCCTTCCCCGGTTTCGGTATAAAGCTGACTCTGACTTGCCTCCATGATTCCGGTGTGTATCCGAATGCTAAGCAGGTCCTGAAAAGCCGGCATAGTATCGGCACCATCGTTTCTTTACCATGCTGTAGTAAGGCTGGATAAATTCCGTCAGGTCCAGGGGACTTGAAGGGCTGAAAACTTTCCAACGCCCACCGAATCTTTTCTTCCGTTACTACCTTTTTAGCAGATGTCCAGTTCTCCCTCGTAGTATGAACGTTTGGCTCATCGTTCGAGACCCTGTCATCTGCTTCTGAGTCAAGGATAACAGATCCAGGGAAGTGGGCCTCAAACATGATGAGTATAGTCTCCTTCCCCGTTTCTGTCAGTTTGCCGGTCGCATCTTTTACTACTGTGAGTACATTCGGCTTCGTGTTTGCCATTGCTTTACAAAGTCGTAAACCCGCAGGCATGGCCTCTATGGATTCGCAGAGGCCACGCCATGCCTTACGCTTAGCTTTCCTAACCTCGCAGCTATACTTGGTCAGTTGTTTTGCATATAATGAAAAATCTTTCGTCACCTTAGCCCGATTAAAAGCCTTACGAGTCTCCCGTTTGAACTTGCTCAATTCAGGTGTCCACCATTGTTCCCTTTTTCGTCTTATCTCTTTCTCTGGACAGTTATCAGACCAGGTACTGATAAGACCATCTGTAACACGGGTTGCCCCCGCTTCAAGTTCCTGAATTGTATTCAGCCTTTTAACCTCGGTGCCTAAGATAACATTTAGGTCCCTTTTGTATGATTCCCAGTTTGTGTTCCTGGGATTCCTTCGTCGTACAGATCCTAACACTTGTTTGGTCCTATACCTGAAGCATATATAGTTGTGATCTGAAAGCGAGACCTCATCTGACACATGCCAATTACCTGTCGAAACGAATGCGTTTTTGGACGCTACCGTGACATCAATAACCTCCGCTCTATTCTTGTTAATAAAGGTAGGCTTGTTTTGTTTCCTTTGTTTAATATAAGCAAAGATGAACTCACCAGAAATTCCAGTAGGTCCTCTCCTCGCCTGTTTGTGTCTGTGCTACCCCAGACGACATGATGCGCGTTTGCGTCAAGGGCAATGACAAGTTTGTCGTGCCCATATAGCTCAACCAGTTTCTTGATGTGCGAAGAGACCGGTTCCTTTTCCTCATACGGTAAATACGCCGAGGACATTACAACACTTTCAGCTGGGTCTCCCCCCTCCAGCCGGACCTTGATGGTGGTAAGGTCCCTGCAACATAACGAACGCAACGGTGAGACAATAATGCCCTCCCTCACGTATATGCACGTCCTTGTATTAGAGCAATAACCATGTACTACCCCACCTTTGATATTTAAGCCCTTAATCTCGCCTTTGTACAAGTAAGGTTCCTGAATAAGTGCTATATCATATTTATTTTCCTTAAGCTGCTTAGCTAGGATAGCAGTAGCAGCCTTACAATGATGTAAATTAATCTGTACCAACCTTAGTTCCTCCATCTTGATGGTATCGATGGGTTTCAGTGGTCTTAATGCTCCGAGGTTTGGTATTCCGGCGACTTGAAACAGAGCGCATCCAGATCGTCCACAATGTCATCTGTTCCCACCGACTGTTGCGATAAGGGCAGACCCACTGCGTCCTCTTCTCTTACTATTCGGTGATCTCTCACTGTATTAAACAAATTGATTACTGCATATAGTCGGCGGCTACTATTTGACCATGGTAGTTCCAAGTTCCAGCTTTAAATTGCTCCACTTTCAATTTATCGTTAGCCTTGCGTTGAAGTCTCGTATTAATGGCAACAGTGTTTCCTGGATGCTTTCTAGGGGTTTGTTGTAGAGTAAGACTCTTGTTCACTGTTGAAGGTGGAATGGTTTATTTGAGAACCCAAGCCTATATTTATACGAGGGCGGGTCAAAAAGTTCGCGGAATGAGGGGCATGGAGGGGAGAAAGGTGACTTTTTACTACCTGCACTAGTTGTGACACTCATTAAGAGTATAAATACTAAGTTTAAAAAAAAAATAGGTCATAATTACCTGAGCTACACATCAATCAACAAGTCAATCCGGAAGAAAATTTGCAACATGGAGAAAATTGAGTTTCGCGCAGTCATCAAGTTCCTTATCAAACAAGGAAAACCTCCCCAGACTATTTTGGAAGAGATGTCTTCTGTTTACGGGGACTCTTGCCCTGGTAAAACAATGGTTTACAAGTGGCACAACCTGTTAAAGCAAGGCAGGGATTCGATTGAAGATGATCCGAGGCCAGGGCGGCCTGTCGAGGCAACCACGGCAGAAAACGTCGAAAAACTTGAAAAAATCATATTGGAAGATGCCCGTTTAAAGAAGAAACAGCTTGCAGAAATGATTGGAGTATCAGCTACAACCATTTTGAACATCTTACACGACCATCTTGGCATGTCAAAGGTGTGTGCAAGATGGGTGCCGAGAATGCTCACGCCACACCAGAAGCAGCGGCGAGTTGAGTGTTGTCGCGAGTTTTTAGCGCTCTGTGGTGAACAAAAGGATGAAGTTTTGAACCGAATTGTGACTGGAGATGAAACTAGGGTTCATCATTATGAGCCTGAGTCCAAACAAGACTCCATGCAGTGGCACAAAAAGGGCACACCACCTCCGAAGAAATTCAAAGTGTCTCCGTCGGCTGGAAAACTCATGGCTACTGTTTTCTGGGATTCAGAGGGAATCCTCCTTATTGATTATAAAGAAAAGGGTGTCTCTATCACTGGAGAGTACTACGCTGCAGTATTAGAACATCTGTGAGATGCTGTGAGAGAAAAAAGACGGGGAAAATTGACTAAAGGTGTGCTCCTTTGCACGACAATGCACCCGTGCACAAGGCGCAAGTTGCGATGGCTGCTGTTCAAAGAGTGGGCTTCGAAATCTTGGAACATCCTCCCTATAGCCCAGATTTAGCCCCAAGTGATTATTATTTGTTCCCAAAAATGAAAAAAGAGCTTCGAGGGAAGAAATTTTCCAGCGATGAAGAAGTGAAGAGCGCAATTTCGGCCTATTTTGACGACAAAGAGAAATCATTTTTTTTCGAAGGTATTAACAAATTAATTGATAGGTCTAATAAATGTATTAGAGTTAAGGGGGAATACATTGAGAAGGAAAAATAGTTTTGTGTTTTATTTCTTACTTTTTACCCTCCATTCCGCGAACTTTTTGACCCACCCTCGTATAAAAAATCTTGGTACTAGAACCAATAAACAATTATTAATTTTGACCAATCACCAAGACCAATAAGATGCTGAGGAGATTTGGCGCGAATCATCTCGCGATAGGGAGAGGACGAGGAGTAAAGGTGAGGGCGGGGCGCGCGCGCGTCGTGAGCGCGGCGTCGACGCGGCGAGTGGCGATTATTATTACTTCTGTGTACGGCGACGGCGACTGTTCGTCTACGCTGTGATGATAACTTCGAATCTCCGTTGACTTCGTTGTGTGTTTCAAGAAGATGTCTTCGCCGAGTTCGCCGTGTAGAAGATGTAGTGATCATCGCGATGCTCCGATGTGCGTCGTAGTGAAGAGTGACGTCGAATATCTTCGCTGGAACAATATAGCTTGTATGCCGAGCTTCGTCTTGTCTTGCGTCGAAAGACGTATTAATTAAACAGTTCTTTTCAGAACTACTTCTTATTTCGAATCGACAAAGTATATTTCAAAACGATTTGTGAAAGGTGTTTATCAGGGCTGTTTGTATCCATATTTCGAGCGGCATAAAGTCTATTTTCAATACGCAAAAGCTCTTGTCAGAGCTATTTGCATCTGTATTTCAAACGGCAAATATCTTCTCAGGTAAGTAGGTAAGGCCACAGTGCTCCCCTTCAAGTGAAACGTACCGGCAGCTTGACGACACGGCCTGAGGCGCGTTCAGAGCCTTGGCGCGAAGTACAACTTTTCGCTCTAACCCCGTTCAATGCCTTCGAGCGTGACAACCGGGTGAAACAACCGGTCCGTTCAAGACCTTAGAGTGTCGGCGCGAGTTACAACCGAACAATCAACGAATTTGATGGTTGTAAAACGCTCTGACGTTTATTACTGAAATACTCTTACGTGATTGGATGATATTGGCGGCCATATTCTATAATGTCATCTACTAGAAAGAGAGAAATAAAAAATCATGCGAAAGAGGGAGATAAAAGATTTGGTTGCTGCAATCCGTTCAACGCCTCTGAGCGAGTTAAAAAATAACCGGACAACTACACCCAGAGGCTCTGAACGCGCCTCTGAGCGTGTTTTCTTAGGGTCTTGCTGTGACGTCATAGTGTTCGTTGACGTGGGCTTGATGCACTGCTGCTGAGGTGTTGGTACTGGTTTGAGGTAACTGCAGGGTAACTTGGTTTTGTGGTAACGGTAATGCTTGATGTATGGTAATTTCGCTTCTGTTTGGTGTGGTAATTGCTTCGTCTAGTAAGTATGCTGGCTTCCATCTGTCAATAGATATGGTTGTCTGGCGATCGGGTATCTGAATGGTGTATACTTTATCTGTTCGCTTGATAACTTTGAAAGGGCCTTCTTAGGGTGGTTGAAGCGGTTTCTTCACTGCTTCGACTCTGACAAACACATGACTGCAGTTGTGTAGATTTTTATGCACGAAAATGTGTTTATTTGTCGTTGTGATGTGCAGTGGGATATTGCGGCTTGTTTTCTTCGATAGCGGAACGTAACTTTTCGACATAGGTGTAGTCCATTCTCGTAGGTATAGATGATTTTTCGAAGAATTCGCCCGGGAGTCATAGGTTATAGCCGTAGGTAAGTTCGGCCGCGCTAACTCCGGTGTCTGTGCGTAGAGCGGCGCGTAGTCCAAGTAACACAGTAGGTAATTCACTTATCCACGAACTTGTGTCGGACGGTTTTGCGCGTAGGGCGGCCTTCAATGAGCGATGTCAGCGTTCAATGATTCCGTTGCTTTGTGGGTGATACGGAGTAGTGCGATTCTTCTTGATTCCGAGTATTTTCTTTCATTAGGTTGCTGAATAGTTGGCTCTCGAACTGTCTTCCTTGGTCGCTTGTCAGTGTTGTGGGACAGCCGAAACGCGTAATCCAGTGAGTGTACACGATGTCGGCTATCGTCTCAGCTGTTATGTTGTCCGTAGGTATTGCTTCGGGCCATTTTGTGACTCGGTCGATCATAGCGACGTGATAGCGATGTCCTTGTTGCGTTACGGGTAGGGGTCCAACTATGTCGATGTGAACATGTTGAAATCGATCGGTTGGCGGGAATCTTGCTGTTTCGGAGAACGTGTGTCGTTGTATCTTGCTTTTCTGGCAGTTGGTACAACTTTTTCTCCATTTCCCGATTGTGCGAGTGCCGAGATGACAGACGTTGTGGACACTTCGGAATACTTCTTGGCGGTGTTGCTCGGGGATGTATGGTCGAATTTGGCTTGTTGATGTTTCGCAGTACAGTTGTATGTTAGGTGTTCGGAATGACTATTTTCTTGATTGATAAATTTGGTTGTCGAATGGATTCTTGAATAGTTGCGTCGTTTGCTTGTGATGCGGTGATTTTTTCGTAGTTGTTTGTTGATGGACACGATCCCAAGTAACATTTTAGGTTCTAGAATGGTTTTGAAAAGGTTCTAGAACCTATATATGGATATCTGCTACTAAGTCTCAATAGACTCAATAATGTTAATAATAACACCCTGAGTGCAAAAAGGGCCCACGTTTTAGAACCTTTCTGAGAGCTACAGCAAAACCTATAGTTTAAATCACAATACCTTTACTTAAGGTTATATAACGTTCTAAAATGTTGTTGGATGTATCTTTATGATAACTTAAAACCGTTTTTATACGATGGTTGGTGATAAATCGTATAAGAAATGAAACTTCTATCCATATAAAACATAAATTTTAAATATATAGCACACATTACTAAATTTTTCCTTATTTAATTTATTAAAATATCGCTTTTTTTTCCGATATATTTTTTATTTCAATTAAAAATATGGCTGCCGTTAGGAAATGACTAGAAAGAATTTAAATTAACCTTTTCAGAACTCTAACAGCTAAAAGCTAATTATGTTTGCCGAAATAAGATCTAAAGATTATCTGGCGAAGCTAGTTAAAATTACTAGGCTATTTTTGCAGTTGCTTAAAACTCGCGGAAATAACTGAAATTTTTTGAGGATGTTTCTTGAGCTTTAAAATATTCTCGTAGGACTTAAATCATGCCGTAAGCTTATACAATAGCATTACTGGTTTGGGTTTTACCCACATAATCCTAATTTGTTTGTCTAGATAACTCTTATATAGCCTAAAGGTTTCATGTAGGTTTTAGAAATGACATACAGGTGATTTTAAAATTCCATAACTTTATAGCTGTATTATGCTAGCTTTTCTAGAACTAAATCAGGAGTCTACGACAACTTTAAGATCTAGACTATTATGCTCCTAAAACTTAAGTAAAAATAAACTCTTGTCAGCGGTTCCAAAGTTGTAATAATAGTCTTTAGGACTTATTAATCTTTCTGAAATACTAAATACGACCAGATAGCAAAACGTTAACCTTTTTATGACTCTTTTAAAACCTTGAGGTAAAGTTTACATCCGAGACCCGAAAAAAATTTTACTTGGGGATATTGTTTCTATGCGGCTGAGTGCGTCGGCGACGATGTTTTATTCACCGCTCACGTGACGAATATCTAAACTCGCTGATAAACAAAAGTTGTCTTGTTCTACGTGGCGTTTCAGTGGTCGACTTCGTTTTGTGCATGGCGAATGTGGGTGGCTTGTGGTCGGTGAATATTATGAGTTGTCTTTCTTCGAACATTTTTCTGAAGTGCTTGACTGTCATGTACATACATTTTCACGAGTTCGCGATCGTAGGTAGAATACTTGATTTGCGCTTCGGAGAATTTCTTCGAAAAGTAAACGAATGGTTGCCATTTTTCATCGACAAATCGTTGTAAAACGGCTACCGCGGACTTGTCGGATGCGTCGCAGAAAATTGCGTAGATCGCATGTGGTGACGGGTGTGCGAGTAAAGCAGCGTTGCAGATGCTGGTTTTACAGGCTTCGAATGCGTGTGACGCTTCTTCGGTCCATTGTATGGTCTCGCTTCTTGACATTGTGTAAACATGCGTTTAGCGGTGCTTGTATGGCTGCGGCGTTTGGGATGTGATCGCGGTAAAAGTTAAGCATCCCGAGAAATCTTCGGAGTTCTTCAATTGTCTTGGGTCTAGGGTACTCGGTGATGGTCTTTACTTTGTCGGCTGGTGGTTTGATGCTTCTTTTGAGGCGATGTACCCGAGGAATTTGACTTCTGACTTGCTAAAGTTGCATTTTGCGGGGTTGATAGTTATGCCATTGTCTTCCAATCTTCTGAGTACTGTGGTAAGGTGCTCTCGGTGCAAATTTTCGTTTGGGGATGCAATTAATACGTCATCCAGGAACGGGAAAACAAAAATCTAGCCCTCTGAGTACTTCGTGCATGTACCTCTGGAATGTCTGGCCTACATTCTTATTTCTTAAGGCCTGGGCACATTCTTGGGAATTCGAAAAGTCCCATGGGTGTGATGATGGCTGTCTTCTCTATGTCTTCTTCCCTCACGCTTAGTTGTTGGTAAGCTCGGTTGAGGTATATGGTGGAGAAGATCGTCATGCCGGACAGTTGGTAGGTGAAGTCTTTGACGCGGGGTATTGGGTATCGGTCGGGCTTCGTAATTGCGTTGAGACGACGATAGTCTCCGCAGACTCGTAGATAGCCGTTTTTCTTTGGTACGAGGTCGAGAGGTGATGCCCAAGGACTTTTGCTTGGTCTGCATAGTCCTTGTTCTATCATGTTCTCGAACTCTTTGCGGATCTTTTCGTAGCGATGAGGTGGTATCGGGCGAGCACGGCAGTGTAGCGGTTGCCCTTGGGTTAGATGTAGTGTTGTACTTGGATGTTGTTGTTGAGATTCATCGAAGTTGATCTTGTAATTCCGGGGAATTCGGCTAAGATGTTGTGGTAAGACTTTTGTATGTCGATGCTGCGTACTGTAGGCATGTTGGTAGCTTGGACAGGTGCGTTGACTTTTAGGTTGGTGATACTGTCGATTAGTCGCTTGTTTTAGAGATCGACGATGAGCTTGTGATGCTTTAGTTAGAGAGTCGCCTCCAAGAATCGGTTTTGAGACGTCAGCGACGATAAACTTTCACTTGTATGGACTGCGTAGGTTGAGGTAGAGTTCCAGCGTTTTCTCACCGTAGGTGGACATTTCGGTGTTGGCGGAGAACAGCTTGAATTGAAGCGGACTTGATGTGGTGTTTTTCATCCGAGGTAGCACGGATATGTTAGCCCCCGTGTCTACTAGGAATGAGAGTCCGGTTTTCTTGTCTGTGACGAATAGGCGGTATGAGTATTCTTGAACGCCGGATTCCGCTGCTGCCAACGTTCGATCTAGTTTTCCGGAGTCTTGAAGTTGCAAGGGGTAGTGCATTTTCTTATTTGAGCTCCAAATCTACGGTGGTAGTAACATAGCGGTGATGCTGGTGCCGGTGATGTTGATGGTGACGACTGACGTGACGAAGACTGTGAATAGCGGCGACTTCGAGGCTAGAAATGGTTACTTCGATAGCCGTCGTAATTTTTGCTCTTCAATTCGGCGATTTCTAGCGGACGTGTGGTGGGGTGGAAGGTGGTTGGTCCACATAAGTCGTAGCGTCGAATCTGGTAGGCATTCTCTTGCGAGGTCTTTCATACGCCGTAGTAGTTGAGTCGGCTTTTGGTCGCCTATTTCCATCTCTGACAGTAGCTTCGAATCTCTGTTGACTCTGTTGTGTGTTTCAAGAAGATGTCTTCGCCGTGTAGAAGATTTAGTGATCGTCGTGATGCTACGATGTGCGTCGTAGTGAAGAGTGACGTCGAATATCTTCGCTGGAACAATGGCTCGTATGCCTAGCTTCGTCTTGCGACGATAGACGTATTAAACATTTCTTTTCAGAACTATTTCTTATTTCGAATCGACAAAGTTTATTTCAAAACGATTTGTGAAAGGCTCTTATCGGGGCTGTTTGTATCCATATTTCAAGCGGCATAAAGTCTATTTTTAATTCGCAAAAGCTCTTATCGGAGCTATTTGCATCTGTATTTCAAACGGTAAATGTCTTCTCAGGGTCTCAGGTAAGTAGGTATGTATTGTGTGCGTAGGCCACAATACGGAACCTCGCACATTTGGCCGCACGAAGTTCGGGTATTTAAAAACGAATGCTGATGACTGTTGACGTCAAATAATGTGGCGCGTTCGGCGCGTGCTAATATGTGCAATCAACTTAAAAATCAGACATGAAAGAGTCAGAGCAAGTTACAACCGAACGACCATCGAATTTGATGGTTGTAAAACGCTCTGACGTTTATTACTGAAACACTTACCATAATCTATAACGTCATCGACTAGAAAGATGGAGAAATTAAAAATTATGTGAAAGAGGGGAAAAAAGTCTTTGTTGCTGCAATGCGTTCAACACCTCTGAGCGAGTTAAAAAACAAACGAACAACTACTTACACTCCTAGGCTCTGAACGCGCCTCGGTACGATTTCCTCCTTTTTTTGACAGTCGACGTCGAGATAGGAATTCAGTCTGAGTGTTTTTCTCCTAATATTGTTAATCATTATTACAGAGCACATGTACATATGATATTGTTATCCAATCTCTGACTATTTTTTCCTTAGTCTGAGTATCCAATCCATTATCTAACCTACTCCCACAGACTAAATAGGAGATACTACGTATCCTACTCCCAATTTCCCAAGTTCCTTTCAGCCGACGCAGCCATATCAAATAATTTTACTAAAAACCAAAGAAAATCCAAGCAAAAACAACTCTAGCATGGCGAAATCTACATAGGCACCGCCATCAAACACAAAAGAAGAATAATGTACCTAGTCATATTATTTCTTGTCGTTTTATAAAGTTTTATTCACTCACTTTTTGGTTTCATTAGTTTTAATGCCACTTGAACCGACCCATGAACAACTTTAATATCCGAATTTATTTCTTCTTGATTGGTTCGTTCGTTCGTATCAAACAAGAATTACCGGTACCTACGTGCAACAGGTCGATGACCGAGCCTCAGTGATTTATTCGAAATACGTGCATTTTAAATAATTCTAATATAATTCGTACTTACCTAATAATAGCAGTACATTTCTCTGTATACTTGATAACACAGTTTCTATGAATAATAAATATAAGAGTAAAACACAATTTACACCGGTTAGTTTCTTCATATTTGACCACAGAACACGTATACCCAACAGTGCGTTTGACAGTGCGTGCGGACAGTGCTTACTGCTTTGCACCACAGATGAGAAACGAGAAAGTTTAAGGGTTTAAGCTTTGCTTTGCAATTTGCACAAAATACTGATTTTTATTTCGACGGAATGGGGTTGGACAGTCCCATTTTATTTAGTAGTACCAGAGTACGCAGCCTACGCTACAGTGTACTTTAAACATATTCTCTCTAATCTGTGCTTTTCTGTGTACGGTACGGAATAACGGAAAGCTACATAAAGGTGCGTCCCCACTACGAGCCGCGCGGCCGCGGGAGCCGCGAGGCTCGGCCTCACCAGCTTTTTGTGTATATTTTTATCGCATTCTCACTATAGAGCTGCGCGGCCCAGTGTGGCCAGATTTTGAAGAATTATTTCCATTTTAGTAGAAATGTAGTTTTATTTCAGTTAGGTTGTTGTGCTAGAAATGTTTTGAAATTCTACTATTCATAAATAAAGCGGTAACTACTGCATCTGTTTTGTGTAAAAAACGAAACTAACAGATAATATTAGAAAATTCCCATACACACTTTGTGAAAATTATCTGTTGTTTTGTGGAAAGTTTCCATGTTTTTCTATACAGAACAAGAGACACGGCTAAATATACAGTGCGAAAAATTGTTTAATGAATGTAGTTTTTCAATTTTTGTTTCTATTAAAAAAAATTAAATGTATAGATAATAATGAATCATAACATAAATTTTATACAAGTTTATTTTTTAGTTATGACAAAAATTTTGTGTGCTTGTTCAGACAAGCAAACTGAACAACTTTCACTATGGGACCAACTTCGAAATCGCAAAAAAAATCAGCTGTTCCATACAAATGTTCAACATTCACTGAACCTAAATGTATGGAACAGCTGATTTTTTTGCGATTTCGAAGTTGGTCCAATAGTGAAAGTTGTTCAGTTTGCTTGTCTGAACAAGCACACAAAATTTTTATCATAACTAAAAAATAACCTTGTATAATAGCAGAATATCGGCGAACAGCTGGCAGAATGGTAAGTTCAATTTAAAGTTGACTTACGGAATACAGTACCTACCTACTTTTGGTTACCTTTATGTAGCCGACTTTTAAAGCGTTAAATGTCGAATATTATAACTTGTCAAGTCGTCTTGGTACGCATTTTGGTTCCGTAATACTTCAGTCAATGCTTGTTACAAGTTACAGCCTTTTACAGAAGTCATAATTTTGCCTATTTCTTTAAAATATCACAAAGTGTATACTTTTAAACTTCTTTCGTCTTATTAGAAAACAAACATGGTCTGAACTTAGTCCTGGTTGAAACTAGGACCAAGTTGACGTTGTCTCAATCTACGAGTATCAACACAAGTGAAAGCGCACTAGGTTTAAACCAAGACTAACTTTAGACCAGCGGCCCTACCACCTAACTAATAGTGATTAACGATGGCGATAGCGAGTTACTCGCTAGCGTCAAGAAATCACAATATTAGAGAGCTCAAATTATAACGAGGGAATTAGGCGGTAGGGCCGCCGCTTATCATAGCAAACTCGTAAAATTAAAACGATAGCGAGTCACTCGCTATCGCCATCGTTAATCGCTATGAGTTAAGCGGTAGGACCGCAGGTTTAGACCAGAGGTTTTGTAACAAGATCGTTTAAAAGTTAGCGTATACTGTGAGGGGGCGCAACGGGTCGGGTCGCAGCGCAAAAATCAGTTCGAATCGCTCGTATGTATTTTATATGAGCTATCGAGTACTATGCCGGGGCGCAGTGGGCCGCATATTCCGCCGCTAATAGTGGTTGCGTGCTATGCGGCTCGATCCGCCCCGCTGCGGCCCGTCACAGTGTGCGTGATCCTCGAGTTTACTTCACAAATTATATTTTTATGCTTTAGTTATTGTTCTGAGAGAAGATGGCATATTTTTGGCATTATCGTGAGTCGCGTTTCGTAGATTTTAAACAAGTCGGGCAGGTTTGCCGTTTTTGAGATAGTCACACTGACCGGCCGCGCGGCTGTGCTGGGCCGCGCGACTTGGGCCTCGCTTTACATCCACACTCACGAGGCTCAGCCTCGCGGCTAGGCCTCGTAAGCCGCGCGGCCCTAGTGGGGACGCACCTTAAGACGTGTCAGCTTGCTTGACTGCGAGAATGACGTGTCAATGTAATTGTTTATTTTATGTTGGCTGGCACTCGGTCGGTCGCATTATCTCTATGAAGTCTGGTGTTCGGCCGGTGCTCACTGCTCAAGCCCAACCCTCAAGCAGGCGGCGATAAGATAATAAGCATGAGTGGGTGTTATACATAAATACATCCACAAATTTTAGACATTCTAGACTGATTACAGTAATTTTAATTCACAATCACTATGTCAGTTCGCAAAAACGTGTTGTACTTATTTGATGTGGATGGCACGCTAACAAAACCGCGGCAAGTTATATCTGAGGACCTTAAAACATTTTTACTAAACGATGTTAAATCCAGAGCGTTTGTTGCTCTTGTCAGTGGCTCTGACTATAACAAAGTTGTTGAACAGATGAGTGGTGAACAAGTGATCAATCAATTCGACTATGTATTCTGTGAAAACGGACTGATGTATTATAAAAATGGAGAATTGAAAAGTAAACAGAGCATTTTAAATCATATTGGTGAACAAAAACTGCAGAAGTTAATAAACTTTGCACTTGGTTACTTATCCAAATTAGAGCTCCCTGCTAAAAGAGGTAATTTTGTAGAATTTCGCTCTGGTATGATTAACCTTTGTCCAGTAGGACGGTCTTGCAGTCAAGCAGAGAGAGATGAGTTTGCCCAATATGATAAGGAGCACAAAATCAGACAAAAATTTGTTGAAGACCTAAGAAAAGAGTTTTCAGAATACAAACTTACCTTTGCTGTTGGAGGCCAGATCAGTCTGGATGTTTTTCCCAATGGTTGGGATAAAACTTATTGTTTAAATCATATCGCTGAAGCAAATTTTGATGAAATTCATTTTTTTGGTGATAAAATTGATATTGGTGGAAATGACTATGAGATCTTTCATGATGAAAGAACTATTGGACACAAAGTTACTTGTCCAGAGGAAACCAAAAAACAGCTTAAAACATTACTTAATATCAATTAAGTATACCAGTAGGTACATAAGTTTGAAATTGTAGTCTTGTTGAGGTGTCAAATATATTTATGCGATAAGTTGATAACATGGGAACACTGAAATTATCCAAAGAAAAAAGTCATTCAAATGAATGTTTTTGATTGTAAAAGTTATATAATTGTATATAAATATGCTTTACACTCGTCTCAAACCTTAATATTAGTCAACAATTAAAAAAATTTATAGTAAAAATATATTCATATCGGAAATACTACAATGTAGTCATAAAAATTTTTCGGTCCAGTCATTTACGAACCACTTCTTTAATTTTAAATAGTGAGCTTAATTAACAGGAAAGACTGCATCAGTAACATCTACGTAAAATATTTTTTTATAAAAAAAACAAATATTTTTATGTATGTATGTACCATCAAAAACTAACAATGTTGTGTGATGGATTAAGTTAATGCAACATCAACCAAAAATAAGCTGTATTTGTTGAGACATTTTGAAAAGTTACTCAATATATTATAATTCAAATTTTGCTTCTTATTTACATTTAAGCCTGTATATTTAAAGAAAATTAAATATGTATTTTAATCACATTTGATTCTATATTGTATAGTACTTTATATATCATTATTGTATAAAAAATATTATAATCAACACTTTATTTATTGGCAGGAAATTACCAACTTAAAAAGAATTACTTCCTCAGTGACCCTGGTATACAGGTTTCCGTTTCTCCATAAATGATATCATTCCTTCCTGTCTATCTTTGGTTGGTATATTTATTTCATAACATTTTTGCTCTACTTCATAGCCATCAGTGATACTCAATTGGATGCCTTCATTGATTGCCCTTTTGGCACATCTAAGTGCAATTGGTGCATTAACCATAATTTCCCTAGCTAGGCTAAGTGTTCTTTCATAAGCTGCATTCTTATCTCCATTTTGAGGTACTACATGATTGATTAAACCTGAAAAAAAGTCTCACAATTAATAATGATTAACAAATATTAATGTTATAAATTCCTGCATTAATAAATAAAAGAATCTATAAAAATGATACCCATATCTTTAGCTTCTTTCCCATCTATGACTCTTGATGTAAATATTAGTTCCTTAGCAATATTAAGAAGTACGGCCCTGGGTAATCTCTGAGTGCCACCAGCACCAGGTATCAGACCTCGTCCTGTTTCTACTAATCCTAACCTTGCAGTATCAGCAGCTATTCTAATGTCACAGGCAAGAGCAAGCTCCAAGCCTCCTCCAACAGCCACACCATCGATAGCTGCTATTGTGGGCATGGGTAAATTTTCTACTTCAATAAATGTTTCTCGAAGTCCACGTACAAATGTAGCAACTTGTTCATCAGACATTTGAAATCTTTCTTTCAAGTTTGCACCTTAAATCAAAATATTTATTTATGTTCTTTGATCAATATTAGACCATACTTAAATTGAATTTCAGTGAGTGGATCTTGACAAAAACATGCAAATGATTTATAAATACGAAATAAGTTAATCAAGAGTCAGTATCAGTAATCAAACAACAAGAAATAGGTAATATGGAAAGTCATGTAAAAATAGTTTGAATTTAAGTGCAGTGTAAGTTAACACTTCCTGAAGGATGGAGTTTGGTTTCAATCTCTTTGCAGAGGTGTAATTGCACTAAACTCTAGTGTTGTTGAATATATTTATTTAACAAATAAAAAAAATCAACACGATAAAGATTTTCAACCATATCAAATAAAAAAAAAATATTCATTCAAGTTGATTTTAATGCCAGCGTAATATTAATTTGAATAGGTTTTAACCAACTGATAGAATTATTGTAATGAATAGTTTCAATCACAGACAACTCTAAGTAACATAATATTGACCGCCACGGTGCTAGTAAAAATATCAATATGTTGTATTCAAATAAAAATATTTGCTGATATTTTCAACCATTAAAATCATTTAATATCTTTGTTGAACTATTAACTTATAAAACTAATAATTTTTTAACCATTAACACGACCTCTACTTAGCTCCCCAAGTTGACTCTTACAAAATAAATAAGGAAGCAGTGACACATGTTGTCAAGTGTCAACACACCACACGGATATTTCGTTATACCTGCACAAAATATTCCTGGAACAAAGCTATGCAGAATGACAACAGATATTTTAGTATCCTCTCGTAAAAGTTCATTAACTTCCTTCATGGCTTTGATGAGGTCGTGGCTCAACGCATTCCTATCCTTAGGACAATTTAATCCATAGACAGCTATTCCCTTGTCAGCACCAGTCAACTTGTGGTAAACAATGGGTCCGACATTCTCAGTTTGTTGCTGGAACTGGGTAGACAGCAGGCATACACTTCGACATCTCAATAGAGTATTCAAGGTGCCGTGCCTCGCAAGTAGCATGTTGTATTCTCGAAATTAGAAAAGCTTTGAAAAATCTAAAGCTACCTAGTTACCTAGTACTTTAAAACTTTTTTATAAAATAGTTCAAAAAGTAATAAATAAGTAACTAAATAGAATCTACAGTTTGTGATAATGCCACGGAATACATAAAAATAAGCATGCTTTGTACCACACCACACTATCTAACAGTTACCTACCACAAATAATATACCTACTTAGATGGAATTATTACTCAAACAGGGGGGCTACCGCCTAACTCATAGCGATCACTCGCTATCGCTTCGTGACATTAGAACAATAGCTCTAATGTCATCTGTGACATCAAAACTATTGTTCTAATGTCATGATAACGATAGCGGTGCTCGCTTTGAGTTAGGCTCTTCAAAATATTGTTCGGACTATAATTCTTTCTATGTGATTAAAGACTAAACACTTGAAAGTGCATAAGTGTGCCGAGAGAGATAGCAATAACTGTACCTTTTATCCCTTTCCCACAGTGTTGCTATAACATTAACAACTATTGGTAGATGAAGATTTTTTGTTTATTACGTCAGAACAGAAGAAATAACTATTGGTAGATGAAGATTTTTGTTATTGTTTATTTTAATTACTTTTAGCGCCCAAAATACCTAAATTGTTTGTTTTTGTAATAATTATAACATAAAATAAATTAAATTACCATGTTAGCCTACTATTAATAATTATAACACTATGATTTTACGTCCAGGAAATATTCTAGTGGTAGTATTCAAAAAATGTTATATTGCAACAACGATTCTTTGTCAATGTCAGTAATTTTTGTTGTCATTGTAGTAGGGTGACCACATGGTATGTACCTAACCTAAATATTATCGCAATTTTTAACATTTTTTATTAAAAGTAATTTATATTAGTTATTTATTGTTTAGCTTACACGATGCGATGTTAAGTTATTAGAAAAAAAGGAATTGGCATTAACATTCTGTTCAAGATATTGGCGAAACCACAAAATTTTTAAATATTGTTGAAACAGTTCGACTCACACTGATGTGTTTTAAATTCTTTTCTTCTTAAAATATTACTCATTCTTTTACTAGGTATGTATTTAAATATCACAGAGAGATTTTAGTGTTGACTTATTTTTGACAAGTTGAAATATTTGATTATCTGTTATGTGGCAGTGGGTTTAACATAATATACCGATTGGAAAGACCCATCTATTGAAAGACAATCATTATTTTTTAAATAATTATTATGTTAATAAAACCTATCTTGTATTGAAAAGCAGATATAAAATTCTTTTGCGCAACCCATTTTGAAATAATAGAATAGAATATAATATTTCTTTGTTGTACAATACACCAACCAGTCAACGTATAAATAATATACTTAACACTACTTGTACAAAGGGCGATCTCTTCCTCAATAATCGTGATTATTAAGCATAATTATGATTTTTAAAGGCATCTTTCAGGTTGAATGTTATTGTTTTTAAGAAAAAATCTCTATTTTGTAGAATTTGTGGTCACAAACTTACGAAAGAGACAAACGGTACAGTTATTTGTCTCTCGCTCGGCACACTTTTCTAAGCAAGAGCTCATTCCTGTTTGAGTAATAATTCCATGCCTACATACCTACAAATGATACGATACTGATAAATAAAATAATATTCAAAGAACACATTAGCTTAGGGTGCGTCCAAATCTCGCGAATGCGCCGCGACTGCGCTGCACGCGTGCCGTTACTGTAACTGCCCTGCGAGCATGGACTTATATATCGATCGACAAAAGCATCTGTCCTTTTCACTCCTTAGGAATATCTGTCAAATGGACCGCACTCCCAATGACTTAACAAATACATGGACCGGCCCTACCTACAGAATCAGCGTGACTACCTACAAAACTTTGGCACCTTTACTAGTGATGTACTCAGTATTAGTTGTGCAATATCGATAAATTTAAGTTTAAACAAATTCATCAATCCACTTATCTATGACATATCTAGGGAAATAGATCTTAGCTGAACAGCCCTCCTAGACAATATGCATTTCGATAATCGCTAACACAATCGCTAGTAGGAAAATATATGGGATTTGAAATAAGCCCTCGCTTAGCTTTCGAGCGCAATTGTCAAATCTCATACATTGTCCATTTTGCGATTGCGTTAGCGATTATCGAAAGACATCTTGTCTAGGGGGGCTGCACATTACGGACCTACATTGTAATAATTTGATTGAAAAGTCGTGTTTCAGAAATATTTAGGCAGTTTCAAATTGTGGAACTACGCAGTACGCAAATTCTAAGGAAAACTTATTAAAATTCACTATTTAACTTAAGCGGTACAAAGTTCGCCGAGTCAGCTAGTATGACTATAAAGTTACACAAATAGACGTGTATTTTCTTTGTATAAATAAGTGCGAGAAAATGTTATTGTAAAAAAAATAGGAATAGTTTTTTTTGTAAAAAATTATTTAAAGGATGCGATAAGTACTTATTTTCAAGTAGGTAGGATAATTTGGGTGTAATTTAAATATTTTTTTAGTTTTGTACGGTAAGTTACTAATCAAAGTTTATGACAAACTTTGTCGTAGGAACCTTATATGTTCAATTATTATAAAAAATGAAGGTATTAAAAAACTAAAATTAACTAAAAATGATAATAATTCATCAATTATTAAGCTTTCCAATGATATTACTTTAGTCACTGCATGTGAGCTAGGCTTAGGCACGTAAGTTTCGTGACGTCACAGAAAATACATGCCACAGACGAAACAGTATGCATCTCTTTCTACAAATGTATTTTCACTTTTGTAAGAAATAACAAAACGATATTTGATAGATTCGTGTCAAGATATCAAAGAACAGTTTAACGGGGCATCTCCATATGTCTATCTCAATGCGCACTCCGAATAAATCCACAGTGGAGTGGAGACTTAGACTATAGATACCAATAGACATGAAATACCTACGAAAAAAGCTTGCCAAGATTTGTGTTGGTGATCTAAGATGGCGGAAAAAACTTGAGACGCCGCGTCCAAGATTCCACACTTATTATGTTTTTCTTTATACAATTCATTAAAAAAAATAAATAAAAAACATAGAACTGTAAAATTCACTCAGAAATATTGCTCACTGACTGATATTTTAGCATAACAACAAACACGGTGCTTTGTAATGGCGGACTGGACGCTTTATTTGAGACATATTAGTACATTGCGCGTCCATTGGTGTACTTAGTCTGAGAGTGGAGACAAGTGGAGATGAGATATACCAGCCCCCCTAGCACGTCCACCGAAACACGATATGATAAAGCGGTTTATCGCGGTGAACTGTCAAAATGCAATAGGGTTTCGTCGTATTTTGACAGTTCACCGCGATAAATTGCTTTATCACATCGTGTTTTGGTGGACGTGCTACGGGGGCAGGGTTGCGTTCCAAAACGGATAAGTTTCGCTCGGTAAATAGCTAAATTGACTCAATCGCAGTTCCAAAACACATCGGAGGATTTTTATCGAGGTGTTTTGGAACGACTTTGCCGAGTAAATTAGATCCTGGACAGAACGATTTATCCTATAAAATTCAGGGGTGGTAATTATTCTGTCATGGCTGTTATGTTACATTAACTTGGCGTGGTAAATTGTGAAAATTATAACAGAATAATTGTACATAGCAAGTATGCACATTGCAAATAACTTTAAATCCAGAAAGATGATAGCGACAGCGAGTGATCATAGAACATATTATACTCTTTACCGAGAGATAGCGATGAAACAGGATGAAACATAATATGGGAGAGAGGTTAGAAAATTCACAGATAACGCGTTCCGCGACGCAAGGTCAGAGGCGCGTTCAGAGCCTTCGCGCGAAGTACAACTTTTCGCTCTAACCCCGTTCAATGCCTTCGAGCGTGACAACCGGGTGAAACAACCGGCCCGTTCAAGACCTTTGAGTGTCGGCGCGAGTTACAACCGAACAACCATCGAATTTGATGGTTGTAAAACGCTCTGACGTTTCTTACTGAAATACTCTTACGTGATTGGATGATATTGGCGGCCATATTCTAAAATATTGGTGGCAATTCTGTTGGCACTAATTCGATTAAACTAACCTAAATTTAGTTTTAGTGCTGTCTAATTGTGTTTTCAGTTAAAATTTTCGAACAAAAAATACAATTTGACAGCACTAAAACTAAATTTAGTTTAGTCTATTCCAATTAATGCCAACAGAATTGACACCATTATCTGATAGAAAGAAAGAGAAAAAAAAGTTCATGTGAAAGAGGGAGATAAAAGATTTGGTTGCTGCAATCCGTTCAACGCCTCTGAGCGAGTTAAAAAACAACCGGACAACTACACCCAGAGGCTCTGAACGCCCGTCAGTATTCTTCGAGAAATCACTTTTTACCCCGTTCCAAAACCGATTTTCAATCGGGTAACTTTACCCGAGAAAGGAAATTTTTTTTCGGAACGCAACCTGTGCAAGTACTCTGTGAGTGAACCGTATCTCTATCTCAGACTATAGAAAAAAAGAGGACTCGGCATAACGAACGTAGTTATAGGAATGTGATGTATTTCGACGGCATAGTTACTGACATATTGGCATCTCTTTTTAACTTATGAGGATAATCATAAGTAAAAAAGGACAACAGTAGTTTTATCATTACCAAAAATGGCAACATTATCTTGGCGACGTCACAGAATACCTCACTGCGGCCGGTCGCCATGTTTTGTCACAGTACTCACAATGAACAACAAGTACATCAGTTGTCATCGCGACTTGTTTGTTTCAGAGGCGCGTTCAGGGCCTTCGCGCGAAGTACAACTTTTCGCTCTAACCCCGTTCAATGCCTTCGAGCGTGACAACCGGGTGAAACAACCGGCCCGTTCAAGACCTTTGAGTGTCGGCGCGAGTTACAACCGAACAACCATCGAATTTGATGGTTGTAAAACGCTCTGACGTTTATGACTGAAATACTCTTACGCGATTGGATGATATTGGCGGCCATATTCTATAATGTCATCTACTAGAAAGAGAGAGAAATAAAAAATCATGTGAAAGAGGGAGATAAAAGATTTGGTTGCTGCAATCCGTTCAACGCCTTTGAGCGAGTTAAAAAACAACCGGACAACTACACCCAGAGGCGCTGAACGCGCCTCAGTGTTTTGAAGAAAATTTTGTTATTAGGCGAAAATTGTGCTTGTTTAAAGTGTTGAACTTGCATAATACTGCATTTATTATGGGTAAGTGCAGTGTGTTAGGCTGCCGCATGAGCAAGCAAGCCGCCATCTTTGTGCCAGATTCACATTTAGGTATGCACGTTTTTTTCGTAGGTATTTCATGTCTATTCTTTTTTCCTTAGTCTGAGATCTCTATATAGTTTGTGAGATACGTAGTATCTCTAATAAGTCTGTGTTTGTGAGTGAACCTGTGGTGGAGATTGACAGAGGCGCGTTCAGAGCCTCTGGGTGTAGTTGTCCGGTTGTTTTTTAACTCGCTCAAAGGCGTTGAACGGATTGCAGCAACCAAATCTTTTATCTCCCTCTTACACATGACTTTTTATTTCTCTCTCATTCTAGTAGATGACATTATAGAATATGGCCGCCAATGGGGGTGATTCTGAAGCGACCACCTAAAACTATAACTAAATAAAATTAGAGATAGAAATGTCAATCACCGTTTGGTATTCAGAACTCACAAGTTAACTCTAAAATTAAGAGTGACGTTACTAAACTACTCAATTTAGTGTTAGATGTTATTTTCGTATTCTGACATGCTTCCTAAATGTAATTTTTTCTATAATTTTAAATATGTCAAACTAATTTTAGGAGGTGAACTTTTAGGTGCCGTCTAAATTTATCTTGTTACTTTTTAACGATTTTCTAACATTACCGAAGTACCTATCAATACAACTACAGACTACCACGTAATTTTTTTTATTTCATGGCATTTTATGGATGGCATTTCGAATAATTTTTCTTTTGTGATAAAATGAATGACAAATAATAAAATTTCTTTTCTGTTATTTACAAATACGATCAAATCTTAAATTAATAATTTCTGATAGTAAAATTAGAAGAATATAGCTGTTTTTAATGTTTCTAAATTATCCCGTTTTTCTACAGCACTAGGTGTATTTATAATCTGTGTATTCAATTTAAGAAATTGTCAAATACAGTTTAAATTAAGAGAGTCCGGCGTTTCAGAATACGAATTACCTAAAACTAATTTAAAATTATATGTTTAATTTTAGTTTTAGTTTTAGTGCAGGTAACTTCAGAATTACCCCCAATATCATCCAATCACGTAAGAGTATTTCAGTCATAAACGTCAGAGCGTTTTACAACCATCAAATTCGATGGTTGTTCGGTTGTTACTCGCGCCGACACTCAAACGTCTTGAACGGGCCGGTTGTTTCACCCGGTTGTCACGCTCGAAGGCATTGAACGGGGTTAGAGCGAAAAGTTGTACTTCGCGCGAAGGCCCTGAACGCGCCTCAGCATCTCTATATAGTTTGTGATTGACAGAAACGTCGGGCGTTTGTTTCAAGAAGTCTAATAACTAAAATTAATTACAATTTTACTTACATAAATAAATATGCCTACCAGTCCGTAAGGGAATTAGAATTTGTGAAGGGAAAGTAATCGACCATTATGTTATAGATTGCGTTCTGTGTACAGTAATGCCAGAAGTATAGGTTAGAATCTGTATCAAATTAATTAGATTATAAAGAAAGAAAAATAATTTATTTTGGCCACACAATAAATTAAAATACATAAAGAAAGAATAAAAAGAAAGATTACTTGCCTTACTACCTTGAATTCATGATATATGAATATAATCTTCTAAGGTGATATCAAAATATTTATGATCTAATTATGTGGCATCTAACCTGAAAAATATTAAACCACGAATAAAACTAAAATCTAAAAAGGTGTTACTCATCTATTGTTTAATTATTATTAAAACTACAAGTAGCATCTAATCTAAAAATTACATTAACAATGGCACATGTTATTGTTTAGTACTATAATCTTTTATTGATGAACCTCATAATCTCCACAACTATTAATATGTAAAAACTACTCCTAACTCCTAATTTCCTTACAGTAACCCATACATGTCTTACTGCTGGGTATGGGTCTCCAGCAGGCGTAGCATGGACAAGAGACAAAGAACATGTCTCTTCTCGCTGTCTCATATAACAATGACGCGAATGGGGGTTAGTCTATTTCTCCTCTATAGTCCACGGGCCGTGCTAGGCCTACTGATGAGGTGGAATTGGCCCTATACAATATGCGCAGACATTCAGCAAACTGAAAGTTCAGGTGGTAGGTTTAGCTGGGTATACTGAACACAAGTGGATTAGCCACAGTTGGCTGGTTTTATCTGGAGTTCCCATAAGTGTATATAGGGGGGGGTTTATTAGGCTACCGATTCAAAATTCAATGATGGACATCAACATTATGATAACTTCACACAGTCATGGGTCCACCCCCCCCCCCCCCCCCCCCCTTGAAAAAAGATAACTAGGCAGGCTGAGATGCCCCACCACTAACCTTCCACACTTAAACATTGTGACTAATATAAAATTGAACATATAGCAATGATCTGCACCAATGTCATCCAATGAGATCCATTGATGGATCTTTTAACATTTATGTCTGCTTCAATATTTAAGTCTTGTGAAATTATGGTGGTGGGATATGTTAATTAAAAAAAACGAATATTTCAGACCATGTCTCATTTGGAATACAGTTGTGATTTGGATCCTGATACCGAAACAATTCTTCAGATGTATCTCTTTAGAAATGTTGAAAATGTTGAGGAAATTAGAAACAATATTGTTAAGGGTATTTGGAAATGTGCCGTTGTGAAAGCCAATTTGATACTGGACCCTTTTCAAATAGCAGTGGCAGCAAACAAAGCTGTTGTTTCAGAAAAACAAAACACCATGGTAACGAGAACAGTATACACTGAAATGTTATATAATTTATCTTTAACAAAAAATATCACACAAAGTTTGAGCAAGTTTGGTATTGAGAATGAACAGGATTTAATTGTATGTTTCCTAAAAAAAACTGATATGGACTGTAAAGATAAAATATTATTTCAAATAAGAGGAAATAGATGTCCTATGACTGAACTCACAAAAATATCTGACAGAATGAAGATAAAAAACATTTATAAGTTAAATGATTGGAAGAGAGACACAGACATATTGGATATTATTGTCAGCAGAATGCTGACCAAGAACTTTGTTTCACACTAAAATAAACTTGGCAATAGCATTTTTTAAGGATTTTTTGTTATAAAATTACTAATTTGCTAATACTAATTTAAATATATAGTTTGAGGGAATAAATACAAAATTATCTCAAAAGTTATCACATACTTTTATTTCAACAACAACAATTATTTATTATGTAAAATGTACATTGTAAATTACACATTATGTAAAGCAACAAATCAATAGACAAATGCAATATCTGTACACCTACTTTAAACTTGAAAATTTTGTTCACAATCACAACATTGACTGAGGTGTCTGCCCAGAAGGCATCTTTAAGTATTTGTTCATCAAATAAAATTCTGCAAACCAGCTTTTAATCTCCTCATGTTAAATGCATAATTTGTTTCACTTAAAACTATAATATAAGCAGCTTTCCTTTTTCATTATCTAGATTTATAATATACACAATTACTGTATTTCTTTTTTTATTAATGTGTAAAATATATCAATCCGTATAGTAGAACTTATTCACAAACTAATTCTAAGCATTATTCCACGAGACGAACACAAATTGGTTACCTTAAAATCGTTAGAACAAAAACTTAACTGAAATATACCTAAATGGCATCTAATTTACTTCGTAAGTCTTAGGAACTTGCTGTAAATAAATGTAAATTTGTAACATGACAATTTCTTGTTGTATTCAAGAAAGTGCATCTCTACCCATTATATATATCGTCGCCGACGGAGGGAAGCTACGCCAGTTGATATTGGTTTGTTGCAAGATATAATAGTGTAGCACCCTTTGAACACTTAAATGCAAGTAATGCAACAATATTCAGTACATACATACGCAACGTTTGGCGGCTCCTAGTAATCACATTGCAATAACATTAACGTTTGCCCTTTAAAATTTCTGTCCTCACATTTACAATTGTTGGGTTCGTTGGTAGCCTGCCCAAGTTTTAAATTCCAGAGTTGAGCCTGTGACTCAATGTGTAATTCTATAATTCATCATGAGCAATATAATATAATTTTATAAAAATTTAAAGTTCTCAAATGAATACTTATGTTTGGTTTTTAGTAACGAGGAAAGAAGAATCAAAGAGATCTGCGGACCTAAAAAGGCGCATTGCAGAATCATAATACGAATCATATTATGAATTGAGTACAATTCATCATAAGCAATTATTCTATATGACAGCTTTGTATGAATTTTCGTAAAATGATCCACAAATCAGGCATTGCTGGTGTGATCAATGGCACATTCGTAATTGTTTGCGTGCATTATATTGTAACAAATTTTTGAAAAATATTTTCGAAATGCATGTATATTTTGTTTATACCATCATAGTATTGCCATGTTTAGTCTTAATTTATAGTAACAGCGACTTGTACAAAATTGCACCTTTCTAACCTCACGCGTCACCGGGCAGCCGCTCGCATGGTGACAATTTTAATTCTGATCAGTTTATCTAGTAGTATATACGAGTATAGAAGTTGTCAGCTGTATGTCGAGTAAACTGACCAAGAAGCTGACGTGAGAATGACTTACTGTACAAAATTAATGTTTAATGGATGTGAGTGTCTGCATGATACCGGCTGATGCTAAGGGTTCTATCAGACAAACGGTCACTCGTTAGACTGTTCATATTGTGTGTTCAAGCTTGCACGTGCTCACGATCTTCACTGTATGGACTGATTGTCACCATGTTTATGAATTTCTTGCGGTTATAGGACATGAATTAACTTCTCCATCGCTGTTTTATTTTTCTGATAAATATCTAACTGATATTACTTTAGGTATTGTAATTTATTTATTTTTGTTGACAATTTACTCTGTAATGATATATTCACCTAACTTTTCGTGGCAAAAATGTTTAAATAAATGAAACACACATAACCATCCCGAAACGTTAACACCAAAGGCTATTGTAACGCGTTGATGCTAAAAATGTTGCAAATCCGTTCTTATATTTGGAACGCGTCTTATGTAATCGCTTTTTAAGATGATGATAAATATTCTATTAAGTCCCATTTAACCGCAGCACCCAATTTTACAATAGAGTCAATATCTTTAGGAGATATTTTAGGTTGCGTTCAAAAACGGATAAGTTTCGCTCGGTAAATAGCTAAATTGACTCAATCCCAGTTCCAAAACACATCGGAGGATTTTTATCGAGGTGTTTTGGAACGACTTTGCCGAGTCAATTAGATCCTGGAAAGAGCGATTTATTTATCTTATAGAATTCAGGGGTGGTAATTATTCTGTCATGGCTGTTATGTTAATGTCAACTGACACTACTGGCAGTTGACATTAACGCGACGCGGTAAATTGTGGAAATTGTAAAAGAATTATTGTAGCAAGTTCGCACACTGCAATTAACTTCAAATCCAGAAAGATGATAGCGACAGCGAGTGATCATAGAACATATACTCTCTACCGAGAGATAGCGATGAAACATAATATGGGAGAGGTTAGAGAATCCACAGATAACGCGTTCCGCGACGCTAGGTCAGAATTCTTCGAGAAATCACTTTTTACCCCGTTCCAAAAACGATTTTCAAACGGGGTAACTTTACCCGACAAAGGAAATTTTGTTTCGGAACGCAACTCTTAAAAAACTTTCAACTGTCCTTATTTGGCGCAAAATTTGAATGGTGTGCCTGAGGGTTGTGGTCGAATAAGACTCGGCACCTTCTGATAATTTAAATGTGCAGACTACCACAGTTATCAGTTTACATGGCAGAACACTTTGCCGTACTTATAATCGTATTGGCAGCCATTGGTAATATTAACTTACTAAAAGTCTATCATGACAATTTTATAATGACAACGTTTTATGGTATATAGTGTGGTTGATGCATACATTCAAGGGCGTAATCCTTACTTACTATCGACAGATTTTCCTTAAAAACTGCGGTCGGAAGTCGGGTCGAAAATGTATGATCGGCCGAATTCATAATTAGTCATCGTCGGCACCCCCTTACGGGCGGTTTCAATATACTATCTATCTGGCGACAGGTATTTCACATTTGCTCCATACGAAGTACGTTAAAATTCTACGTCCAATGAACAAATCCAGCCCTCGTACCACCACCACCACCAAAATACGATACGATAAAGCGGTTTATCGAGGTGAACTTTCAAAATACGATAAAAAATGTATTTATCATATCGTGTTTTGGTGTTCATGCTAGGTGGGCGGGGGTAGTTAGGATATTGAAACGTGTCGTTAGCCGGCGCGGATCCATATCTTATAAAAGGTTGTGGTCATAGCCACCCGAAAATCGGCCAACTGCGAGTCGAAACATAAACTAGCATAATATGATCGATATAGTGCATTTCTACAAAGGAGATGTATACACAACATACGACGCCCTGACCCAGTTTCATTTTTTAAGGCATTGGATATAATAAAGTTAGCCTATCGATCTCAATCGCAAGTATATTAGGGTTGTGAGCACGCCCATCGTGCCCACAGCGGTGTATCTGCGCTCGGTCGTCAGCCCTTATCACTAGTGATGAATGCACGATGTGGTATCCCGATGCGGCGGAATGCCGGCGTACGAGGCGAAGTGCCGCCCGGTCACCGGCGGGACTCTCCCCCCACGTACACGCACACAGACGAGTCCTTGGAGCCCACGCCCAGCGCCACTCTGCAATTTTCCAATCTTTCCTACACAAGTGTTTCCAGTGTATCACACACAGCTCACATACATACCCACCGAGGGCTCGAGCCTACCATAACATAAGGCAGGGGTGTGTGGGCCTTAGTAAACCACGCTGGCTCAGTGCGGATTGGTCGACTTCACATACATCTTTGAATCTCATCGCAGATGTGTGCAGGTTGCCTCACGATGTTCCGATTAGGTCAGTCTACCTACAGCGCCACTGAAGTTACCAGTGTGTTAGAAAGAAAAAAGTGAACGTTCCCAAAAACGAGTGAAGGAATAGCGCTTAGGAAGTAAGGATGATTTTTTTTCCATACAATATGGAAGTCTTAACCTTCATCTCACCTGAAGGTAAGTAACGATAAAGGCCGAAGGTGGAAGCGAGCTACACCTGGACTCCTCGATAACTGAGCAACTGGCTATCTTACCTCAATTTACGGCACACGACAAAGAATGATCTTACGCTTTCATTCCGGTATTTGTCCGCACTCGCATAAGATACTGCGTTACTTGAGCGGGTGGGAGGTGTGGGTGATACCAGAGCGGGGGAAAGGTGGGAGTTTAACGTGAGCAGCTGTGGTTGGTGTAAGAGCGGGAGTGTGGCGGGGGCGATGCCTGGGCTTTGTTATCTGAGCGGGTGGGAGGCGGGGGCGGTACCTGAGCGGGAGGGAGGCGGGGGCGGTACCTGAGCGGGTGGGAGGCGGGGGCGGTACCTGAGCGGGTGGGAGGCGGGGGCGGTACCTGAGCGGGTGGGAGGCGGGGGCGGTACCTGAGCGGGTGGGAGGCGGGGGCGGTACCTGAGCGGGTGGGAGGCGGGGGCGGTACCTGAGCGGGTGGGAGGCGGGGGCGGTACCTGAGCGGGTGGGAGGCGGGGGCGGTACCTGAGCGGGTGGGAGGCGGGGGCGGTACCTGAGCGGGTGGAAGGCGAGGCAGGACACGGGCCCGATGCGCGCGCCCATGAAGCCCTCGTGGAACTTGATGGTGTTGAGGTGCGCGCCGTCCAGCTCGTACACGCTGATGCACTGGTTCACCGATCCGCTGCACGCAAAAACACTCTGTTAACTTTACTTCGCATGCAAATAACAATACATTCATGAAATATGCAAAATCACGATTGTGGGTTTTTTGACATAATGTACATTACCCCAATGAATGCCGAGCTCGCGGAAGTACAGCGGGGGAATGCCTGGGGGTCAGTCATCAGCCCCTGTAGAATGATCACCAAACTAAAACACGATATCATAAGGCGGTTTATCTACCGCGATAAACTGTCAAAATACGATAACAACGTATTGTATTTTGACAGTTCACTGTGGTACCACCACTTTATTACATCGTATTTTGGTGGTCATGTTGTACGTGGGGCAGGCCAACAGCAGCGGCGCGTGCGGACGCGCAGTGGGGGGTCACTCACCAGGCCAGCAGCGACGCGTACAGGAGGAGCGCAGCGGGGGGTCTCCTGGGGGTCACTCACCAGGCTAGCAGTGGAGAAGGAGCGCAATAGTATCAGCGGCGCGTGTGGGAGAATCGTAGCGGGGGTCAGTGGGTGCCACTCACCAGACCGGCCAGGGGTCAATGAGGGGATCCCTCGCCGTCACCGGACCGGGCGGGGGTCGGCGGGGGGTCACTCACCAGGCCAGCAGCGGCGCGTGCGGGTGCACGGCGGCGGCGGCGAGCGGCGCGGGCGCGCGCGAGGAGCGCAGCGGGCGCGACGTCTGCCGCCGGTCCCACACGCACACCCAGCCGTCGGCGCTGAACAGTGACAGTGACAGTGACGGTGACGGTGACGTGAGCGGTCGGACAAAGGCCTCGCTCACGATGCAATTTCGCTAGCAATCTGTTGTTGCAACAGATTCTGACGTGAAAAATGAATGAACATTTTATTTACATGCCGAAACGAGACACGCACCACATACAGAAAAAAATCCAATAAAATAATTAGAAACACTGAGCGCAGACGGGATACGTTACAATAACGTACTAAAGTGGAGTGTCTTACAACGGCATGGAAAAGGGATACCAGTTCGGTATAAAGCCAGAACGAAATCTGGCACCGTTTTTCAACTGGCACCAAATACTCAAACTGACAAAGGACGCCAACAAGAATAGGCAGGTTGCATGCAAGGGCATGCGACTTGTCGCGCCCGCGCTGGCGACAGACCGATTGCTGCAATACATTGCGACGTGAATAGCGCGGTTGCGTGCAACTTGCTTCAGTCGCACCTTAGTGCCGCTTATCCAGTCGTAATGTAGGTAGCGTTTAGAATTCAAAGTAACGATATAGACTATGAACTGCAGTGAAAAATCTGAGAAATTATCTGCTTCCAAATAAAACGTAACGATCATTAGCGATATGTTATTTCTTGGTTGTAATTATTTTTTTTACCCAAAACTGTTCTTTTTTCTTCTCTTCGCAGGTGTTTCAATTATAGAAGCGCGAGCTAATGCAAATGCAACTTTTTGAAATTCAAATAGCGTCAATGCCAATATTCGTTCGTACGTAGGTACGTACGTATACGAGTGTGACGTCGAAGAGTTCGTTCGCACAATGCGCATAGGTGAGTAGAGAACGCGCAACAGTGATCGCAACGTGTTGCAGCGACAGATCGCGAGGCAGATTGCAGTGAGCGAGCGGGGGTCCATAGCGAGCGAAGCCGTGGCTCTACCGCCTATTTCAAAGCGATCACTCGCTATCGTTTTCGTGACATCGGACAGGTGTCGCAGGTGACATCGGAACTATCGTTTTAACGTCACGAGAGCGATAGCGAGTGATCTCGACGAGAGTACGGAAGCCGGACGATGCGGGATGCGAAGTGCGGTACTGACCAGACGGTGTAGAGCTTGCCGGCGCGCGGCGCGGCGCAGAGCACGGGCGAGGCGGGGGCGGGCGAGGTGGGGGCGGGGGACAGCCGCAGCGCGGGGTCGGCGGCGGGGCGCCGCTCGTCCCAGGCGCGCACCCAGCCGTCCTGGAAGCCGGCCGTCACCGCGCGCCCGCCGCGCCACAGCGCCGTCACCGCCGCCTCGCTCTCTGCGCGACACACCGCCACACACGCACACACCGCGCATTGTAACACGACGCGCACATCATTACGTCTACGTCATTGTGCGTCTCACGCCCGATGCTAGGGCTCCATCCGCGTAAACGTTAGCGTTAGCGCCTGCGTCGTAATACGCTCTACTGAACACGTTAAAAATAACGGCTAAGCACGGTGGCCACAGCCGCAGTGTTCGATACGAAATCTATTAACGTCTAACGCCACTGATAATGGAGTATAGAAATTGACGTGTTACGCTGTCGGTCACGTCTGTGCAGTGTGAAAATTATCTTGTACAATAATGCACAAGGACGCAGGCGGAGCCGCAGCATAAAAAGTAGCTACATCTGCAGAGGCAGCGGAGAGTCGTTAGCCGTCGTATAGTTAAACGCCGTCGACGATGTCACGTCGTGCCAATTAACACACCGAGCTGTTGACCGAATATTCAAATTTTATATAGAACTGCATTTTCTTACAAAATACTTATTAATTGGTAAAAGTACAGTGACCGAGAGGTGTCGGCATCAACGTGCTATATTGGAGACGCGGATTAAAATTTTTATTTTTATTATCGATTTTATTAATTTTTGAATACGTGCATTGTCAAAATTGGGATGATGACTGATTTCTAATTTTAAGGTCTCGTCATTAAATATTAAAATACCGTGGAAAAAGATGCAGTCCTGTGAAATTAGAATTAAAATCGGCTTAGAAATACATTAGATACAAGCATTTTAAGTTGTTAATTTGAAAGCGATTAGACAGAGAGATCCGTCATCAACCGTGACGTCATTGTTGAGTACGGGCATATAAACTCCTTGTAAATTGCCGTTTTGCTAGAAAGAGACGGAGAAAAATCTTTAATACCTTATATCTCGGTTGTTTTTATAGTTATTCTAAAACCGATTTTTTCTTTCTGTTTATAATATGAATGAGCTTCTATTAAAGCAAAAAAAATCTTTTAGTCATCTAGCCTATTGTTGTGTTAAACCGCAGGTGAAGTCCGAACGTAAGCTTCGAGCCATTCAATAATAATTATAAAAAAAAATACACAAGGTGAAGGTGGGCGTGCGTATCGCCGCGCGTCGCGTCGTGTCGTGACTCACGCGTGGGCAGGTCCGCGGTGAGCAGCTCGGCGTGCGTGTCCCACAGGCGCACGGAGGCGGCGTGGCCGGCCAGCGCCAGCGAGCGCCGCGCCGGCTCGTACGCCAGCAGCGTGCCGCACGGGGGCGCCGTCCCCATCGCCCCCGCGCCCGCCCCGTCCACCCCCGCGCCCGCAGCCGCCGCCGCCGCCGCCGCCGCCGCCGCCGCGTCCGCCGCGCCCGCGCCGCCCCCGCCGCCGGCGCCCATCACTGTCACACGACACGCCACGTGACGCACGCTCCGCCCCGCCGCTACGTAGCTCCGCGGCCCTACCGCCTGTCGCACGGGCGACGGCCACGCCGCAGGCGGCACGCTCAGCGGCGAGAGGTCGGTCGGTCGCTCAGACGACTCATCTTAGACGCGTGCGGGCTCACCGCTCGCTCAGCGGAGCGCTCGGCGCCTCGATAGCAGCTTGGCGGTTAACGAGGCGATTACTAGGATGCATTGTAGAGGAATGGTCGCCTACATAAAACTGTAGATGTGTTAAATAATTGTGGCAAGAAGTAACCAATAAAATAAACGCAGACGAAATGTGCTATCATTATTATACAATTGTTTTACAGTGACGTGTACTCAACATGTTCGATTACTTTGAAATTAATTCTCTAGACAAATTTAGAACGTTTTATTACAACAAAAGATATTTCTATAAATACACTTTAGATAACCAGCCAGGCACGCGCTGCCAGTGTGACCACTCTCTACCGAAGCATCTTAACAGCTCAGCCTGCCTCCTAGCTAACCTCCAAGCCTGCCACCTCCGGTGTGGCCTTAGCCATAGCGATCACTCGCTGTCGTTATCGTAAACTATTGTTGCAATGTCACGATGACGATAGCGAGTGATCACTATGATATATGCGGTAGGGCCAACGGTCTACACGGAGTGTCGGCAGCTCCGAACTCCGACCGAAGCTCCGTAATACGGGGGCGGATCGCAACTTCAACATTGCAAACTGTCATTTTTAGACCGACTGGGATTTATTTCAAATATTTGTTAAATCAAATCTTTATTAAAAAACCTCTTTTGAATCTTAATTTTTTTTTACCTACTACCCAATACCCAAACCAATAATGTCAGATTGAAATGTAGTCAATTATATTTTCGAAGTCCTCTTCGATAAATGGGTGATGAAAACATTTAATGTTGATTATGAATTAAATGCGACACACGGATACCTCATGCGATACACAGATTGACGGCCCCAACGTAATTCATCGAAACTCAAAATTTAATTATATTTTCATTAGCTGTAACTTTTTCTGTAGAGCTATATTTTACACTAAAGATAATAAGAGAAAATGATGTAGTTCCAAAAATATAAGTCGTAAATAATAATCGAATATAAAACTCGATTCCGTAGTAGTTCATCGAAAGTTTAGGTTTCCATAATCACTTTCGATAATTTACGTTGGGACCGTCGAGATATGAGTTTCGATTTGCCATGAATACAATTAATTTTATTATTTAACATTCAACAATCAACGGCGTGTAATGTGAAAACCAATAGTATACATATACCTACGGTGGGTCACTCACGTGGCTGTAGGGGGGCCACTAGCCACTCGTCCGGCGACCGAAACCCAATGCACACCTGCGGGGTCACGCGTACGTCTACGAGCGGTGACATGCACGTCTGCGGAGGGTCACGTGCACGCCTACGACGGGGGGGTCACTCACGTAGCAGCAGGAGGGTCACTAGCCGCTCGTCCGTCGACCGGAACCCCGTGCACGACTGCGGGGGTCACATGCCTACGGGGGTCACTCACGTGGCAGCAGGAGGGTCACTAGCCGCTCGTCCGTCGACCGGAACCCCGTGCACGATTGCGGGGGTCACATGCCTACGGGGGGTCACTCACGTGGCAGCAGGAGGGTCACTAGCCGCTCGTCCGTCGACCGGAACCCCGCGCACGACTGCGGGGGTCACATGCCTACGGGGGGTCACTCACGTGGCAGCAGGAGGGTCACTAGCCGCTCGTCCGTCGACCGGAACCCCGCGCACGACTGCGGGGGTCACATGCCTACGGGGGGTCACTCACGTGGCAGCAGGAGGGTCACTAGCCGCTCGTCCGTCGACCGGAACCCCGCGCACGACTGCGGGGGTCAAATGCCTACGGGGGGTCACTCACGTGGCAGCAGGTGGGTCACTAGCCGCTCGTCCGTCGACCGGAACCCCGTGCACGACTGCGGGGGTCACATGCCTACGGGGGGTCACTCACGTGGCAGCAGGAGGGTCACTAGCCGCTCGTCCGTCGACCGGAACCCCGTGCACGACTGCGGGGGTCAAATGCCTACGGGGGGTCACTCACGTGGCAGCAGGAGGGTCACTAGCCGCTCGTCCGTCGACCGGAACCCCGTGCACGACTGCGGGGGTCACATGCCTACGGGGGGTCACTCACGTGGCAGCAGGAGGGTCACTAGCCGCTCGTCCGTCGACCGGAACCCCGTGCACGACTGCGGGGGTCAAATGCCTACGGGGGGTCACTCACGTGGCAGCAGGAGGGTCACTAGCCGCTCGTCCGTCGACCGGAACCCCGTGCACGACTGCGGGGGTCAAATGCCTACGGGGGGTCACTCACGTGGCAGCAGGAGGGTCACTAGCCGCTCGTCCGTCGACCGGAACCCCGTGCACGACTGCGGGGGTCACATGCCTACGGGGGGTCACTCACGTGGCAGCAGGAGGGTCACTAGCCGCTCGTCCGTCGACCGGAACCCCGTGCACGACTGCGGGGGTCACATGCCTACGGGGGGTCACTCACGTGGCAGCAGGAGGGTCACTAGCCGCTCGTCCGTCGACCGGAACCCCGCGCACGACTGCGGGGGTCAAATGCCTACGGGGGGTCACTCACGTGGCAGCAGGTGGGTCACTAGCCGCTCGTCCGTCGACCGGAACCCCGCGCACGACTGCGGGGGTCACATGCCTACGGGGGGTCACTCACGTGGCAGCAGGAGGGTCACTAGCCGCTCGTCCGTCGACCGGAACCCCGTGCACGACTGCGGGGGTCAAATGCCTACGGGGGGTCACTCACGTGGCAGCAGGAGGGTCACTAGCCGCTCGTCCGTCGACCGGAACCCCGTGCACGACTGCGGGGGTCACATGCCTACGGGAGGTCACTCACGTGGCAGCAGGAGGGTCACTAGCCGCTCGTCCGTCGACCGGAACCCCGTGCACGACTGCGGGGGTCAAATGCCTACGGGGGGTCACTCACGTGGCAGCAGGAGGGTCACTAGCCGCTCGTCCGTCGACCGGAACCCCGTGCACGACTGCGGGGGTCACATGCCTACGGGGGCTCACTCACGTGGCAGCAGGAGGGTCACTAGCCGCTCGTCCGTCGACCGGAACCCCGTGCACGACTGCGGGGGTCAAATGCCTACGGGGGGTCACTCACGTGGCAGCAGGAGGGTCACTAGCCGCTCGTCCGTCGACCGGAACCCCGCGCACGACTGCGGGGGTCACATGCCTACGGGGGGTCACTCACGTGGCAGCAGGAGGGTCACTAGCCGCTCGTCCGTCGACCGGAACCCCGTGCACGACTGCGGGGGTCACATGCCTACGGGGGGTCACTCACGTGGCAGCAGGAGGGTCACTAGCCGCTCGTCCGTCGACCGGAACCCCGTGCACGACTGCGGGGGTCACATGCCTACGGGGGGTCACTCACGTGGCAGCAGGAGGGTCACTAGCCGCTCGTCCGTCGACCGGAACCCCGTGCACGACTGCGGGGGTCACATGCCTGCGGGGGGTCACTCACGTGGCTGCAGGGGGGCCGCCTTGCGCGCCGCCAGCCGCTCGTCCGCCGACGAGAACTGCTCCGACACCAGCTGCGCCAGACCTGCACCGTACGCGACCTTATCAGCGACCTTGACCATTGCCACCCAATATAATACATTCACAAAACACTTGGGTAGGAAAAAAGTGGATAAATTGTTATTTAGGTTATATAATTATACATAATCCTCCAATTACCCCCTTTTCGATCGATGTTATATGATTTTTTTTCTGGGCCTAAAATAACCACAACCCCATCGGTGTAGGTGGAAGTAGCAGAACGCTGTGACATCGCACAATAAACTCTGATCGGTGAAATGGATGAAATAGACATGCGGTTATTTTTACAGACATAGACGACACATGCCACATTCAGGGTTAACGTGTGACGATGACATGAATTCGGCGACTTTGAAAATTTTTTAACACTAATTTATGTTCACCTGCAATAAATGTGCTACCGACCAAAAACATGTGTATAATTATTTATGTATTGCTTGATGTATTTTATTTCAACTGGTTTGATTGGTAGAACTATATTATAACACCGCGCCACGTGTGTGTGTGTGTGTGTGTGTGTGTGATACTGACTGATGAGGGGCTGGGCGGGCGGCGGGCGGTACAGGGCGGGCGGCCGCGCGTCCAGGCCGCGCCACGTGTGTGTGTGTGATACTGACTGATGAGGGGCTGGGCGGGCGGCGGGCGGTACAGGGCGGGCGGCCGCGCGTCCAGGCCGCGCCACGTGTGTGTGTGTGATACTGACTGATGAGGGGCTGGGCGGGCGGCGGGCGGTACAGGGCGGGCGGCCGCGCGTCCAGGCCGCGCCACGTGTGTGTGTGTGATACTGACTGATGAGGGGCTGGGCGGGCGGCGGGCGGTACAGGGCGGGCGGCCGCGCGTCCAGGCCGCGCCACGTGTGTGTGTGTGTGTGTGTGATACTGACTGATGAGGGGCTGGGCGGGCGGCGGGCGGTACAGGGCGGGCGGCCGCGCGTCCAGGCCGCGCCACGTGTGTGTGTGTGTGTGTGTGATACTGACTGATGAGGGGCTGGGCGGGCGGCGGGCGGTACAGGGCGGGCGGCCGCGCGTCCAGGCCGCGCCACGTGTGTGTGTGTGATACTGACTGATGAGGGGCTGGGCGGGCGGCGGGCGGTACAGGGCGGGCGGCCGCGCGTCCAGGCCGCGCCACGTGTGTGTGTGTGTGTGTGTGATACTGACTGATGAGGGGCTGGGCGGGCGGCGGGCGGTACAGGGCGGGCGGCCGCGCGTCCAGGCCGCGCCACGTGTGTGTGTGTGTGTGTGTGTGATACTGACTGATGAGGGGCTGGGCGGGCGGCGGGCGGTACAGGGCGGGCGGCCGCGCGTCCAGGCCGCGCCACGTGTGTGTGTGTGATACTGACTGATGAGGGGCTGGGCGGGCGGCGGGCGGTACAGGGCGGGCGGCCGCGCGTCCAGGCCGCGCCACGTGTGTGTGTGTGTGTGTGATACTGACTGATGAGGGGCTGGGCGGGCGGCGGGCGGTACAGGGCGGGCGGCCGCGCGTCCAGGCCGCGCCACGTGTGTGTGTGTGATACTGACTGATGAGGGGCTGGGCGGGCGGCGGGCGGTACAGGGCGGGCGGCCGCGCGTCCAGGCCGCGCCACGTGTGTGTGTGTGATACTGACTGATGAGGGGCTGGGCGGGCGGCGGGCGGTACAGGGCGGGCGGCCGCGCGTCCAGGCCGCGCCACGTGTGTGTGTGTGATACTGACTGATGAGGGGCTGGGCGGGCGGCGGGCGGTACAGGGCGGGCGGCCGCGCGTCCAGGCCGCGCCACGTGTGTGTGTGTGTGTGTGATACTGACTGATGAGGGGCTGGGCGGGCGGCGGGCGGTACAGGGCGGGCGGCCGCGCGTCCAGGCCGCGCCACGTGTGTGTGTGTGATACTGACTGATGAGGGGCTGGGCGGGCGGCGGGCGGTACAGGGCGGGCGGCCGCGCGTCCAGGCCGCGCCACGTGTGTGTGTGTGTGTGTGATACTGACTGATGAGGGGCTGGGCGGGCGGCGGGCGGTACAGGGCGGGCGGCCGCGCGTCCAGGCCGCGCCACGTGTGTGTGTGTGTGTGTGTGATACTGACTGATGAGGGGCTGGGCGGGCGGCGGGCGGTACAGGGCGGGCGGCCGCGCGTCCAGGCCGCGCCACGTGTGTGTGTGTGTGTGTGTGATACTGACTGATGAGGGGCTGGGCGGGCGGCGGGCGGTACAGGGCGGGCGGCCGCGCGTCCAGGCCGCGCCACGCCGCCACCAGCGCCGGCTCCGTGCTGCTGCCCGACGGTCTGCGACAGACATAATACAACACTTACTCTACGAGTATTTCATAGAAATGCAATTTATATTACATATTAAATCAGAATATAAACAAAATTGAGCGCTGCGGCGCACAGCAGCAGATAAGCGGCTTTGCGCCCCCCCTCTCCACCCCCCGAACCGCCCACCACGCACAGCACACAGGAGCGCGTGGTCGTGCGCGTTGAGGTAGGCCAGCGCGGTCACGCGGCCCCACGCCCCCCTGACCCCCCACACACCTGTACACGGCCACGTCCCCCTTGTGCGAGGCGGCACACAGCAGCGCGTGGTCGTGCGCGTTGAGGTAGGCCAGCGCGGTAACGCGGCCCCAAGCCTTGCGCCATCCGCCCACGCACAGCTTGGCCGCCGTGCCCCAGTCCCAGATGCTGCGCGTACAGGAAACAAACATCAAATTAACCACTTCAAAAGGTGAAGTAAGCACCGTTACCATCTCCGGGGTCGAACGGTTGAAGCCATCCGACGAGTTCTCAGTTTGATTTTGTCGGAGGTGAGCTTCTGGGCTCCTCTTTAATTCAGCGCTATGAAAACAATGTTAGTGACATAGTGAAGTTGCGACGAGAGCGAGTCAAGGAAGTCAGTTCTTCTACGTTCAGGAGTTCAGGTGACGCTTGTTTTATTTATACAGCCGGCCAAGATCTCCAGTTGTGTATTTAAAAAAAAACTAGATACCCGAAGTTGTCCTTGGAGGCGACGGCCAGGTGCTGGTCGTACGGGTGGAACAGCACCACGGCGGGCGGCAGCGGGCAGCGCGCGCTGAACGCCTGCGACTCCACGCGCACGCCGCGCCCGGACCGCAGCGCTGCAATCCCGATAACGTGAACACCGTTATAGGCAACGGCTTACACCGAACGACACGCATCGCAACGGATATTCGCGCAAATCTCAATTCATACGTACGTATGAATTGAGATTTGTGCTTTATGTTCATTTACAAATTCTTGCAGTACTACACTGGTATTTGACACATGATCCTGATGTTTTCTTTTCAACATTTTTCCTGAAGTAAACACTTTTAGTGTTTATTTGACTTTTGAGAGATAGAATTCTATCCAATAGCATTCAACTGCTGTACAAAATAGCTCCTCACTGTGACGGTGCAACCACACCAAAAATGCATGTTTGCAACTCTCTTTTGCCGCGTGACAATCTTGACAAGTACACTTGTAACCTGTTCTTCATTAAAACAGTATTGAAACTGTACTTATATTGTTTAGAGTGATACACGTATTTTATCGCATGAGCGCTCATTTCAGTTTTAGCGGCGATATCAAGCCCACAAACTAATGTCGAAGTGACATTAGTGACTTTTATAAACAACGCAAAAGTGGAAATCGTTTAGCTTTATATCTCCAGATTTTTTGAATTAAATTAAATAAATCGGCTGCAATCCGATGCGATGCGTGCGGTTCGGTGTAAACCGTACTTTAAACATAAAGCGTATGATATAGCGGCTAGTCATCGGTATGTTTTAAATATTTCTATTTTTTACATTTTCTCGAGTTCGTTTGGCAGATTTTAAATCAGTGTCGGGCGGATTTGTCGTTTTGAGATGGTTGCACTGATGCTTTCAGTGACCCACCGCGGGGACGTGCGCATCATCATGTAACGCTGCACCCACTCGAATTATTTTTGATTTGCTCACTTTTTGCAGAGCTATTACTGCAAATATCGATAAATATTGATTCGAAACGACGATATATCGGTTATCGATGTTTATCCGCCTTCAATATAAATAGCGATATTCGAAATAACTTAGCGTCCGTACCTCTGGCGTGGGCGCGCAGCTCCCTGTTGCGCGCGTACCGCCACGCGCGCGCGTGATGCTCGCGCGCGTGCGCGTCGACAGCAGCGACTCCGTGTGAGGGGGCGGTGGTATCGCAGAACCGCGCCGCCGCCCACTCCACGAACCGCGTGCTCACTAACGCGCGCTTACCACTACCGCCCCCACCGCCGCCGCCGCCCCCACCGCCGACGCCTGCGCAACATACACGGAATACTCAATTGTCATTCAATGGGCTACAGTGACAAGTCGCATACGAGGTTAGCGAGAGAACAAATGGAACCCGCGCTAAGATAAAATTTATCTATACTAATATTAAAGAGGCAAAAAAAAATGTATGTCTGTATTGAATAGGCTCCGAAACTACTGGACCGATTTCGAAAATTCTTTCACTGTAATTTTTTGTCTTTAATGAAAAGAATGTGACAGCATGCCACTCAAGAGTATCCTAAACTAACACAAGGCTGGTGAAATTGGCCATTAAACCTAATACATACAAGTCTTTAGGCTCAATTACACAAGGAGAGTTTCTCGCACGCGAACGGTGTGAAAAATCGTATGCGATTATCGCATGGCAAAACTTGCCATTCGATTATCGCCTCTAGACTGAACAAAAAAGTCGTGTTTTCCACTGGAGAAACTCGTATAAATAGTTTGTTTACATAGGCTCGCGGTCTACGAGATTTTAAGTAGCCATAATTGTATTCGAGAGGCAAAACTCGTATAGTTTGTTTACACTATTAGGCGAGCATATTTATTGCCTAGAAGAAATCACCACACGCGTGCGAGAAACTCTCCTTGTGTAACTGAGTCTTTGGGCAAGGTTGGCGAAATTGGCTATTAATCCTAATACATACAAGTCTTATATTAAAAAAAGTTAAGAGAAATTAAATAATATACTGACTGGAGTTGGATGAGGTGGAGTCCCGGTCGCGAGGGGAGTCCCGGGAGGACACGGAGTCCTCGGATATGGTGTGCGGCAGACCCGCCTTCGTGCGTCGCACTCCTGGTGTCGGACACCACACGTTACAATTCATTTAAATCAATAAATAGTAAACACCGACCGAAAATTCGGTTTCGGCCCCAATTGGCTAGATGACAAAAATTTTTTTTGCTTTAATAGAAGCTCATTCATATAATAAACAGAAAGAAAAAAATCGGTTTTAGAATAACCATAAAAACAACCAATATATAAGGTATTAAAGATTTTTCTCCATCTCTTTCTAGGAAAACGACAATTTGCAAGGAGTTTATATAGCGGTACTCAACAATGAAGTCACGGTTGATGTCGGATCTCTGTCTAATCGCCTTCAAATTAACAACTTAAAATGCTTGTATCTAATGTATTTCTAAGTCGATTTTAATTCTAATTTCACAGGACTGCATCTTTTTCCACGGTATTTTAAGATTTAATAACGAGACGTAAAAATTTGAATTCAGTCATCATCCCAATTGCGGTTTCGGCCCAGTTACAGTTTCGGTTGAAAATTGACCGAACCATTGGCCCCGCCGAAACTCGAGTATTCTGCGTTGTCGTGCGTCGCGCGTCGCTCGGCTAATTTCGAGTGTGCTCGTTACCGTAAATTGTTAATATAAATAAATCATTATTTTTGTTACCAATTATTTTATTTGTTGTTTTTCGTGTCACTTAAGAATAGTTGTAAATATATGTTTAAAAGCTAAACAATTGAATGGAATTGGCATGTTAAATAAATGTAAAAATGCCATATCTGTGAAAATTTTAATTTGTAAAAATGATGAATAAATCATTAAGAAAAAAAAATAGTCTCAGGCAGGACTCGAACCCGCGTCTCCAACGAACGACGTGTTGACGTCTTGATTAACTGAGTAGGCCACTTAATTCGTTTTTTTTTAAAGCCAAAATAGACTTTATTCACTGTTAATAACTAGGGATCAGCATCCAATGTTTTTGACGACTTATATGAAGTAGTAAAATTAAAGATCTCATGTTTTTGTGTAATGCGACATGCGATAGATGGACGAACAAAATTGAGGCGATGTAAAAAGGTTCGGTTTTAAAGGTGTGACCCCCCACCTGACGGCAGGGGGGGATTGGGGGGTCACTCACAGACGCCACTCACCCCTGGCGTCCCTGGCTGTGGGGCGCGCGGGCGACGCGGGCAGCGACAGGGCGCCGCCCACCTCCACCTCGCGCGCCACGCTGTCCACCTGAAAAAAAAATTAAGGCTTTGCTTGCACCGCACGTTAATTACTTTCTTACTTCGTAGGAAGCTGCAGATGTAGCGACAATTTTTAGTTGTTACACACACACACCTGGTCGGCCACGTGGCCCACGATGGCGGCGGCCATGTCGGCCACCAGCGGCAGCGGCTCCTTGGCCAGCGCGGCCAGCGCTCGCCACAGCCGCATGTACACCGACCCGAACCCTGCCGACGCGAGAGGCACCACGTCACTACTCTTCAATCTCCTTTGATCAATACGACACCACAGACTACAGACTACTTATTAACAGTGCGCCATGGCGTACCTCTAGACTCGGGGGCGAGTTAGAGTGTACTCGGTTAACGATCGCTACGTTTAGCAACGTTGGCCGCGGCCAGGCCTGCGATAGGTGATCGAAAATGTGAAACAGCTCGACCACACGCGGCGACCCCTCGCGGCCGCACACGGCGACCCCTCGCAGCCGCACGTGTCGCAGGGCGTCCCCTCGCGGCCACACGCGGCGAACCCTCGCGGCCACAGACGGCGACCCCTCGCGGCCGCACAACGTGTCACAGGGCGTCCCCTCGCGGCCGCCCGTGTCGCGGGACGTCCCCTCGCGGCGTCACGTGCCACTCACCGATGGAGGGCAGCAGCTTGGCGGCGCGCGGCAGCTGCGGCAGCGGCGGCAGCTGCGGCCCGCCCAGCGCCAGCGCGTCCACGGCGCGGTCCGGCACCTCGTGGTAGCGCGCGCGCGACCGCGTGCGCTCCCTGCAACCACAGAAGATATTATACTACTCCGTACAGAACGGCCACTCACCTCTCCGCACTCATTTCGAACGCCTCACCCCACCCCGCACTTCGTTGTACACATCACAGACGCATAAACAAGGGCGCGCGCGATCGCTCGGGCGCGGCGACACTTCACGTTCACCGAGTAGACGCGAGCGCCGGCCGATAACAGAGATAGCGCTATGCGGGTAAAAGAGAAGGCGGTCGCTGCACTTCTCGCGTCATTTCGATTGACAACAACGCACTCAGCCCTACTAGATTCCACGCACACATTTGCGCGTGTACAAACGTCACTTGCTTAAGTAGTAGTGATAGGTGATTGATTTGCGAACGTTATATGGAGTGTCCGGGGTGTGCTGCAACGCAACGCAACCGCACTCGGATTTGGTTAACGGGGCTAGCGAGACCGAACGGCTGTTGGAGGACGATTAGCCTAGTTGGTCTATTGCGGAGCCGCAGTCGCGGCATCCAGATTAATCCGGGGCAATAGAATTGGTTTTGATGCCCCCCCCCCCCCCCCCCCCCTGCAATAATAGTTACAAATAAGTTATTTGGTTTGTATGGGAAGAAAGTAGCTCCGATTAGTCTCAATATTTTTTTCTATAGAATCTGCATTTTAGATAGATACACTTAAATCTAGACTTTTAATTTGTTTTGGGAGTTCCGTTACAATCTGTATACAGAGTTACTTTTGAAGCAGGAGTCAAATTTTATGTGCTTGTTTTGACAAGCAAGTTGAAGAAGTTTGACTATGGGGCCAATCTTGAAATCACCAAAAAAAAATCAACTGTTCCATTATATACCGGGTGTAACGGAATACCGCAATAATATTTAAGGTTGTTTATTAACAAAAAAAAATGTTTTATGACTATTTTTTGCATTTTTATTATATGCCTACTTTCGATTTAATAAGCTTAACAGTTCAGCGTATTAAATCGAAAGTAGGCATATAATAAAAATACAAAAAATAGTCATAAAACATTTCTTTTGTTAATCAACAACCTTAAATATTATTGCGGTATTCCGTTACAAATTCAAATTCAAAAATCTTTATTCAACATAGGCCTTTACAGACACTTATTGACGTCAAAACAAAGCAAAACAATCTAATTTAATGAAATCATATTAACCTTGTATGTGCATACATCCTGAATATACTCAAGATGTCTGCAAATACAAGTAGGAATGAAAAAAAAAAAAAAGTTGACTCTACACCTGTTCGGAAATTGGGAGAGCCTTCTCGAGAAGAACAGGCAAGAAACTCGAAAGGTCAAAATTTTTTATCTCCTCTTTTAAATCGCCATTTACAATTTTGATTCTGTTACAGGGTCGTCAATTGGAAGCTGACCTCAAAGCAAAAGTTTGAGCTCAACTTCCATTACAAGAAGAGATGTGTTAATTCACATTATATAAGCTATTTCTGAGAGAAGTGCGTGAACTTATAAATTGCTCTCACTGAATGTTTCTTTGAAACAAAACGCAGTACATTGTTAAATATTAGAAATGAGAGTTCAAACCCAAGCTTTTTTGTCCGTCATGTAATCAGACACTTTATAATATGCTTTTTTAATAAGTACATCTTTGATTGCAACTTTAAATTTGTTTAAGCTGAGTTCTTGTATACAACTTGGGATTTTATTGTAGAAACGTATACACAGGCCTCTAAAAGAATTATTGATTTTTTGGAGCCTGGTATTTGGTAAAGCTAACATATTCCTTTGTCTAGTATTAACAGAATGAATATCACTATTTTTACAAAACAAATGAATATTTTTACGAACATATATTAGATTCTCATAAATAAATTGCGACGCTACTGTCATAATACCAATTTCTTTAAACTTTTCTCGCAAAGAATCTCTCATTTTAAGGTTATAGATAGCTCGAATAGCCCTTTTCTGGAGCATAAAAACGATCTGAATGTCGGCAGCATTTCCCCACAACAAAATGCCATATGACATCAAACTATGAAAGTAAGAAAAATATACAAGTCTTGCTGTATCAACATCAGTCAACTGACGTATTTTCCATACAGCGTGAGCTGCAGAACTAAGTCTCTTTGACAATTTATCTATATGTGGGCCCCATTGCAGCTTAGAATCAAGTGTGATCCCAAGAAATACTGTGGTGTCCACGAGGTCAACACCTATATCCTTTATTTTTACAGTGGTGTGAACCTCTTTTACATTGGGTAAAACAAATTTTATACATTTTGTTTTCCCTTCATTAAGTGACAGGTTGTTTACATTAAACCAATGAACAATTCTTGAGATAGAATTATTTACATCGTCATTCATTTGCAATCCTCTTTTAATTTTAAATAAAAGTGAAGTATCATCTGCAAATAACACTATCTCATGTCTGTCCTGTACAAAATCAGGGAGGTCATTGACATATATAAGAAATAGAAAAGGACCAAGAATCGAACCCTGCGGAACTCCCATTTTAACTGCGGAACCTTGAGACCTTTTTCCATTGACGTCTACTTTTTGAATCCTTCCACTTAGATAAGAGAGTAGAAGATCCAGTGCAGTATCACGAAATCCATAGTGGTGTAATTTTCTAAACAAGGTTTCGTGATAAACGCAATCAAATGCCTTAGACAAATCACAAAAAATGCCTAACGCATTGTGTGAGTCTTCCCAGGCTTCAAATATATGTTGTATTAACTCAACACCAGCATCGGTTGTTGAGCGACCCCTCCTAAAACCAAATTGTTTAGAGTGTAGAAGATTGTTCCTATTAAAATAAATTTGCATTTGCTCCAACATTATTTTTTCAAAAATTTTGCTAAAGGTAGGTAGCACAGAGATAGGTCTAAAATTACTGGGGTCTGATGTGCTACCACATTTATGTAAAGGAATAATTTTACTCAGCTTCATTAGATCAGGAAAAACACCACAGTCAATGCAATCATTAAAAATGTTAGCAAGTATTGGAGCTATTGTTTCAATTACGGATTTAGTAACATCAACGGAATTGCCCCACAGATCCGCAGTTTTCTTCATATTCAAAGTTTTAAATGATTTTATTATATCCATTCCACTAATGTGTACAAATTTGAATTTATCATCACAAGCTTCAACATGATCTGTCATTATAGATTCAGCAATAGCGGGGGAGGAATCCAATGACTTTGTGATTGAGACTGGAATGTCAGTAAAGAACTTTTCAAATTCTGCAGCTACTTCTGTGTCAACTGTTACCTTCTTGCCGTCAATATTCAAACAATATTGATTATTAGTAGTTTTCGCTTTTCCAGTTTCATTATTTATAATATTCCATGTCATTTTAATTTTATTATTACTGTTTTTTATTTTTGAGCTTAAATAATTAGATTTAGCAAGCCTGCACGCTTTTTTGAATACTTTGGAATAAGTTTTCACATAAAGTTTAAACTCATCGCTAGTATTAAATGAACGTTCATTATAAAGTTCAAAAAGTTTGATTCTGCTTTTGTGAATGCCTGGTGTAGCCCATTCACTAAAAGCTAAAGTACCATTAACGGATATAGTCTTTGGAACAAAAATATTTTTAAATTCAGAACAAAATGTATGAAAAAAAATTTCATATAATTTATTTGGGTTTTCTTCATAACCTATATAATTTAATTTAATACCAATATTATTTTTCAGCCGTTCTAAGCGACCAACAGTTTTTGGCACAACAGTGATATTCTGTTTTTCTATGCATTTACGTTTAAATGGAATGGTAACAATTTGCCCAGAATGGTCAGATTCTAAATTATTAAAAACTCTTTTTGCTAAAGAAACAATATTTGTATAAATATTGTCAATGCATGTGGCAGACGACTGAGTTATTCTGGTTGGCTCCAAAAATAAGTTTACAAGGTTATATGACCAAAATAGATTTTTAATCCTAATAGATAAACTAGAATTTTCTAATAAATTAATATTAAAATCACCACAAACAATGGTTTGTTTCGTGGAACTACACACTTTTTTCAATACTTCATCCATAATATCTTCAAAAAGGTCATATAATCCTGAAGGAGGCCTGTATACACTTAATACAATAATCTGGTCCAGCTCCACGCAGGCTATTTCTATTGTTCGCTCAATCGAAAGGCTCACAATATCCTTACGATCCTTAAATTTCAGCTTTTTATTTAATATTATTAAAGAACCACCACGAATTGCCTTTTCTCGACTGAACAAACTACCAACCAAATGATTACTGAAATTAAATAGAAACTGATGGCTTTTAAGCCAATGTTCAGTTACACAAAAAATGTCAACATTACTACAGTTTAAAAATAATTCCACTTCCAGATCCTTGCCTGACATTCCTTGAATGTTCTGGTGCACCAAGTTGATGAGATTTACATTATCTTTGTTATTAAATGGGTTTTGCAATATATTATCACTTACAAAGTTTACTGTATCTTTTCTACTCAATGATAAGCAAGAGGATGTCTCTATTGTCTCATTACTTAATTTAAAGAATTGTAAAAATTATCATCAGTACTATTACTGACAGTCGTTTTATTATCACAGGAGTATTGCTTAATAGGAGCAATTTGACTACTGTGAGTGGGCTGCTCAATAAAAGCATTGTCAGAGAAAGAGTTTATAGCCATGTTTTTGGCTAAAGTTAAAAAATAAAATCTTAGCGAAATAGCTAATTGTTTTTTTAAGAACATTGATAGATATAATCTATCATTTGTTAAATAAGCATTATCTCTAACAATTGTCAGTTTGTTATAGTCAATACACTTTTACACCCGGTATATACCATACATTTAGGTTCAGTGAATGTTGAACATTTTTTTTATAGAAAATGTTGTTCACTTTGCTTGTCTAACACGCACACAAAATTTGGGTCCTGCGTGAAAAGTAATCCTGTATAACTAAAAGTAAAATTGTACATTATAATTTTACTGTGCACAGTTCACATGAAGTAGCAATTGAGGACAAACATATACAAAGGCAAATTGCTTCTAACCAACCAACCATAGAGATAGTGAGATAATTTAGTTTAATTTGTATGAGACAAAAAAAATGTGCACTCACTTGTCACTCTTGCAAACGCGTTCCTGGTAGTAGACCGCGACGAAGTGCTGCTCGTACGCCAGCACGACCCACTGAAGAGCTGCGGCGGAAAGGTGACAAATATAATCATCATCATCATTTCAGTCAAGAGACGCCCACTGTCGGACAAAGGTAGGCCTCCCCCGGGGATCTCCAAACCGATCGGTCCCGGGCCTCCCGCATCCAGCGGCTCTCCGCGACCTTCACCAGATCGTCGGTTTACCGTGTGGGAGGCCTGATAACGCTGCGTCTCCAGGTACCCGGTCGCCATTCGAGGACCGTCCCGCCCCAAGCTGCAGATGCTGCAGCAGCGCGGCCGCGTGCCGCGCCCCGCCCCGCCCCCGCCCCCGCCGCCCCCGCTCACCGGCCAGTATCTCGGCGCGCACGAGCGCGGCGCCGTCCCGGGGCGCGCGCGCCGCCAGCGCCGCCCCCACGTGCTGCAGCAGCGCGGCCGCGTGCCGCGCCCCGCCCCGCCCCCGCCCCCGCCGCCCCCGCTCACCGGCCAGTATCTCGGCGCGCACGAGCGCGGCGCCGTCCCGGGGCGCGCGCGCCGCCAGCGCCGCCCCCACGTGCTGCAGCAGCGCGGCCGCGTGCCGCGCCCCGCCCCGCCCCCGCCCCCGCCGCCCCCGCTCACCGGCCAGTATCTCGGCGCGCACGAGCGCGGCGCCGTCCCGGGGCGCGCGCGCCGCCAGCGCCGCCCCCACGTGCTGCAGCAGCGCGGCCGCGTGCCGCGCCCCGCCCCGCCCCCGCCCCCGCCGCCCCCGCTCACCGGCCAGTATCTCGGCGCGCACGAGCGCGGCGCCGTCCCGGGGCGCGCGCGCCGCCAGCGCCGCCCCCACGTGCTGCAGCAGCGCGGCCGCGTGCCGCGCCCCGCCCCGCCCCCGCCCCCGCCGCCCCCGCTCACCGGCCAGTATCTCGGCGCGCACGAGCGCGGCGCCGTCCCGGGGCGCGCGCGCCGCCAGCGCCGCCCCCACGTGCTGCAGCAGCGCGGCCGCGTGCCGCGCCCCGCCCCGCCCCCGCCCCCGCCGCCCCCGCTCACCGGCCAGTATCTCGGCGCGCACGAGCGCGGCGCCGTCCCGGGGCGCGCGCGCCGCCAGCGCCGCCCCCACGTGCTGCAGCAGCGCGGCCGCGTGCCGCGCCCCGCCCCGCCCCCGCCCCCGCCGCCCCCGCTCACCGGCCAGTATCTCGGCGCGCACGAGCGCGGCGCCGTCCCGGGGCGCGCGCGCCGCCAGCGCCGCCCCCACGTGCTGCAGCAGCGCGGCCGCGTGCCGCGCCCCGCCCCGCCCCCGCCCCCGCCGCCCCCGCTCACCGGCCAGTATCTCGGCGCGCACGAGCGCGGCGCCGTCCCGGGGCGCGCGCGCCGCCAGCGCCGCCCCCACGTGCTGCAGCAGCGCGGCCGCGTGCCGCGCCCCGCCCCGCCCCCGCCCCCGCCGCCCCCGCTCACCGGCCAGTATCTCGGCGCGCACGAGCGCGGCGCCGTCCCGGGGCGCGCGCGCCGCCAGCGCCGCCCCCACGTGCTGCAGCAGCGCGGCCGCGTGCCGCGCCCCGCCCCGCCCCCGCCCCCGCCGCCCCCGCTCACCGGCCAGTATCTCGGCGCGCACGAGCGCGGCGCCGTCCCGGGGCGCGCGCGCCGCCAGCGCCGCCCCCACGTGCTGCAGCAGCGCGGCCGCGTGCTGCGCCCCGCCGCCGGCCGCCCCGCCCGCCGCGCCGCCGCCGTCGCCGCCCACCAGCGTGCCCAGCGCGAACACGCACGCCGCGCGCACCTGTGGCGCATCGACGACCGCATTACGAGTACAACACGCGTTAACAATTACGTCTCGAAAGTCACTCGATCTGCACAGTTCGTCACGAGAAATATATTATCTAGAGAGAAACCTCGTCGAGAGCTATTAACTTCTAACGTCCGAACGATACCACATATTTATTGACAAACATATGTGTAATATCAAAATTGTCGTATTCGATGAAGCATTTCGACACGATTTGAACCGAGTTAATCACACCGAAAATAAAGTATCCGCATTAGGACCCGAGCCGCGCGCGATCGCCGGCCCTCGTCGCCACACGTACCTCGGGGCAGCGCTCCTCCAGCAGCGGGAACAGCTTCTCGTGCGCCAGGTCGCGGGCGGCGGCCCACCGCGCGGCGTCGTACCCGCGCCACAGGCGGCCCAGCGCCACGCACGCCCACAGCCGCAGCGCCGGCAGCCGCTCGCCCGTCTGCTCCAGGCACACCGAGATCATCGAGCTCTGCAACACGACGCACACTCTCACCTATCTAATTTTATCGTTTTCCCTATGACTGAAGTGTGGGGGGAATCCGAACGACTTGCGACGGATCCGCGCGAACCCCACCTGCTCACACAGCGTTACGCTCACGAACGTGGTGGACGTCCCGAGCTCGGGAGACCTATGCCGAACGATGAAAGCTTTGCGATTGGAATGACGCTAATAATAACAGAACGATTTCACAAATATTCAAGGTCGTAAAATAAAATGACCTCCATATAGTCATAAGCGAGTATAACAATATCATCCAAGTAGCAAAAATAAATTTCATTAAAATAAAGCCAACAGGAAATCAGTAAATCGTTGTGAAATAATTAGCGTATTGGGTAGACCAAAAGCAATTTGCTGAAAGTAAATAAACTTTTAATTATAAATATATCAACAGCATTTATGTTATCCTGTAAATAGTTTCAACTGAAGAAAATCGATTTTGAGAAACTATTGAAATCTAATTTACTTTTTATTCTTCTATGACTAAACTAAGGATTATAAAGTAAAAAATGAACCAGTCGGTGACTGACCTGCAGAGCTGCTTCCTGTCCGGGAGGGTAGTTGTCTACGATTGTAGCGAGCACGTAAGCCGCCATCGTTCTATGCTCGCACTAAAAAAAAATGAAATATCAATGGTCTTCGTAAGTCAGGTCGCAATAAATGAGACAGGACAAACCAATTAGGTATTTTTTGTTTTGATTTCATTAAAATGTTTGTTACTAGGAATTTAATACTTTACAAGGCACATATCGTTTTGCATTATAACAACCAAGTCAAATAACTTGCCGATAGGGCAGGCACTAGTTTAAATTTTACATTTTGAAAAATTTATCGATAATTTGACAATTTTACATGTTGATCTTGGTGACATACAATAAAAAGACATTTGAGTCAATTTGAATTTTTGTTTCAATTTAATCATTGAGTAAAGAAATATTTTTTTATGCGACAGCGCAATCAATCAATGTCAACTTCAACTCACATCAACGGTGGGATCCTGCAGCACCGAGAGGAAGTACTTGTGTCCTTTCGCGTTGACCAAGTCCACTTGGCAGCTCTGTAAGAAATGTTCATGTAATCTTTACTACTTTGGTATGATTACTGACTTTCGAGTTTTTTTTTAATTGCAGAAAGTTGGCAAACAAGCAAACTGCCCACCTGATGGTAAGTGGTAACAGTCGCCTATAATACATGTGGCTCTTGTGAGATTCGCAGCAAAACTGCAACCCCCACAAGAACCACAGTGTACGTTGCCAACTTGTGACACAAGATGTAAAGTCACAGTACCCAGTAATTTCACTGCCATATCTTACCCTTCAAACCGGAACACAGCAATGCAAGCACTGCTGTTTTGCGGCAGAAATAGGTAAGACGGAGGTACCTAAGCAGACGACCCTGGTACAGAGTCTCCCTCCAGTTGCATCGCAAGCTATTGGCAACAGTATTTTTGTGGAGTATAATGTAATAGTAAATTAAATAATGAATAAACAGACCATACTTAAGCTGAGGGGAAGGTGGTGGTGATCTGCGCTCAATGCGATGCAATGTTGCGACGGTGGGGTCCGAAGGGACGTCGAGGTCAGCGGCCAGAAGACTTGCTCTTGCATCAATTCCGATCGATGGAGATTGAGATTTTTCGCACGCTTGAGTTGCCACATTGGCGGCGTATTGCGCGGATTTTGAGAGTACCAAACTCGGTTTTGGTTCACCAATCCAATTTGGCGCAGTGTAGCTACTCAAGAGTACCAAAAATCTGAATCCTAATGAAGATCGATCGGAATCGGTTCAAGAGTGAGCGGCCGAGCCACAGACGTATAAAAGGAAGCGGACTAACATAATTTTACTCACACATTTGTTATAAGTAATGTATATCGTTTTCACTTTTACTCCAAAGTGACATGATATATCGCTATTTCTGTTTTTCGTCTATAGCGATACTAACGCACACATAAACATTTCCGAAGCCGTGGCAGACGCCATGTTTAGCTTTGTCAAAATAAGAGACAAATGGCGTGGTGCCATTGTGTTATAATGTTTTGTTATGTGATTATAAATATTATAAAAATAACTGCTAATTGGACAAGAACAACGGTAAAGTGTTCTAACGCATCATATAATAAAACTCCAGAAATTACAATAAAATTAAAATAATATTGTTTGTGTGCGAGTAATGTTTACATGTGGTAAAGTTGCCATGCATTTTTGCACTATACGTTTAGTCTGGTTCCCTTTGTACGTCCGTCTTCATAGGTCGGAGCGTACACTGCGAGCGGGCTGCGGGCTGCGGGCTGCGGGCTGCGGGCTGCGGGCTGCGGGCGCACTGACCGGGTCGGCGGCGGCCAGGTGCGCCCAGATGAGCACCATGGGCGGGCGCAGGTCCGGCGCGGGCGCCTGCAGCAGCTTCAGCATGTAGGGGAACACGCCGACCAGCAGCGCGGCGCGCGCGGCCCAGCGGCCCAGCGCCAGGAAGCGGCCCAGCAGCTGCAGCGCGCGCACGCGGTGCAGCGTGGACAGCAGCACCTGCAGCACCATCGGCAGCTGCGCGGGCGGCGCGCGCGCCCGGGACCCTGCGGCGCACACCCTGCCTACTCCACTGGTGGTTTCGCTGTGTACACGACGTACACGAACACGAGCCGCGTTCCAGATAAACATCACCATCACCATCCATTTTGGGGATTGGAGTCGCTCACGTCCGTAGGTTTTACCCTCGAGACCCCACACGTGATCCCCGGGTGGTGCTAATCGAGTGACCAACTTCTGGTGGTAGGGCTTGAAAAACCCGACTGGCTAGCGACCACCGTGCGCATGACGTAAAACCCGTCAAGTGGCCATTTTTGTCCGCGTTTCGGGATCAGTCTGCGCACAGCCAGAGCTCGAGGGGTCGTTGCTGCGATTCGTATGGTTTGTGCGGGCTTCCGTCGACCCAGTGCCAGGTTGACTGCGTTGACCCTCCGCCCAGGAAGACCCGAAGAAACGGCTGTTCCGCTGGCCGCCCGTGGTATAGTACAGGGGCCCAAGCGGACCTAACCAGTCCGTGAGGCTGCCCCACCATGCCACGCATAATCTCGGGGTGGTCCGTCGTGCCGGTCGGTGACCGGACGGTGGGTCCCGGCGGCCACTTCCGGGGGGGTTCGGGGGCCCTTCCGTGCGGAGGGTCAGCGCAAATCAGCTGTCGGCTGTTCCCTGGCGAAACAGGCCTACACACATTAACTATGCGAAGCGCAGCAAGGACACCTCAGTTTCACGCCTCTCACTCCAATAATTATGGCAGCGCAAAATATTAAGACTGGTCGTACAGCGGTGCATTATCCCACCAAAACACCATTATTCGAGGTGGGGCTCGCTAACATCCGCGGGCTCCACTCTAACCTCTTAGCTGTCCACCACCATCTCGAGACAGCCCGTCCAGCAATGCTGTTTTTGACGGAGACGCAAATTATCTGCCCGGCCGATACAGGCTACCTTAATTACCCCGGCTACGCTCTTGAGGAGTCCTTCGAGGCGAAGGCTCGTTTGCTCGTTCGTCCGGGCGGACGTTTGCTGTCGTCGCCTGCGCTGTTTGGAGGAACCTTCCTTTTCCATCCTTGCGGTACACGTCGATTTTGGCACTCATTGCCGTGTCTACGTCTGCGTCTACCGTTCCCATCGTGGTGACTTGGAGACAACTCGACTTTTTGAACATCTAAGTCGGGTGGTAGATGACGCGCAGGAGCGATTTCCTTCCGCCGAGCTGGTGTTTTTAGGGGACTTCAATGCTCACCACGAGTTGTGGTTAAGTTCCTCTAAAACTGACCATGCGGGTAGGACTGCCCACGCATTCGCTCTCACGCACGACCTGACACAATTGGTCACCCAGAACACCAGGGTACCAGATATTATCGGTCAAGCGCCCTCTTTATTGGACCTTCTGTTGACAAATCGCCCTGACGGATATCAGGTGGTGGTTCGAGCTCCACTAAGATCTTCGGATCACTGCCTGGTATCCGTCTCAGTGCCTCAGGCGTCACGACCGTCGCCTGTGGTTGCAGCACGCCGTCTGTGGCACTATGCGTCAGCAGATTGGGACGGTATGCGGGATTATTACGCATCTGTTCCTTGGTGGCAGCGCTGTTTCAATAGGATGGATCCGGACTCCTGCGCTACCTCTGTTGCTGACGAGATCATACTAGGAATGGAATATTTTATTCCGCATTCCAATCTCGTCAGTAGAGGCAGACGTAACCTCTGGTTCAATCGCGAGTGCGCCTCTGCTGCTGAAAACAAACAGCTGGCTTACCGCGCTTGGATCAGAGGCCGAGCATCTAAGGATCCCAATACAAGCCTACTGAAAACAGCCTACAATAATGCCACCAAGTTATGTAAGAGGGCTTACATTAGAGCGGATGCTCAGCGCATTGCACAAGTGGGCCAGGAACTGCTATCGCACCCTACGGGTAGCCGTTCTTTTTGGCGCCTGGCCAAAGCTGTGCAATCAAACTTCTGCCAACCCTCGCTGCCACCGCTGAGACATGCCGATGGCTCACTTGCTCATCAGCCGCAGGAGAAAGCCGACCTCCTGGCAAAACTCTTTGCGGCTCATTCCCATGTCGATGACTGTGGTACACAACCTCCGAAACTGTCCCATTGTGGCAGCACCATGCCCGATATCCGTATCAGACAGCGTGATGTGCGGGCGGAGCTCCAGTCGATCGATACTCGAAAAGCAAGTGGACCAGACGGCATTCCTGCGATTGTTCTTAAGAAGTGTGCAGCGGAGTTGACTCCGGTCCTTACGCGTCTATACCGTCTGTCGTTCTCTGCTGGTTGTGTGCCGAAATCTTGGAAAGAGGCCAATGTCCAGCCGGTTCCCAAAAAGGGAGATCGTTCTGATCCGGCTAACTATCGTCCTATAGCCGTCACTTCCATTTTGTGTAAAATCATGGAGAGGATCCTTAATACACAGCTGATCCGTTACCTGGAAGGTCACTCGTTACTTAATGACCGACAGTATGGGTTTCGTCCTAAACGGTCAACAGGTGACCTTCTAGCGTTTCTTTTGCACAAATGGGGTGAATCTATCGATAAGCGCGGTGAATCGGTGGCTATTAGTCTCGACATCGCCAAAGCTTTTGATAGAGTCTGGCACAAGGCGCTTCTTTCTAAGCTTCCGGCATACGGATTACCCGCGCAGTTCTGTACGTGGATTGCCAGCTTCCTCCACGAGCGTAGAATTCGCGTTGTCGTTGACGGCTGCGCTTCGCGGTTCGTGGCAGTGAACGCTGGTGTTCCGCAAGGCTCCGTTCTATCCCCCACATTGTTTCTTCTGCATATCAATGATATGCTTTCCTTGGGAGCTATACATTGCTATGCGGACGACAGTACAGTGCATGGGGGATATCACGGAACCTCGGGGGCTGCTCGTGGTGATATCGGTAGGGAAAGGCAGAATCTTATCATTGAGCTCAACAGGACGCTGGACCTCGTCTCCGAATGGGGCTCCAACAATCTTGTTGAGTTCAATGCTAAGAAAACACAGATGTGCGTGTTCTCGGCGAAAAGGTCACCTTTCCTCCCCCTTCCTTCTCTTCAGGGCACAACCCTTCACACACAGAGCAACATCACCTTGCTCGGAATGAACATTCGCTGCGATCTGAACCCCAGAGACTACATCGAATCCGTCATAACTACTGCCTCACGGAAACTCGGTGTCCTGAACAAGGTGCGTAGGTATTTTGCGCCGGACCAACTATGCTTGTTGTATAAAACTCAGGTTAGGTCTTGCGTGGAATATTGCTCGCACCTTTGGGACGGCTCCGCTCAGTACCTCCTCGATGCTCTGGACAGATTGCAGCGTCGCGCTATTCGCATTATTGGCGATGTAGAGGCAACTAACACCCTCGAGCCTCTACAACTTCGTCGTGACATCGCCTCTCTTAGCGCCTTTTACCGAATGTTCCATGGGGAATGCTCTGAGGAGCTCTTTAACCTTATCCCTCCCTCTCCATTCCTTAACAGAAACACGCGTAAGGGCCTTCGGAGTCATCCGTACACTGTGTCCTCCTTTTCACACCGTACCAAGAAATTCCAAGATTCCTTCTTCTGTCGTTCATCCCACACTTGGAATTCTCTACCTGCGCACGTGTTTCCCCCATCCTACAACATGGGTTCCTTCAAAAGAGGCGTGAAAAAGCATCTTTTGGGCCAGCAAGGGGCGGGCAGGTAGGAGAGTGGATGTCGTCCCTACTCTATCTGTCAACTCATTTGGGCCTCTTTCACCGCTTAACATCCGGCGGGAGGAGGTCATTTGCCGAGCCATCCATAAAAAAAAAAAACACTTTGACCACCGGTGCTGACATCTGATGTTGCCCCGTCTTGCGTTTCGTACAATAAATTTTAAGATTTTTAGCAGCGGCTTATTGTTACGAATGAAACGGTTGAAAATGAAAATTAGAATCGGCTAAAACTATGAATATGTTTCAGTTAATTTTTTATATCCACTAAAAAATCTTTCTGATTCATGAAAAAGTCGAAATGTCATGTTTAAAAGCTGTCCAAAAGTTTAAATGGAACACGAAACCAGTACGAAAAATTAACACCAAAGGCTAATGAAACCCGTTGATGCTAATCCATGCTTATCTGGAATGCGCCTACAATGTCCTTCTCCTAACCGATACTCACTCACGGCGACCGATCTCAATAGAGACTAGTCGTCTGCGCAGGAAATATTACAATACACCAGTGACGGCGCAAACGCAAATGCGACCGAGGCGAGATTAGGCGCAAAACCCAACTGTTTAACATGCCTTCCGGAAGCACGACGGAGCTGGAAATGTTCCGTATTTTCGTCACCCATCGTAGGACTGACCGCGGCCAACATCGCTCAACCTTAGCAATCGTTCACTGAGCGCACGCGCCGATGAGCCACCGAGCTCCACAACACACAAACGTACGTCGCTCTTTACTAATCATCAAAATTTACGAAGGATAAACCGATAAACGAACGATGTAATTTTGAGAGGCATTTTTAAAAGCTAGTGTACGAAGAGCACGGGTAGGTACGAGTAGGTTAGGTACTGACCGAGGTCGAGCCACACTTGGAAGGCGGTGAGCTGGTCGCGGAAGAAGGGCGAGTGCACGTACGGCCGCTGGTGCAGCAGCAGCCGCGGCAGCTGCGCCAGCGCCAGGTCCAGCGCGTGGTCCCACGCCGCCCACAGCGGGTGCCGCGCCAGCGACGGCAGCGCCGGCGCCATCACCGGCGTGCAGTTGTACGATCTGGGACACACGTCGCCCGCTCGTACCGCCCGACACGCGGCACAAGAGTACCGCCCGTCACGCGGCACACTTGTATCACTCGACACGCGGCACACTTCGACAACCTGACACGTACGCCACACTTGTCGCACCCGGCACGTAAGCCACACTCGTAGCGTCCGACACACGCGTCACACTTGTACCGCCTGGCACGCACGGCGCACTCGTACCGCCCGACGCGCGGCACACGAGTACCGCCCGACACGCACACTCGGACCGTCCGACACACACCACACTTGCACCACCTAACACGCACGTCACGCTGATACCACCTGACCCACACGTCACACTTTCACCACCAAACACACGCGTCGCACTCGTGCAACCCGACACACCAATCAGACTTGTACCACCCGACACGCACGGCACATTTGTACCATCAGACTGTAATATATAGTAACCAGTATCAGGTAAGGAAATATGTAACATGTTCTTGGCTCCATCCATGTTCGTTTATTGAATGAATTTCAGTACAATTTAATATGCTTAAGGCTAATGTGCTTACTTAGCGAAACGTGCCTCGGCTATGCGCGTGCACTTAAATTTCTATATTTAGGTACATTTCACAACGTTTATTTAAAAATACTAGCGCCAAATTGGATCCGTATCTAGAAAAAATTAAATAGTATTTTGGTTCACTCCAAATCTGCGCAATACGGGTCTAATTTTGCGCTAATGTAGAAACTCAAACATACAAAAAATCACAATCTCAATGTCGGTCGAAAGGAATTAGTTCCGGAGTAAGCCTACTGACATGCATGCATATGCATATTTATACCAATTCGTACACACGCACATATCAGACTTGTGCGCCCTGACACACGCATCACACTATACCACCTGACATAAACACACACATCACACTTGTACCACCTGAAACCCATATGGCACTTGTAGAACCAGACACACGCATCACAGTTGTACAACCTGATACACTCAAACACACCCACACGTCGACATGTACTATGTCATGCATACATTTATCATACAACTCCGACACCACCCTCTGCTATATTCGTATACAAAATGTCATTACATTGACCCAAATATAAAAAACCGGCCAAGCGCGAGTCGGACTCGCCCATGAAGGGTTGCGCAGGATTTATGACGTATTAAAAAAACTATTTACTAGATCTCGTTCAAACCAATTTTCGGTGGAAGTTTGCATGGTAATGTACATCATATATTTTTTTTAGTTTTATCATTCTCTTATTTTAGAAGTTACGGGGGGGGGGGGGGGGCACACATTTTACCACTTTGGACGTGTCTCTCGCGCAAACTATTCAATTTAGAAAAAAATGATATTAGAAACCTCAATATCATTTTTAGTTTCATTTTCATTTTCAATTTTCAGTTTCAGTTCTATGTATGGGGAACCCCCAAAATTTATTGCTTTTTTCTATTTTTGTGTGAAAATCTTAATGCGGTTCACAGAATACATACCTACCTACCAAGTTTCAACAGTGTAGTTCTTATAGTTTCGGAGAAAAGTGGCTGTGACATACGGACGAATAGACAGACAGACAGACATGACGAATCTATAAGGGTTCCGTTTTTTGCCATTTGGCTCCGGAACCCTAAAAAATTGCTGATACAAATTTAACAAAGAAATATATTGTATAATTAATTTAATACTTGATTGTCAGAAATATGATACTAATAAAAATAAAATAAAATATGTCATATACTCTTAATGCGATCGGCCTGCAGCAAGTTGCGGCAAAATCTAGCCATCAGGAGATCAGCTCGGAACAGCTGCAGGAACACAGAACTAGCGATACCTCATGATGCGGTCGGCCAACAGGAAGTTACGGCAGAGGCTGGCAGTCAGGAGATCGGCTCGGAACAGCTGCTGGAACAGGTCTGGAGGCAGCGAGCTCCACGCGATGGTGTCGGTGATGGCCGTGAAGATCCAATTCAGCTCGCCTAGCATAGTGCGGCGATCCGTCACCTGTCCGGGGATCCTGCGTACACAGAATCATTTTTAGGAAAATGCACATTAAAAAATCTTTATTCATATAAAATAGAAAACAATATACTATGTTTGGGTCGAAAATCTCATAATTATATTAATTTAAATTCAGTTGTTTGAAATAAATTGGAGTAGATGACCGAACCACGCTCAACTCGGTGTCCGTAAAGTTGAGCAGGTGCCACGATGAGTTAGCTGGTGACACTGACTTCCGGGCACGGCTGCTTTGATAAGTTCCTGTACCAAATCGCCGGGAGGGAAGTGAGCCCGATTTGTAACGCATGCGGGAGTGCGGAAGACACGGCACTACACACATTGTGCGATTGCCCTGCCTGAAGTGAGGAGAGGGAGCTACTTAAGGCGGTGATAGGAGAGGACGCGGCTCTCCCGACAACCATCAGGGAGAGGCTGGCCCACAGACGATCGTGGCAGGCGATGGTCGACTTCTGTGAGTCTGTTGTCGCACAGAAGGAGGCAGCTGAACGCAGGAGAGAGGAGGATCCTCTCGTAGATGCGAGAAGGCGTCGGAGGACAGGGCGACGGAGAAGGTGGTTCTACCAGACTTCGCTGCCCTAGTGGGAGCCTGCGGGTTGTCGTCCGTGAGGTGACGGCTGCCTGCATTGCACAGGTTTTTGCGATGGTGGGGGTGCTCCGTGGGGTGTCCCGGACCCCCCGTGCCTCTGACGGACAGAGAGCGGTGTGCCTGCGGGCGAACGCCGGGCGGGGTATGACGGGGATAAGTGCACCAGCGTGCAACTCCCCCTTCCCCGCCTGCCTGGCGAGCTGCTGAGCCCCGGGGTGGTTTAGTTGGTAGGTCGGTGAGTCACCTTCTCGTCCGGAGTCCAACATAACCCTTCACCCCCCAGTGCAGGGTATCCATGAGGACTCCCCCCGAAAACAAAAAAAAAATATGGTGACACTGACTTGTAGGTGAGGTCAGCAGGTGTAGCAGGTGTCACAGTGACCTAGCTGGTGACATTGACCTGAGACACTTTTCAAATCAATACTATGAAAAATGTAAAGGGAGGATAAAGCTTGCTGAGTTTCTTACCGGTTATTCTCAGAACAAGGCCTCCTGGTACATTCTTGAATCAATGGCATCAAATTTGACGTTCATCATAAGTGTTCAAATTGTACCTAAATAAATAAAGAAGTTTTGTCTTTAGCTTCTTTGTCAATGAGGTCGACATGTGCGGGTTGTGCGGCAGGAGCCGCGGTGACCTAGCGGCAGCTGACTTGTCGATAAGGTCAACATTTTGGAAGATGTGGCAGCAGTCGGAGCACAGGCACCCCATGAAATTTGTGATAAAACTCAGTCACACGTGTCTCTCGACGAGCCTCAAGAAATTTTTGACACACGTCAGTCACCAAATACGCGCCGTCGTGCTACCATTTGTGACATAGAGGTTATGTCACTGAAATTGTGAGATAATGCGTGGCTCAAGTCCAGTCTTGGCAGTCCGTGTTTCGCCTGCAGTTGTGGGAGGCGCCTGTGAGGTCACCAGCCGGCGGGGTGGGTGGGCACTGACTAGTGGAGGTCGTGCAGGTGCGGTCGGTGCAACAGGAGCCGCCGTGATCTAGGGACTAACGTGACACTGACTTGCGGGGGGGTCAGCGGGTGTGAGCTGGCGGGTGCCACGACACCGAGTCGCCGGGTGAGGTCACCTAGCCCGGGGTGTGCGGGGTGACACTGACTTGTGGATGAGGTCGAGCAGGTGCGGGAGGTGCCACGGTGAGCTTGCGGGTGCCACGACACCGAGTCGCCGGTGAGGTCACCTAGCCTGGGGGGTATCGGGGTGTGCGGGGTGACACTGACTTGTGGATGAGGTCGAGCAGGTGCGGGAGGTGCCACGGTGAGCTTGCGGGTGCCACGACACCGAGTCGCCGGTGAGGTCACCTAGCCTGGGGGGTATCGGGGTGTGCGGGGTGACACTGACTTGTCGATGAGGTCGAGCAGGTGCGGGCGGTGGTGCTGCGGCGCGCGCAGCACGAACCAGCGCATGGCCATCTTGACGGGCGTGGTGAGGCACGCGGTGAACAGGTCCGCGGGCAGCTCGGGGCTCATGGGCAGGCTCTGCCCGCGCGCGCACGCCGCCAGCTGGATGCAGTTGCGGTACGACACGCTCGCCGAACCCGCGCTCGCCGTTGCCGCGCTCACCGCCGCCTGCGCAGACCGACAGCGACGGCTCTGAACGTTCGCCCGCTGTCGAGCGCTCGTCTGCGCTCGATATCAGTAAGAGATCGACGGCGGACCCGGACGGCGCTCGACGCCGGGCGAATGAACCGAAAATAACGAATGCATCGAAGAAACTCGACTGGTGTTCTGGTAGGGCCTCGTATAAAAAAGACCCACGAGACGATATAGGCACCCGAAACCGGTCGAAAGTACATAATAATATTTAATAAAAAAATAATAAAAACAGACTACAAAAACAAACAAGAAAATCAAAACTAATATAACAACACCAACATCACATTTTTTATTTTGAAGTCTGTGAGGATGCTCGATGATAATGAGTTACAAGGCACCAACTTTCCGATAAAATTGATTTTTTGAAGTCGTTTTCTATATTTCGTTAAATAATTTAATATTTTTAGTGAATTTAATACCAGCTCAGAGAACAGTTGAAAAAATACAACTGAGGATCAATACATGCCTAACACCTATTGTATTTAAAAAACTAACCTCTTACTCCTAAAAGCAAGGATCATTCTATCAGCTAGGTAACATATGATAACTACTATATGCAAATACCAAAATATCCCCTTTTTATACTAATAACTAGTTAGTTAACACTAAGTTGACAAATAAGCATACTGCCCACCTGATGGTAATTAGTGGTAACAGTCACCTATAGTACACGTAGTTCTTGTGGGAGTCACAGCAAATCTGCAACCCCCACAGCAACCACAGTGTACGTTGCCAACTTGCGACGCAAGATGTAAAGTCACGGTACCCCGTGATCTCACTGCCATATCTTACCCTTCAAACACACAGCAATGCAAGCAATGCTACTGCTACAAGACGACCCTAGTACAGAGTCTCCCTGCGGTGAAGGGGTCCCGCGGTATGATTACCTCGTGCTCGCGTTCGTGCTGCTCGGCGAACTGCCGGAAGTTGTCGATGATGACGCCCGCGTTGGAGCAGTCGTACACGTACAGCGAGGGCGCGCCCATCCAGCTCTGCAGGTCGTACATCGACAGCGGGATGTACTGCGTGTACGCCTGCGCACGCGACAATCACACATGTTCATAATGCTCTATATTTGAATCACTCGTCTGGCGTCGAGCGTTTTTTATTATTATTGCTACCAAGTTGGCAAACAAGCAAGCTGCCCACGTGATGGTAAGTGGTAACAGTCACCTATAATATATGTAGCTCCTGTGACATTCGCAGTAAAACTGCAACCCTTACGAGGGCCACAGTGTACGTTGCCAACTTGTGACTTAAAATGTAAAGTCACGGTACATAGCATTGATTTACTACCAAACGTAGATAGAGCACTTCATACAAAAACGCGCATGAAATCTGTCACCTAATCGACTATACATTTGTACGCTGTTAAATAGGTAGTTGAATATGCACACCTGAATTAAAATTACCATAAAGAAAGTACCGTATTTATCGAATTCAACCTTATTCTTTATTATTAGGGCAACTATTTGAAGTACAACCGTGTGCAGTTACATCATTTCATACCTAGCCACATTAACCTTGACGTTTTAGTAATTGCTACAAGAAAATATCAACTTTATACTCTCAAACATAATGCTCAAAATTGCTTATCACGTTGTCGCTCCAACGCATGGAAAAGAACTGCACGAGGCCCGATTGGGCAGTTCTTCACCGGCCCACTTTTCGAACGTTCATGCGTTATCTACGTTTGGTAGTAAATCAATGGTACATAGTAATTTCAGTGCCATATCTTACCCTTCAAACCGGAAAACAGCAATGCGACTGCTTTGCGGCAGAAATAGGTAAGACGGAGGTACCCAAGCACACGACCCTGGTACAAAGTCTCCCTCCGGTAGAGCGTCGTTTTCGCTCAATTTTTACTCATTTTCTTTATTTTATTGAAAAAAACCAAAATATTGTGACATTATTTGTAATTTAATATTGATTTTCGTTGAAAACAAAACTAAAATGAGAAGAAATCGAGCGCAGACGACGCTCGATGCCAAGACAAATGACTCGAAAATATGGCCCCTGGTCAACATCGCCAGCAAAACGGCCCCCTCGTAAGGGGCTCGTAGCAGTTTGCTTGGTGTATGGGGGCATTTTACGTGAAGCGGATAACGAAAAACTGTAAGTTTCTAGATTTTATTAATAATTGGTTCGATTGTACTTCTATGGGTATTCACATTCATACTAAGTACATAACTGACTGTATCCTAATCCTGTAAGTCAATAAGAACTGTATTTATTAATATTATTATGAGACCTGAATAAACGTACTTCACTATAGTCGCCAAGTTCTAGGGAGCCCATTTTGACAGCATTCATCCCCGTAGTTTATCTGTCAAAACTGACGGATGAATTATGGCGGTGACAGGTGTCAAAACAAAACAGGCTTCCTAGAACGTGGGAACTATAGTTTCCTATTTTTTACCCTAGTTTCTAAATTACGCTACATCAAAGGATTGACAAAATTTGCAGAATTAACCACCTCCGTGGTCTTGATCGGGAGGTCCGAGATTCAATTCCCCATGGGGACAGAAATTTTTCTGCTCAATCTGGTTGGTGGTAGGCGACCACAACTAAAAAACGACGCAATTATGGACAAAATCCAGATCCCTGCCATTTCTTTCGCTGTCTGCTTCACACGAAATGCCCTACATGGCGAGAACGGTAAGGGACATCATTACCGCTTTGTCAAGTACCACATAATCAATCCACTGCCAGGCAAGCAATTGCCCTAATGTCAATATTTTTTTTTGATTAATGCAACATTTTTAAATAGCAGTATACTTCCAAGCGGGACTCCTGAATCTGCATTTTTTTTATGTTGAAGATCTAATCTGTCCTGTCCGGAACAATTAACATAATAATCAGGTTACTACAATTTAATGCAATGATGTTAATATCCATATTTTAGACTTAAAAACTACCTCGTAAACTTTTATCTTTTTTGGCTAAATTATACAGAATTACAAAAAAAAAGCAAAACGTACAAACATAGATTAAGGTATAGTGAATCTAATGAGACTAAAAGTGTCTAATTTAGTAAAGGTTTAGGGGGGTAAAACAGTTATCGCCCGAAACAATATTTCAATAAGAAATGTAGGCACTTGCCTCGGACTTTCAACTCTAAGAGTGCGCAACAAAGTGCATTTTTGAAAGTGCATATATAGGAGTCCCTGTAGGCAGTGCAAGCGTCTCACCCGGTTGAAGACCCATATCTCGCCCTGCGCGGTGGGCTTGGGCACGCCGTGGCCGTTGTAGTGGAACAGCACGCGTTCGTCCTTCGCGTTGCGCCGCAGCGAGCAGCACAGCTTCTTGATCTGATCACACACACGTTTCAGGATTAACGTTATTTCTGATGTATAGAGACAGATTACAGTACAGTATGATGAACTGTTCGCACGCTGTACGCTGGCCCGTACACGAGCGCAGAAGATGCCAGCGTACATGACATCACGATCAACATCTTTGTTGCCTTGCAAAAATGACCTAAATGTGTCTGCATTATTGTTATATTAGGTTGGGGAAAAAGTCTTTTCGCATTATAGTATGTATAAACTTGTAATAAAATCTCTTTGGCTATACTATTTGTATCTGGCTGGTTTTGGTATCATTGAAAGTTTAAATTTTAAAGAACATAATTCCAAATTCAAATTAGGAAAATGTGTGATTTTCATTTGTTTTTCGTACCGCCAAGATGAGTGAATCTAATGAAGAAATTCGATACATTTTAAAATTTTACTACAAAAAAGGTAAAAATGCAACGCAAGCCGCGAAAAAAATTTGCGATGTTTATTGACCTAGTGCAGTGTCTGTGAGAGTAGCACAAATTTGGTTTAAACGTTTTCAATCCGGAAATTTTGATGTCAAAGATGCACGTCGCTCTGGTCGCCCTATTACAGATAAAATGGATGGCATTTTTGAAAAAGTGGAGCAAGATCGGCATGTCAGTAGTTACGACGTAGCTGAAGAACTGGGAATTGACCACAAAACAGTTTTGGCGCATTTGAAAAAAACTGGGTACACAAAAAAGCTCGACATTTGGGTACCTCACGAGCTCACTGAAAGAAACCTAATGAACCGTGTACTCATTTGTGATTCTTTATTACGACGTAATGAAACCGAACCATTTTTGAAGAAGCTGATAACTGGTGATGAAAAGTGGATCACGTACGACAAGAACGTGCGAAAAAGGTCGTGGTCAAAGGCCGGTCAGGCTTCACAGACTGTGGCGAAACCCGGGTTAACTCGCAACAAGGTGATGCTGTGTGTGTGGTGGGATTGGAAGGGCATTATTCATTATGAGCTGTTACCACCAGGCAGGACCATCGATTCTGAACTCTACTGCGAACAACTGATGAGATTAAAGCAAGAAGTTGAGAGAAAGCGGCCGGAATTAATCAACAGAAGGGGTGTGGTTTTTCATCATGATAACGCTAGACCTCACACATCTTTAGCCACTCAGCAAAAATTAAGAGAGTTTGGCTGGGAGGTGTTAATGCATCCGCCGTATAGTCCTGACCTTGCACCTTCAGATTTCCACCTGTTTCGGTCTCTTCAGAATTCTTTAGGCAGTGTCAGGTTAACATCACGAGAGGACTGCCAAAACCACTTGTCGCGGTATTTTGACCAGAAGTCCCAAAATTTCTATAGCAATGGGATCATGTCCCTACCTACAAGATGGCAAAAAGTTATCGAACAAAATGGTACCTACATACTTTAGTTAAATGTAAATAAACTATATTAAAAAATGTTTTGAATTTTCTTAAAAAATGCGAAGAAACTTTTTCCCCAACCTATTATATCTTCTTTTTTAATTACATGAATAAATACCAACATGTTGTCTTAGATAGATTTTAAAAAATATACGTACTACACTACTTACTAAGTAGTGTAGTAGGTATATTTTTTAAAATCTATTGAGTACTTAGGTTAGTTGATGTAAAATAAGATCAGAAAAAGCTAGCATATTGTAATATACCTATTAAGCGTTATTACTTTACAGCTTACTGATGACAAGTAGCAAGTACAGCCACAATGTGGTTAATGTAAGATACATAATCCCCACGAAAGCCGCAAAGTATGTTGCCAAATTGTAACATAAAATGCATGTGTACAGCACCCAATAGTTTCACTGCCTGTCTCACTCTCAAAACCGAGATACAACAAGACTGCAGTGCTGCTTTGCGGCAGAAATAGGTAAGATAGGAATACCCTCGCAGACACAGAACACAGAAAGAGGTTAGAAAGGCAATCATGCACCGTTTGTACGGGAACCGCTGTCGCCAGTTTTGCTCCCACTTCTTTTCCTTGCACCGCCCATGCAAAGTCGCGCGAAATCGGGCTAAACCAATCACAACGCTCACTGGGCTCCTCATTCACAGAAATTCACTGACGTCAAGAGCCGCGTGTACAAATAACATTATTTTAGTGATTGACATCGATGAATAGTTATCGATATTAAATATTGCCAGCAATTTAACCATTTGAAATATTTAGAAAACCAAAAAATAATTATTACTTTCATTATACGTTTATAATTAATAATATTCAAGTAATATTTTGTTTCTATGAAACAAAATTATAGCTTTTTAGCTCAAAAATGTTGTAGGTTAGACGTAAAATAAAAGAAAAATTATAATTCTATAATGCACCGGTCCGAAAGCATAAACTAGAATGGATAATCTGACAAACGGACGTGCGGTAGTTTAGTTATTAGGATATTTTGGTTGGATGGAGAAGTAAATATTTGTAAAGTAAATATTTACCTGTAAATTTGTGTTTTTTAAAGTACTCAAATCTTCATGTCTAAATGAAAACTTTTTCTGTAAATCGTTAATAATATCTTCCATTTTGTATACTTTTTTTTTCAAACGTCGATTTTGTGCTTGTATTTTTTTTTCTTTGTCGTTTTATAACAGTCTCTTTAGAAACAAGTATTTTTAAAAAAAAAAATTCCTGGGTGTTGATGCATTTGAGCTATTACTTGACGGTACATTGAACTGAAAATAATTACGGATTTATTAATTGACTATTACATTTTAAATTAATTTTTATGTTGTCGTTATTTTTACCTGTAAGATTTTTTTGGGGCTGTCTTTTATTATCAAAGAGGTTGATGTTATTAAATCCAAAATGTCCTAGAATAAATCAAGTACCTTATATGTAATGTATTTTCTTAAAACTTTACGCTACATATTTTACATGATATTCATAAACATAGCTTTACCTGTCTCATCCGTTTTGTTAAATCATTATCGTTTATGTTATTTCTCGCTTCTGTAAGACCATAAGAATAACTAATAATATATTATTAGTTATTCTTATGGTAATACTACGTTTTTGTGATTTACCATTGTTTAATTTCTCAAAGATTAACGACTTAGTAGTACTTCTCGCATCATTTATCTTAAACATAAAAGAGTTGGCTTACTGATATTGTAATCATTATTTGATATCATTAAAAAATTATAATACATACTGCAGAATACAAATACACGACTTTTTCATGTGGTATTACACTGCTTTTTAAATACTTGTTCCCAGATTTTTTTATATCAAATTCATTTTCACTAAAATGTTTTGAGCAAATGGTGCTTGACTTAGTAGGAATCCATTCTTCTCTACCTGTTGCGTCAATCCACTTTTTACGTATATCCGGATCTTTAGGAAAACTAAAATAATATGTCCAAAAACAGTTATTAAAAGGGTATAATTGATAGTAAAATATATTTAAAATAAATAAATCAATACAAAAACCACCAACAGACTCGTGAACAAATGTTCGTGCTTATCACACAAACTAACGTAGGAATAAGAACAAGACTAATACAAACATTTGTTCCCGCCAGGATTTGAACCTGGACTGTTTGATGTAAAGCTCCGTTACTGACCACTTTACCACGGGCGGCGGCGCGGCGTCCTAACGGCGTGTCTAGTAGTCATGATATAACAAGCTGGCCACCTACCTATGCTAAAATAGTAATATAAATATTATGGTGATATTAAAAATTCTAAGTTGTAAAATTAGTTTAGAATTTGCCCATAATTTTTTTACTAATCGAACTAATTGTAGAACTAATTGTAGCGTGAAAATTGAAATTAATTTTACAATTTTAATCTTTGATTACATCGCCGTACTTATATGAATAGGATGTTAGAAAGGGTAGGTGTTAGCTTCACCAAACATTCTGTATTATCGATAAGTAATAATTATTATTATGGCATTTTAAGTGACAAATAATATGTTATTTTTACTTTATACAAATATTTAAAAATATAAATTTATCGATAAAATGTAATGCGTGCGTTTTTTGATTAGCACGGCACTATCCCTTGTACTGCGACTACTGCGTCAATGCTCATTAAGCCAAATGTGTCACTACCGAAAGCAGTGTACTACATTACGCGCTCTAAGTAATATGGCAAAAATCGCGTGCGTACATTGCCGGTAATGTATATTTTTTAGAAAAATATTATGTAACTTATCGTTATGATCGGTTTTGGTGGATTTTGACATTATGATGTATGGAATATGGTCATTATGATCAATTTACTACTTACCGACCGATGAAAAGAAATTCCTTCTTTAGCTACACTTGACACCTGACTTCTTGATTTACAAGTAATTATAGCACAAGAAGACATTTTTTTATATTTATAGCGCCGCGCTTCACGATACACTCACTGTTGTTGTCCGTCAGTGATTAAACAACGCGTTCGCGTTGCGGGACCACAAGTATGAGCATTTGCTCATAGTTGTGGCTACGCGTGCCCCGCCTACATAGCCCTTCTAACCTCTTTCTGTGTTCTGTGCTCGCAGATGACTCATTACAGTCTCTCTCCGGTAAATTATGGGATTATTGCCCTCCCGCAATTCGGCAAAAAATGCAAAATGTGGGTTTATTACAGTCTTGATTATGTCCACGAAACACGCAAATAAAAGACGCAATAAAATATTTTTTTTTTTTTTTTTTTATGGATGGCCCGGCAGTTGACCTCCTCCCGCCTGATGTTAAGCGGTGAAAGAGGCCCAAATGAGTTGACAGATAAGAGTAGGGACGACATCCACTCTCCTACCTGCCCGCCCCTTGCCGGCCCAAAAGATGCTTTTTCACGCCTCTTTTGAAGGAACCCATGTTGTAGGATGGAGGAAACACGTGCGCAGGTAGAGAATTCCAAGTGTGGGATGAACGACAGAAGAAGGAATCTTGGAATTTCTTGGTACGGTGTGAAAAGGAGGACACAGTGTACGGATGACTCCGAAGGCCCTTACGCGTGTTTCTGTTAAGGAATGGAGAGGGAGGGATAAGGTTAAAGAGCTCCTCAGAGCATTCCCCATGGATCATTCGGTAAAAGGCGCTAAGAGAGGCGATGTCACGACGAAGTTGTAGAGGCTCGAGGGTGTTAGTTGCCTCTACATCGCCAATTATGCGAATAGCGCGACGCTGCAATCTGTCCAGAGCATCGAGGAGGTACTGAGCGGAGCCGTCCCAAAGGTGCGAGCAATATTCCACGCAAGACCTAACCTGAGTTTTATACAACAAGCATACACCGAGTTTCCGTGAGGCAGTAGTTATGACGGATTCGATGTAGTCTCTGGGGTTCAGATCGCAGCGAATGATCATTCCGAGCAAGGTGATGTTGCTCTGTGTGTGAAGGGTTGTGCCCTGGAGAGAAGGAAGGGGGAGGAAAGGTGACCTTTTCGCCGAGAACGCGCACACCTGTGTTTTCTTAGCATTGAACTCAACAAGATTGTTGGAGCCCCATTCGGAGACGAGGTCCAGCGTCCTGTTGAGCTCAATGATAAGATTCTGCCTTTCCCTACCAATATCACCGCGAGCAGCCCCTGAGCTTCCGTGATATCCCCCATGCACTGTACTGTCATCTGCATAGCAATGTATAGCTCCCAAGGAAAGCATATCATTGATATGCAGAAGAAACAATGTGGGGGATAGAACGGAGCCTTGCGGAACTCCAGCGTTCACTGCCACGAACCGCGAAGCGCAGCCGTCAACGACAACGCGAATTCTACGCTCGTGGAGGAAGCTGGCAATCCACGTACAGAACTGCGCGGGTAATCCGTATGCCGGAAGCTTGGAAAGAAGAGCCTTGTGCCAGACTCTATCAAAAGCTTTGGCGATGTCGAGACTAATAGCCACAGATTCGCCGCGCTTATCGATAGATTCACCCCATTTGTGCAAAAGGAACGCTAGAAGGTCACCTGTTGACCGTTTAGGACGAAACCCATACTGTCGGTCATTAAGTAACGAGTGACCTTCCAGGTAACGGATCAGCTGGGTATTAAGGATCCTCTCCATGATTTTACACAAAATGGAAGTGACGGCTATAGGACGATAGTTAGCCGGATCAGAACGATCTCCCTTTTTGGGAACCGGCTGGACGTTGGCCTCTTTCCAAGATTTCGGCACACAACCAGCAGAGAAAGACAGACGGTATAGACGCGTAAGGACCGGAGTCAACTCCGCTGCACAATTCTTAAGAACAATCGCAGGAATGCCGTTTGGGCCACTTGCTTTTCGAGTATCGATCGACTGGAGCTCCGCCCGCACATCACGCTGTCTGATACGGATATCGGGCATGGTGCTGCCACAATGGGACAGTTTCGGAGGTTGTGTACCACAGTCATTGACACGGGAATGAGCCGCGAAGAGTTTTGCCAGGAGGTCGGCTTTCTCCTGCGGCTGATGAGCAAGTGAGCCATCGGCATGTCTCAGCGGTGGCAGCGAGGGTTGGCAGAAGTTTGATTGCACAGCTTTGGCCAGGCGCCAAAAAGAACGGCTACCCGTAGGGTGCGATAGCAGTTCCTGGCCCACTTGTGCAATGCGCTGAGCATCCGCTCTAATGTAAGCCCTCTTACACAGCTTGGTGGCATTATTGTAGGCTGTTTTCAGTAGGCTTGTATTGGGATCCTTAGATGCTCGACCTCTGATCCAAGCGCGGTAAGCCAGCTGTTTGTTTTCAACAGCAGAGGCGCACTCGCGATTGAACCAGAGGTTACGTCTGCCTCTACTGACGAGATTGGAATGCGGAATATAATATTCCATTCCTAGTATGATCTCGTCAGCAACAGAGGCAGCGCAGGAGTCCGGATCCATCCTATTGAAACAGCGCTGCCACCAAGGAACAGATGCGTAATAATCCCGCATACCGTCCCAATCTGCTGATGCATAGTGCCACAGACGGCGTGCTGCAACCACAGGTGACGGTCGCGACGCCTGAGGCACTGTGACGGATACCAGACAGTGATCCGAAGATCCTAGTGGAGCTCGAATCACCACCTGATATCCGTCAGGGCGATTTGTCAGCAGAAGGTCCAATAAAGAGGGCGCTTGACCGATAATATCTGGTACCCTGGTGTGCTGGGTGACCAATTGTGTCAGGTCGTGCGTGAGAGCGAATGCGTGGGCAGTCCTACCCGCATGGTCAGTTTTAGAGGAACTTAACCACAACTCGTGGTGAGCATTGAAGTCCCCTAAAAACACCAGCTCGGCGGAAGGAAATCGCTCCTGCGCGTCATCTGCCACCCGACTTAGATGTTCAAAAAGTCGAGTTGTCTCCAAGTTACCACGATGGGAACGGTAGACGCAGACGTAGACACGGCAATGAGTGCCAAAATCAACGTGTACCGCAAGGATGGAAAAGGAAGGTTCCTCCAAACAGCGCAGGCGACGACAGCAAACATCCGCCCGGACGAACAAGCAAACACCAGCCTTCGCCTTGAAGGACTCCTCAAGAGCGTAGCCGAAAATGCTGTGACAAAAGGATCATGCCATGTTCATTTTTATGAAAGTGCTGTGACAAAAGGCGTTGTCACACGCAAGTCGGCCATCAATTCCCGCCATAGTAATCGCCTCCTGATTCTAGACAGGTGGTGTATCATGGTGACAACACATTATTGTAATCTGTCAGAGGGATTTACTTGCAAAATCAATGTCAATAAATACTCAAAATATATAAAACACAAAAAAAATAAAACACAAAGACAATTTAAAATGAAATAATGTTTGATCATTTCATTTTAAATTTTCTTTGTTTTATTTTTGTTTAACTCTTAGCTAGTTTGTTAAATTTAAGTCTTTGTTTTTGATAGCTGAACTATCGCTTGTGAAATGAGAAAAAACGAAATCAAAAATTCCTCCATTTCTAGAAATGGCACTATAAAAACTAATCGCACTTGAAAATTTTCGAAAAATACAAAAACAATTAATATCTCTGAAACCGTGATATTTTCACTAAGGTCAAAATTTATGGTAAGGGAGGCCATGATGAAGTCCATGTATAGTTACTAATTAAAATTTCTCTAACTTTTCATTTTCATAACAATTATGGAGTTACTTAGGGTTAATTGATGGCGTTAAAGTTGTAATTGGTAATTTTCGTAAAAAATGGATGATATTTGGTAGGAATGTTATGTAGGTATCTATAGGACATGTCAGCTAACAACGGATTTTAGGAAATTCAAGTCTTTAACTACGAGATAAATAAAATAGAATTCTGATGAGAAAATATAGAATTCCTACACCTCACAGTCACAAGCCTCACAACACGTTGCTATTAAATTAGGCATTATTATTAAAGCTGCAATGATTTTATATATTTCCTTAACTTCACGTGGTTCGTAAATTTATATTCAGTACTAATTTTCAATGAAATTTTACTTTTCTGAGTACATTTTATAAGTTGGTTGTCTATAACTTTTTAGTTTGTACTTAGTACTCAACTAGATAGTTTTCCTTTAAACTTCGTTATATATACTACTGATGTAATTTTGTTCACGTGTCCATATATAACCGTTTAGCAGATAGAGGGGGGGGGGGGGGGACGACACTTCATTATCATCATCATCATCATCATATCAGCCAATAGACGCCCACTGTTGGACATAGGCCGCATCCAGCGGCTTCCCGCGACCTTCACCAGATCGTCGGTCCACCTTGTGGGGGGCCTACCAACACTGCGTCTCCCGGTACGCGGCCGCCACTCGAGGACCTTTCCGCCCCAACGGCCGTCAGTCCTACGAGCGATGTGTCCTGCCCACTGCCACTTAAGGTTTGCAATTCTTTGGGCTATGTCGGTAACTCTAGTTCTTCTACGGATCTCATCATTTCTGATTCTGATCACGTAGAGAAACCCCGAGCATAGCCCGCTCCATTGCCCTTTGGGTGACTTTGAGCCTTCTGATGAGACCCATTGTAAGCGGCCACGTCTCAGTTCCGTATGTCATCACTGGCAACACGCACGAATTGAAAACTTTCGTCTTGAGACACTGCGGTAGGTGGGCCGAGAATATGCTGCGTAGCTTCCCGAACGCTGCCCAGCCGAGTTGGATTCGCCGATTTACCTCTTTCTGGAAGTTGGACTTACCGAGCTGGACTATTTGCCCCAGGTAAACATATTCGTCAACAACTTCCAGCGTAGAGCCTCCAACATTCACAGGAGTGGGTACTACACGGGAATTCGACATTATTTTAGTCTTGTCCATGTTCATTTTAAGACCCACTTGTTGGGAAACTCTACAGAGGTCTTCGAGCATTGTGCCTAGATCCTCCACGGTCTCAGCCATGACTACGATATCATCAGCAAAACAAAGGTGAGTCATATACTCGCCGTTTATGTTGATGCCGAGTCCCCTCCAGTCCAAAAGCTTAAATATATTCTCTAATGCAGCTGTGAACAGTTTCGGCGATATAACGTCACCCTGTCTCACACCGCGCTGAAGTCGTACTGGTTTCGAGTTTTGGTCCTGAAGGCGGACTGACATGGTGGCGTTTTCGTACAATGACTGCAACACTTGGATGTGCCGATAGTCTATTTGGCACCTCTGGAGTGATCTAAGTACGGTGTAGTAGTATGTAAGTTATATGTAACGAGTTAAGTCTATCAATTGTGTGAGTCAGTAATAAACGGACCGTCTCTCCGAACACTCGTGTTCCTTATTATTATCTCCCCCGCACTTCACCTCATGGCGACCCTGCCATGCGCGGGCGCTCGTCGTCCGTGGTGGCGTACGTGACCTTTTTCGCGCTGTCAGCGAAATTTGCGAACGGACTTCGACCTATATGACTATGGCGTACTCAAGACAGACCACGTTTAACTTTCAAGGTGAATACATTGGTGTACAAACTTATTCAAAAAATATATTGGTGAACGTCATTAAATCAAAAGTCATATTATATCAAAATGGGGCAACCACACTCAAAAACTGAGGAAAAGGAAACCATAATTGTTCAGAGCGTCGTTGGTAACAATAACACAGACGCTTCAAACATCATATGGACCAACAACTACATAGCTTCTACAGTGCTGGCGATACTTATCATAGGCATTATTTACCTGGGATAACGAAAATATAGGAAATGTCACGGAAAGTGGATGCAAAAAGAAATCCAGGCAGAAGCATTTCGTCGAGTGCGGATGAGATTTTCTGGACGTAAGGAAAAACCAGAGGAGGAGCTACCAGTCTGATGCTGAATTTTGAAGAGATAGCGGCCAATAGAAGGTTAAAAATATATATTTTAAGGTACTTATACTTTACTTATAATTTTTTTTCTTTTAACATTATATCAAATACTTTTTTGTATGTTATTAAGAAAATGAATCGTAAAATGTGAATGATTTAATTGTAAGTTTATTTTTTTTTATCTAATAATCGTTTCTTAATATTATTTTATTTTATGGAAAATTTACAAGGAATATATAGTAAACTAAAAGATATTCAAATCACTTTGAGAAAGTTAGGAAAAAAGAGATATACATTAACAGATTACGTAAATAAAAAATTAAGTCAAGCAAACATATTGTATGATAAATATAAAACTGTGCTTTTAAATATAAGTTCTAATGAATGTTTTGACTATAATATTTTAGAAGTTATTGTCGAAAATATTGAACAAACATACGTAAAAATTCTTAGTTATAAGGGAAGTTCACTTACTTCTATAAACATGGACAAGTTTAATTTAAAAACCGCGGCTAGTTTAATACCTACTATGGATGATAAAGAAAGTACTACTGAAAAAATCATAGATAGTATAGAAATGTATGAAAGTTGTCTTCAAGAACCGGCGTGTAAAAAGTTGTTAATTTCATTTGTTTTGAAAACACGGTTATCTAAGTCTGCAAAACTTAGAATTAAAAATAAATATGAGACATGTGAGGAATTAATAAAAGACATGCGAGCTTTTCTAATGACAAAAAATCTTCAAGCTCATTACTCTCACAGATGAATAATATATCGCAAAACGAAATGTCCGTATCTCAATATGCGGCTAAAATCGAAGAATTATTTGTAGATCTAACGATATCACAGGCTGACTCTAATAGTACAGCCTATGAGATTTTGAGACCTATAAACGAATCCTTGGCTATTAAAAAGTTTGCAGATGGATTAAGGAATAGGCGTTTAAGTACAGTAATTTCAGCTAGGAATTACTCTGAATTAAAAGATGCTGTAAGAGCGGCACTGGATGAGGAGTCATCACAGCCTTCGACTTCAAATACAATGCTTAACATGAGAGGTAAGTATGATAGACCGTATTTTACAGGTCGTGGTGGATTTACACATTTTCCACGGCGCGGAAATTCAGGCTATAACAGAGGCTACTACTATAAAAACTCGAACAGACCTTTGAATGATACTTATACAGGCAGGCCTTCGAGTTCGCGTGAGTTTAGATCGAACAGATATCGAGGAACAACTCGTGGTAGGGGACACAAACGGGGCATGTTTACGTCTCAAAAATTAGAAACAGTTCAAAACAGTTCAAATAATGATATGGAAAATAACGATAATATTGACTTGAAACAGTATTTTCGTGAATAAATATTCAGTTTTTACTTATAATAAGAATGTTAAATATTTATTTTTTGCAATAGATAATAAAAAATGTTAATTTTTACTCGACACAGGCGCTTCCTTGTCGGCTATTTCTAAAAACTTTTTACCTAATAATACAAAAATTTTTCAAGACAATATAATCATTAATGGAATAGGAGGAGAAATAAGTTCTTACGGTTACACTTATCTAACTCTAAACACACCCGACGGATCGGCTTATAAGCATAAATTTTATATTTTTAACAAGCTTCCATGCAAATCAATCGGAATAATAGGTCTAGACTTTCTTAATAAATTCCAAACAAATATTGATTTAAAAAACTCTATTTTAACATTACAGTCCGATAGTCAAACATTATGTAATATGAAATTATATAACTCTTCAAAAATAAGCTATGACTTTTTGAGTATTCCACCGCGAAGTGAATCTATACACTATATTCAATTAAATAATAAAGTACAAGAAGACTGTATTGTTTGTTCTAAACAAATACAAGAAAATTTATTTTTGGCGGGATCAATTGTTTCTCCAATAAATAATGAGATTCCGATACGTATTTTAAATACCAGTGAAAAAGAAATTAATTTACCGACATTCCAACCGGAAATTCATTTATTAAATGAATATCAGATTTGTTCATTTAGTAAGTGTAATAACGATTCTCAGCGAGCCAAAACATTGTTATCGCTTCTCAAATTAAGTCACTTGCATTCCTATGAACGACAAACAATAGAAGGTATATGCTCCAAGTATGCTGACATATTCGCATTGCCAGACGATAAGCTCAGTACTACGAACCTTTATCAACAAAGTATTCATCTGAAACCTAATAGTAGTCCGGTGTATATTAAACCTTATCGCTTAGCCAATAGTCTTAAGTCGGAAATAAATCAACAAATAAAACAGTTATTAAAAGACGATATTATTGAAGAAACGCAAAGCGAATGGTCAAGCCCGATTTTATTAGTACCGAAAAAGTCGAATGATTCTAATAAAAAATGGAGACTCGTAGTCGATTACAGGAAATTAAATGACTGCATTCAAAATGATCGTTTCCCTCTTCCAAATATAACTGATATTTTAGACTCTCTTTCAGGCTCTGTTTATTTCACACATTTAGATCTTAGTCAATCTTTTTACCAATTGACCTTGACCCCTGAGAGTCGCAAGGTCACCGCTTTTACAACCAACTCTGGACAGTATCAAATGAAAAGATTACCAATGGGTTTGAAAATAAGTCCTAGCGCATTCTCTCGTGTTATGACTATTGCTATGTCAGGCTTAACTTCAGAAAAATGCTTTATTTATCTTGATGACCTTGTAATTTTTGGGCGCAATCTGACATGCCACAACAAAAATCTTCTAGATGTTTTCGAAAGGCTTAGGAAAGTAAATCTTAAATTAAATCCAATTAAATGTCAATTTTTAAATAAGGAAATAGTATATTTGGGACACAATGTCTCTTCAAATGGCATCTCACCCGATCCAGAAAAAATTAAAGTAGTTCAAAATTACCCAACACCCACAAATTCAGACGAAGTAAGACGTTTTGTTGCATTCTGTAACTATTATAGAAAATTCATTAATAATTTTGCAGAAATAACATTACCGTTAAATAAATTATGTCGTAAGGGCGAAACATTTCAATGGTCGGAAGAATGCAAAAACTCATTTCAATTTTTAAAAAATGCTTTAATATCAACACCAATTTTACAATATCCAGATTTTTCAAATGAAAATGAATTTGTTTTACAAACAGACGCTTCTGGATTAGCAGTAGGAGCGGTATTATGCAATAAAGATTTTCGGCCAGTTGCTTATGCAAGTAGACCACTTAACAAAGCAGAACGGAACTATCCTACTATACAGAAAGAATTAGTTGCTGTCGTTTGGGCGATAAAATATTTTAAGCCGTACCTATTTGGTCAAAAATTCACAATTATGACTGATCATAAACCACTAATTTATTTATTTGGTATGAAAGATCCATCAAGCAGATTATTGAAATTCAGGCTAGAATTAGAACAATACGATTTTACCATTAAATATATTAAAGGAAAAGATAATGTTATTGCAGATGCCTTATCTAGGATTTGTATTACATCTGATGAATTAAAGGCGATGAATGAGAGTACAGTAGCAGTGATGACTAGAGCACAGAAAAAACGAATTGAAAAGATGAATGAATGCGATAGAAAAAATGATGTATGTATTCCTATCTCTAATAAATCTGTAGATAATCAGGCTGATCAACTGAGAGTCACAGAAATATTACAGATACCGAATAATTCTATAGAGATGAGGCTTGTAAAAGGAGAAATAATTCACGAGTTGAGAAGACAAAAGAAAATTAATATAGAAAAAGAATGTTTTAGCTATATAAAAGAAAAAGAAATAATAAACATTAATCGTGATTTTAGATTACATTTTACGCGAGCCGAATTTGTAACTAAATTATGCGAATTTTGTAAAATTATAAATATAAAAGAAGTCTGTATTATAAAAACAGATGATAACGCGTTATTTGTAACTGATTTAATTAGAGAGATTAAAAGAATAAAGGATTGGACCGGTCCACGAATATGTGTTTTGAAAGGAGTAAAAAGAATAAATAATAATGACGAAAAATCATTCATAATAAATGATTTCCATTTGTTACCTACAAGTGGACATGCAGGAGTTAGGAGAACAGTAAATAACATCAAAAGACTATACTATTGGCCAGGTATAGAAAAAGATGTTAAAGCTTTTATAAATAAATGTGAACGATGCCAAAAAATGAAACAATCTCGGCATATTGTACAACCTATGCAATTAACAACTACAGCTAATGAAGCTTTCGAAAAAATATTTTTAGATGTTGTAGGACCCTTAGATCGTGATAATGACGATAACAAATATATTTTAACTATTCAGTGTGAGTTAACAAAGTTCGTTGAAGCTTATGCACTCAAAAATAAAGAAACTGTTAGTATTGCTAAGTCATTTGTAAACAACTTTATTTTAAGATTTGGTGTTCCAAAAGTTATTGCAACTGACAGAGGTACAGAATTTATATCTTCTACTATGACGGAAATATGTAAATTGTTGCATATCGAAAAAATACATTCTACAGCATATCACCATGAATCTATAGGTTCTTTAGAAAACTCCCATAAACATCTTGGTTCATTTCTTAGAATCATGTGTGATAAATATTCTGAATCATGGAGTCATTGGATTCCATTTTGGTGTTTTAGTTTTAATAACACGGTTCATTCAGCAACCAAGTATACACCCTTTGAACTTGTTTTTGGTAAGAAAAGCGAACTTCCATGTAGAATAAGCAGTAGCATAGAACCATTGTATAATCCTGATAGTTATAATCTAGAATTAAAATATAGGTTACAAGTAGCGCAAAAGGACGCTCGAGAAAACTTAATAAATACTAAACAGCGTAGAAAAAGTGAATATGATAAAAAGTGAATTCAGTGAATTACGAAAAAGACGATTTAGTGTTAGTGAAAAATGAAAACAGTGGAAAATTAGATACCTTATACGACGGACCTTTTAAAGTTTTAGAGAATAAGGAACCTAATGTTGTAATTTTAAGAAATTGTAAACACGATATTGTGCATAAAAATAGGACAAAACGTTTTGTACCCCAATAATTATAGATAACTTAAATAATTATGATTGATTCGCAATTTTTTTTTATCTTTGTACTACTATTTTTTTTAATTTGTAATAATTTTTCATTATTTTTAATTGTATTTTTTTTTAATTTGTAATACCTTAGTAATGTTAAAATAATACATGTTTTATGTATACAAAAAAAAATGTTTCTTCGAAAATTTTTTTCTTTGTAACCCCGTAGGTGTAGTAGTATGTAAGTTATATGTAACGAGTTAAGTCTATCAATTGTGAGTCAGTAATAAACGGACCGTCTCTCCGAACACTCGTGTTCCTTATTATTATCTTCCCCGCACTTCACCTCAACGGCCCAGGTCTCGACAGAATCAAAAGCTTTCTCATAGTCCACAAACGCCAAGCATAGTGGCAGATTATACTCCTCGGTCTTCTGTATAACCTGCCGCAGCGTATGGATGTGGTCTATGGTACTATAGCCTTTTCGGAATCTGGCTTGTTCGGGAGGCTGGAAGTCGTCGAACCTGCGTGCGAGACGATTCGTGATGACCCTGGAGAATAGCTTATAAACATGACTCAGGAGCGTGATGGGTATATAGTTCTTCAACTGGGCCTTGTCGCCCTTTTTGAAGAAAAGTGCCGCCACGCCCCTGTGCCATGCTTTAGGCGTTTTGCCCTCGAGTATGACGGAGTTGAATAGCCGCTGCAGCGCTTTCCGGACTAGTGATCCACCCGCTTTTAGGAGTTCGGCTGTAACTCCATCATCACCCGGTGCCTTGTTGTTTTTAAGCTGTTTGAGAGCCACACTAATCTCGTACAGGCTGACGTCCGGGATATCTTCGGTGTAGTGCCAGGTCAATTTGGCTCTAGGGTCTGTAGCCGGAATAACAGGTGCCTGTGATGTTGCGTAAAACTGTCCATAGAAGCGTTCGATCTCGGCCATAAGCTCAGGTCGGGATGTAATGACTCTGCCGTCCTCTGTCTTCAGCTTCGTCAGCAGACTCTGACCGAGTGACAGATCTCTTGAGAACACTTTGGAGCCTTTGTTCTGCTCGATGGCCTCTTTAATACGTTCCGTATTATGACTCTGCCTCTAACCTGCCTCTGCACCTCTAACAAAAATTTGCACTTTAAGGTCCAATATTTCAGAAACGGATCCCTTAATAGAAAAATGGTGTTCAGAACCTTACATTATTTTTAAAGACCTATTCAACAATATCACACACGATGGGTTAGTTGCGAAAAAAAATATTTACTCCCACTACTTGTATGGGAGCTGCCCTAAAAAAATTTTTTTTCAATATTTTTTCTATCACTTTTTTGGCATGAATAATATACATATTTATTTATTAATAAATAAATAAATAAATATGTATACACCCACACCCAATTACAGCTTTCTAGTAGTAATAGTCTCTGAGTAAAACCGCGGACAGACAGACAGACATGGCGAAACTATAAGTGCTCCTTGGTTGCTACGGAACCCTAAAAAGGTGTGTAATGGTACCTCTTCGCTGGTGGGGTCGAGCGACTGCTTGTACCGCGCGCGCGGCTGCCAGCGCTCGTACTGCAGCTGCAGCGCGTGCCCGATGCTCTCCAGCGCCTTGCTCGGCGACAGCGAGTTCGGGTCTGCCGCGGTCACATACGGTTTAAGGTGCGTTACAATAATGATCATACACAACCCAACCTTTTCCCATACATTTTGAGATTAGTTTGTGAAAATTTTTTAAATTAATATCTCGAAAACTACGCATCGCCGAGGGGGGAGTGGTACAGGGGGTAGCTCCCCTTCTCCTCTCGTTATTAATTAAAAAAAATTAATAACATAAATTTAAAAAAAAATTTGAATCAAAGTACTCTGCTCATTATGGTATTTTTTAAAGTGGTTTTCCTATTCAAAACAATATTATGCAGTTTCTCATTTTGTATTTAAAGTAACTCGAATGAATGTTTATAAGTTACTGTTCTGTTCATTTATCATCATTCACAGTCAATCGCTCAGTTAGTAGTACAATAACCCAAATTAAGTATTTTTGTCTCTTAAAATTTTCATTTACAGTCACTCGTTTAAATACTACCCGAAACAAAATAGGCACGCAACAGATTAACTTGGTGAGCCAACTTACCGATCCAACATTCAAGGCGGGCGCAGGGCTGGGTCTTGACGACATCGGGGGGATCCACACTAACATTGAGGCAGAGCACCAAAGCTACGCAGTGTGTTTTATACTGAAATGTAAATGTATGTATTAATCCAAATTGGTGATTCTGTAGAAACTATAGACCATACAAACAGAAAAAAAAGTTCAATTCCTAATCCAAATTCTTTTTTTGCTATAAATAACTTGGATACATTTAAATTTATATAGGGTTACATTTCACAATTTTGTGGGTGTTAAAGATATTTCAATTCGACTGCATCCAGGCCAGACATTTTGCTTTACTCTCGGATACTAACGGACACCGTGCTGTGGGAAAATAACATACCCAAGATATTATAATCACTTATATGCAGTAGAAGTAGGCGCGAGAGGTATTCTGGCAAAATCGTTAATACACATTGCTAAAAGATCTAGGCTTATAGAGCTCAATATTTAACTGCGTTTCAAAGGTGGCACTGATGGAATCGTAACAAATATGGTTAGGTAGAGAGAGAGAGGAGCCAAGGTGGTGAAGGTGAATGTTGATGCACTGTAAAGTAGCTACTTAAACCTGCACTTGGGTCGTAAGCCCCAGGCACTGCTCCTGGCTCTTTTCTCTGCAATGTGATGGACCCGGCACCCGCACAGTGAATCCATGGAATGCTAAGCTATTGTGTCATAGTTAATTTCCTCTTTTACTGTCCTGACTTGAAGGTGTTCAGGCAATTCGTCTGATAGATTTTCGTCTCTTGTAGTTGAAAAAAATTAACTTATAAGTCAACACAATGAAGATATGACTGTTTATGTCACATGTATTTTTACACATTTTGCAACATCTCAAGGGATTCAAAACTTATAGGGTACTTCCCGTTGACGTAATCATGAAATTTCGCAAAAAGCCATGTCTTATACCCCTCGGAATGAACCCTCGGGATATGGATATTTTGAAATGAAATGATATTCAATTTATTTTACATACAACAGGGAAACTCTTAGCCTTCATCTAACTTGATGGTAAGTTACAACATGCCAAAAGATGAAAGCAAGCTATTATCTTGCGTCGGTGGATTTGTACAATGGGGGTATTAATTTAATTCTGCAGCAACCACTTTCAAGCCATGCTAAACCATTATTCATCTTCATAAAATACTCTTTCAATGAGTGTTAGTTGGTTTAACTGATAAACTAACTGACACTCATTGAATGTTCTATTGAACTTTAGGTTTTGATTTTCCCTATGAAGCTGGCATAGTCACTCGGGAGTGTACTACAGCCTCTTTACAAAAAATTAAGATAAAAAAAAATGGAAGCAAGCTTCACCTGAACTCTCAACAACTGAGAAGCGCTATCTTACCTTTAATTGTCAGAATACAACACACTGTTATTTACATTGTTATTATGGTGACAAACCCAGTCATCTACAAGTCGGCCTAGAATCTAGCCTGTCCACTAGATTAAAATGAATTAAAGTTGACTGTGTTATTTCCAGGCAATTTGGGAACACCAGGCAGAGTAGGTACACAATAATACAATTTGTAGTCAATATACATCCATTCTGTCAACATGGAAGGATATATTTATATTTAATTGCAACACCTTAACGAGGTACAATGTGTAACTTCATCTCACACTTGTAATGCAATATATAAATAAATAGGATAGGACACTGTAAGTGATATGGTAAAATACGCTTTTTATTTATTTTACATCCATTAGAATAAAAACAATATCCACAAAACTGTTTTATTATTCATTTTGTGCACAAATCTCACAGATATTCAGCATGAAATCTGTTTCTATGTCAAACTTCTACTCTCTGTATTTTCTGTATTTTATCCCGAACGACCATAATACAATACAAAAACAAAAAAAACAAGTACTTTAATAGTCTGCAAATAAATTAAAGGTTGCCATATAAATCTAAAATATATTTAAAAATATATACAGGAAAGAAATAGCTCTCAGCGTATTGTTTGTAGAAAATATTTAACAAGTTGTAGATTATTAATTGAAGAAATACGGTTCCATGTGCGTTTGTTTTCATAGTGTCAGATACGCAATTACGTAGTTTCAAAATAATACAAAACGTTATAGGTACTTTCCCACCTTTTCTTTGACCCTCCAGGTTTGCTCCAAGCGTTCGGCGCCTTTTATAGGCTCTAAATGCCTGGGTTTATCGAAACATAATGGTAAATCCCAGTCATCTACATCAGAAGATGAATCCTCGCTATCACTGTTTTCACTGTTACTATCCTCATCTTTTTTGTCAAGATAAGGAGGCATATCTGTCATTTTTATTCACCACTATTTAGATATTTCTAAATCAATTTAATGTTGAAAATCAATCATTTTAAAACCTCATTTAAATCAAAATCATGTGCGCGTCCATCTATTTTTTTCCCAATGTTTTTTTTAATTTTTTCATGCCTTTTTTACTACAGATAGTCAAAGGCTTTGTTTTCATACAGCCACGTCTGGTAAAGATAATTAATTGAAAAATGTTTAATACAAATAAAGGGGTATCTACCCTTACACTCGCCTTGCCTTGCAGTTATCATCACAAATCACAACCAATTACACCACACTACTTGGTACAGGCTTTCCTATATGGAAGAAACACATGAAGAGTATGAGCCATAACAGCACACGCTAGCCAAATGTGAATGATTTGCAGTGTCTTGCGAGAATTACAGGTTCAAAAACAACATCAAAATGTATGAATTGAGCTACGTTTTAACTACACTGACCCTCTGAACGCACATCAACTCTGAAGAAGAGATACCTATTGGTAAAATACTCGTATATCTGACTTCAAAAATAAATTGGAAGCAGTGCAAAAATGATGGGAAAATAGGCGAAAACTTTGCTTTTCTGTTGCTCACTGTACTTTGTAATCTGCGTTGTACTTTATAGTAACAAAAATCGTATGAAGGGAGCGTATGTGTTTACTTCTTGGATGAAAAAAAATCAATGAATGACCAAATAATGTCCACTACTTGGACCTACAAAAATATATCTTTTTTTCAGGTCCGTGGTCAGTGGTGGTGTATCAGAGGTGAGAGGAGCCAATAGACTATCAGCGATACACCATGGTGTTCCAACACAATGTGTTGCGTTACTGTAAGTAAGAAAACGACATGTCAGCCGCGTTCATCCGTCTGGCCTTAGTAAAGAGCGCATAAAGAGTATCTTATTAGAAATAAGTTTTAGGTCTTTAGGTCCTAGACTTGAAACCAATATTGTGCGGAGACAGGGATGAGTTTCTTATGTCGCCAAAACTGTTCACAGCTGCGCTGGAGAATGTGTTTGATGACCATAACCACAGTTTAAAACGCGTTTGATGTCGGACGATGCCGCCGGCAGCGTGGGAACTTACGCTGTCACTCGCAAATGTATAAGGGTTGTCAAAAAAGAAAAATAATTTAAATGCGATTAAGTACCCATATTCCTAACTACATTTACATATGTTAGGTAGCTATGTCAGGTAAGTTTTCGGTGCTCGTAGGTGAATTAAAGTACAGACACCGAATACCTACCTAAGTTCGCCATATTTTAAAGGTATAAAAATGTCTACAAAGTAAAAAAAAATGCATTAAACTTTTTTGTCGTCTCTTACGACATCCACGGGAAGATACCTAGGTAGCGGCGATACATGTATTATAGAGTTTATTCATAGTTCAGAATTATTTTTAGTCGTTTTTTTCGACATCCACGGGAAGAGAGGTAGCGGCGACACATTTATTCTAGAGTTTATTCAAATATAGTAGAGAATTAACTAGGAAGTATTTATTATTATTGCACTAAACTCGCATAGTGAATAAATGCAGAATGTAACTTTTTAAATCTTGAAGTTATGCTTTAACCTTATGACTAGTATAATATCATTATACGAAGGATATAAATGGTGTATACAAAAAATAAAAATTGACTTCGAAAACACGGAAAAGTTAAAAATAATATAAGAATAGGTACAGACAACATCACACTTCCATGTTGAAGTCGGTGCCAAACGATGATCTCATAGAAAGTCTTAAAATTTGTCACCGACTTCAATATAAAAGTGTGATGTTGTCTGTACCTATTGTTATATTATTTTTAACTTTTCAGTGTTTTTGATGTCGGTGTTTATTTTTTGTAAAATATTTTTAATTTTTAACTTTTTAGTGAATGAAATCTTTTTAGTGAAAGAAACCCTAAATTAGCGTTTCCCTCGATTTTTATAGGATCCCATCATCAGATCCTGACTTTGGTGACCATAAGACTACCACAGGAGTATACTCTATCAAATACAAAAAGAATTTTGAAAATCGGTCTACAATTGGCGGAGTAGTCGCGTAACATACACACAAAACACGTTGGACACACCTGAAAATTTAAGGGTTTTTCTCGATTTTCATGAAATCCCATCATCAGATCCTTTGGTGACCATGGGACCACCCTTGGAGGTGTAGATTCAACTTTTTTTTTTTCATTACTACTTGTATTTGCAGACATCTTGAGTAGGTTCATTCAGGATGTATGCACATACAAGGTTAAATTTATGTTTCCTTTAAATTAGAATGTTTTGCTTTGTTTTGACGTCAATAAGTGCCTGTAAAGGCCTAAGTTGAATAAAGATTTTTGAATTTGAATTTACTCTATCGAATACAGAAATAATTTTTAAAATCGGTCCACAATTGGCGGCGTAATCGCGTAACATACACACACAAAAAAAAAACATACGCATCGAATTGAGAACCTCCTCCTTTTCTGAAGTCGGTTAAACATAAATAATAGTACTAGACGATACCAATTTGGTTAAGTAATAATAAGAAATTATAGGAATAAATATACCTCGCGTCGCGGGGAAATCTATGGAATCTTAATTCCTTATTGTATTTTGCGGTCGAGAAACATCCGTATACAGAACAAGTGTGCATCATTATAAATATTGTAATAAACAATTCACGTAAAAAACCCTCAGCGTACGAGTAAACAAACTCGGCGCGTTTGTAGGCGACGGACCGCGCCGCCCACTGGCCCGTAAGTTCCCCGCCGTTGCTCTGCGCAAACACGTTCGTTTCGTAACTGTATGATTGTTAATGCGCCTCTTCACAATGGACCATGATGGCCAAGTATACACAATCACGATTGTGTTGAGGGCATTGTGTGTCAATTGCACACCCGCGAGATCCAACCGTTCGTCGTCGCATATTCACAAGGGCAAGACGATTTTTATTGGCCTCTTTCAGTAACGCCCAAGTCCATATAGGTCGTAATTCCTATCTGTCTTTAGATATAGGTACTTTTTCTTATGTGATTGCTTTGTTGACTAAACGAGCCCGTCCATGCTACCGCATGTCCCGCGACGCGCGACCGGTGCCGACGCAAAGAGGCGGCCGCTGAGCTTGACGCAGTTTCATCCCAAAGCTTTTAGGCGCTTGGCCACATGGCCACACAGAAAAGACATAGCGTAGGGCGAAGACGCGTCGCGGACAGGGCGCAGCCGCGGCGCCCGTTTAGTTTACTTTAATACAAAATGTATAGAAGCGTCGCGACACAACACAGAGAGAAAAGACTGGGCGCAGACACGACGCTTACTCGTTAGAAAAGACGCCGCCCTGTCCGCGACGCGACCGCGTCTTTGCTGTGTGGCCAGCGCCTTAGGCGCAAGCCAGACAGAGGCGGCGGCGCGGCGCGCATCAGTCGCACCCGGTGGCGCACTCGCAGCGCGCTGCAGGCGCGCCCGTGGGCGCGAACAGCGCTTGTATGCTACGGTGCGCCAGCGAGTGCCATTAAAGAGTTTGATTTTGATCGAACAACATGTCTTACTCTGACGACGAAGACATGTTAGCCCTGGTGCAACTCGCCAATTTGCAAAGGAGAAGAAGAAGGAGAAGAAACTTCCGGTCCCGCGCAAAACTCACTATAGACTGAGGTACGCGGCTGCGCGCCAGCAGTGCGACGGCCGGCGCGCCCATCGTTGCAACCGTAGCGCGCCATCTGGAAGCTTTTCGAATGATCTTTCATACTAATTGTATGAAAACGGACGGGCACAAAACAGATAGAAGCAGTGCGCCGATGGCGCGCCACAGGTGTGCCTCGCCCGCGCCTTTTCTATCTGGCCCACGCCTTAGATTGGAGGAGACCCATCCTCAATACTTTTTATTTTTTGGGAAAATAAACCAGCATTTACAACACAATACATCTGATCTGGCTAGGTGTTTGTTAGTTACTACAGATATTGCTGATTGCGAAGCCCACAACATTATCCTCAACTTAATAATTGTGTTACTCATTACTTTAACACAAATACATGGGGTGTACATGGTGTCATTATATTTATTATGTTATATGTGACTAAACTTGCTTACTTTGAGACTTTAATTTACCTACTAAGTACGAAGTGAAACAAAGAACAAAAAACGAACCAAATTTTAAATTTAATAGGCAAATTGGTTAAAAGGTCAATGGCGTGTATTGTCTGCAAAAATATCTAAGGTTCGGGAAAAGTGAATAGAAAGTGTTAGCGAGCCGGCGAAGGGGTGCGCGCGGAGGCGCGTTCAGGGCCTTCGCGCGAAGTACAACTTTTCGCTCTAACCCCGTTCAATGCCTTCGAGCGTGACAACCGGGTGAAACAACCGGCCCGTTCAAGACCTTTGAGTGTCGGCGCGAGTTACAACCGAACAACCATCGAATTTGATGGTTGTAAAACGCTCTGACGTTTATGACTGAAATACTCTTACGTGATTGGATGATATTGGCGGCCATATTCTATAATGTCATCTACTAGAAAGAGAGAGAAATAAAAAATCATGTAAAAGAGGGAGATAAAAGATTTGGTTGCTGCAATCCGTTCAACGCCTTTGAGCGAGTTAAAAAACAACCGGACAACTATACCCAGAGGCGCTGAACGCGCCTCTGCATTCGCAGAGTAGTAGCTAATATTATACGGGTGGATATATTGGCATACGTGCGGCGGGCGCTGCGACGGATAGAACGTGGCACGCGCATCCCTCTCCTGTACTGCACACACTGCGCGGAACGAGGAAGGAAGTCGCGAAACCGCATAACACAAGCCATTACACAAACCGGCGATTACATGATTTACCTTCGTTTTGCTGATGACAGCGTAATTCTTAGTCATGGCCGAGATCTTGGAAATGCTCAAAAATCTCAGTAGAGTACTCCAACAAGAAGTGGGTCCTAGTATGTCCTACCCAATCTTTGGAATGTTAGTGGCTAGAAGAACACTAGAACTTGTTGACGAGTATATTTTCCTGGGGTAAATACATAGATAGGGAAAAATCCTCTAGAGATCAATCAACGAATCCAAAAATCGCGACTGCGCGGCGGTAGAAACAGAGTTGGAAGCCACATGATAGACCACCGGTTTGATGAAGGTCACGGAAAGCTGTTGGATGCGGGCAGCGTATGACCAACCAGTTTCGAGATCAGGATTGGGTTATGCCCAAAAGGCTATAGGCTGAAATGATGATGATATGTACAAAGAAATTTAGCTAGATAGTTGATTTGAATGTAAGTGGCAAATAATCTAGTTGCATGTTTTGCCACAAATATGTACCTTTGATGATCAATGTGTTACCAATAATAATTCATGATTGTATATGCATAATAAAATAGCCCCTTCCTTTATAAATAATGCAGTGATAAAATCTATTTCATTTTAAGTATACACTCATTTAGGCTACATACAAGGAAAACGTTACAAGCCAATTTATTACAAAAGCACCACATACTTACTGATAGCCTTCTAAATTATATTACATTGATTAACACAGAATGCATAACAATATCATTAATTTACATGAAAAAATATTATTTACTTATATTTAACATTACATAATGAAGTTGAGCTTCAAATAATGATAAAGTAGATCACATTTTAACCGCACTACACACAGTACAAGTATTGCACTGATCACCTTCTGGTAAGCACTCTATGTGAAATGAATGCCGACAATTATACACTTTCAAGTCAGAAGCGTCAGCTAAGTCTTTTATAATAATACGACCCTGACAAACAGAGCACATGAAGTCGTCTGTGACTGATATGCCTCTTTGTTGGCCTACAATCAACTTTTCATGTAAATCAAAATAGTTTCTCAAAGTGATGATTTTACATGCTTCCTGAACTGATAACTGAAGGTGATAGTCGCACATCATTTTGGCCAGAGACTCTTTAAGATCTGCTATCTCACATCCAGGTTGAATGTTTTGTATAAGCATTCTTGGGTCAACATAGTTTCCGATTCGTTTCAATAATAATGTCACATATTCAGGCTTATTAACAGTTTGCTTGATGAGGTCCGTCCACAGCTCTTTGTCATTGTGCTCCTGGCAGAAATTAATAGCTTGGTTTATGTCATTCAACTTTTCTATGATTATTTGTAATGCTTCTCGGGTATTGCCAATACGACCAAGTAGGAAAACCATTTCTGGATAAAATTCATTGATCTGGCAAACGTCAAGTGCATCTTGAATTGGGTAACTGTCACTGCATTTAAGGAATGGTAGCAGTTTTTCCCTTGCATAAATAGCATACAGCCTAACTAGTTTGCCATGATACTTTCCATTTGGCTCAATTTTGCTATATCCATCTAAGTACTTGTATAAGAAAATATCATTTTTTGCAAGTTGTTCTTCTACAACTTCTACAGGAACATGCATTTGTTTAGCTATAACAGCTTTGTCCAACAGAACAGATAAAGCTTTATCACAGTCAAGAGTCATCAGATCCAGAATTTTATCATGTATAACATTGTACATGTTGTGTTGAGTTATCAGTTTAAAGACATCCTTGTGTTGAAGTTTTAGGTAAGCGGTCAATGCTTTGTCATACTTCTTTTGATAACAATAAAGTAATGCTAGTGCTTCTAGGTAGACATTTTTGTCAACTTCTGTGGTCAACAAGTGCTCAATCACCTCTTTGATTATTACACCAGTTTTATACAGTTCTGGATTCCATTCTTTAACCAGCTTCAAAAAGCCTTGTGGATCTACTTTTAGGTATTCATAAAATATCAATTCATAAATATGTGAGCTTAATGCTTTATCAGGGTTCTTGGGCACATATGGACTCACAGTTCTTAGTTGATTGACTTCAGCAAATTTTACAATTTGGTTTTCCCACAATACTTTATCAGTTTTACATATTCTGGCACATGAAATTGCAGCTTCTTCGTAACGGTGTTCCTGCATTAAATGGTCCAAATACTGAACACCAACTGTCACCACAGAATGTTTTGAAGTTTTACCACCCACCTCTTCTAGGACAGTTATAGCTTTTTCATATCTGTCATGTTCTGTGAGCCAATTGACCCTGTCATCAATGTCGTAGGGACTTGCCACCAGAATGTCTTTTGGGGAAACAATAAAGAATCTGTTTTCTTCTATAAGCATTTCTAGATAGTAGTCATTACATGAATATTCTTCATAGCCTCTGATATTAAGACTATCTGTGGTTACTTCACAAAATTCACAGTCTTTATAATCAGCCACAGACAGAACTGGCCTCTGAGCTTTACCTGTCTCGGAATCACATTCCTTAGGCACTCCAAGGAGAACAAGCTGATCATCCAGTGGTCCCAATCCACTTATGTAATAGTCTGTTTGAAAAGTATGTATGGGATCTACTAGATATTCAGTAACATCTCTAGTTTGTAGTTCAATTTGGTTACGTTTTCTTATGACACAAATTCTAATTGTATCCACCCAACCAATCATTAGAGTTTTAGGAGCTGACCACAAAAGGTTGCAGCGATAGTCTTCTATACACCTATTAGCACTCTTTTCCCACTGAATAAGGCCCAAAGAACAACGAGCTTCTAGGTCAAAGACACGGACTCCAACTTCACTGGCCCATGCTATAAAACGATCTTGCCAAGCTATAGCTTGTACATAGCCCTCACATTCACAGAGGACAGTACTTCGTATTCGTCCCAAAAAAGATTTCTCATACAATGTTAATTTATTATCACCTGAAATCAATAAAAATTATAAATTCAAATTCAAAAATCTTTATTCAACATAGGCCTTTACAGGCACTTATTGACGTCAAAACAGAGCAAAACAATCTAATTTAAAGAAATTATATTAACCTTGTATGTGCATACATCCTAAATATACTCAAGATGTCTGCAAATACAAGTAGGAATGAAAAAAAAAAAAAGTTGACTACACCTGTTCGGAAATTGGGAGAGCCTTCTCGAGAAGAACAGGCAAGAAACTCGAAAGGTCTAAATTTTTTATCTCCTCTTTTAAATCGCCATTAACAATTTTGGTTTGTTACAGAGTCGTCAATTGGCAGCTGACCTCAAAGCAAAAGTTTGAGCTCAACTTCCATTACAAGAATAGATGTGTTAATTCACATTATATAAGCTATCTCTGAGAGAAGTGCGTGAACTTAGCTTATAAATTGCTCTCACTGAACGTTTCTTTGAAACAAAACGCAATACATTGTTAAATATTAGAATTGAGAGTTCAAACCCAAGCTTTTTTGTCCGTCATGTAATCAGACACTTTATAATATGCTTTTTTAATAAGTACATCTTTGATTGCAACTTTAAATTTGTTTAAGCTAAGTTCTTGTATACAACTTGGGATTTTATTGTAGAAACGTATACACAGGCCTCTAAAAGAATTATTAATTTTTTGGAGCCTGGTATTTGTTAAAGCTAACATATTCTTTTGTCTAGTATTAACTGAATGAATATCACTATTTTTACAAAACACATGAATATTCTTACGAACATATATTAGATTCTCATAAATATATTGCGACGCTACTGTCATAATACCAATTTCTTTGAACTTTTCTCGCAAAGAATCTCTCATTTTAAGGTTATAGATTGCTCGAATAGCCCTTTTCTGCAGTACAAAAACAATCTGAATGTCGGCAGCATTGCCCCACAACAAAATACCATACGACATCACACTATGAAAGTAAGAAAAGTATACAAGTCTTGCTGTATCAACATCAGTCAGTTGACGTATTTTCCATACAGCGTGAGCTGCAGAACTAAGTCTCTTTGACAATTTATCGATATGTGGGCCCCATTGCAGCTTAGAATCAAGTGTGATCCCAAGAAATACTGTGGTGTCCACAGGGTCAACACCTATATCCTTTATTTTTACAGTGGTGTGAACCTCTTTGACATTGGGTTAAATGATTTAATAATACTGTTAAATGATTTAAGCTGAGAATGTTTAATATACCTAATACATATAAAAATTAAGTATACCTGTTAAGAACCTTCGACCAGAACCAGATTTGAAATAATAAGGATCCAAGGCGACTGATTTCACCACTCTCCCCAGAGATAGATTATGTGTGTTATCATTAGAGTACAGCCCATATACTAGCACTTTGCCATCATCAGAACAGCTTGCTATGTAATCTCCATTCAGATCCACTGAAATCCTATTCACAGCGATCGCGTGAGCTTGTAGTTCTTTGTCCTTTCCATCTTGGGATATCGGAACAGTATTACCTTCATGGTCCAACAAGTGTATGACACCCCACTGCGTTCCCAGGCAAATGAATTTGGTATGTACGCTGATACAGCTTACTGCGTCTTTGAGAAGAATGTTTTGAATGTCGTTGCCCATTCGATCATATTTCAGCTTAGGTTCCTCGTCTGGAGGAAGACTGTCACAACTATCCAAATTAAGAGTCATTATTTTACATTGAGAACGTCAGTATTTTTACTACGCAACTTCATATCATGCTATTAATTGAATCGTGAGTTACACAAATTATGTAGGATATAATTACTTTTGTACAAAAATATAAATAATAATTTGTTTTCCTTGTTTGTCTGTCTGTCAATACAACAAAAATAATAAACGTCAATGAACTGTCAACCCGCCCGCTCCCCCCCCTCTTAATCCCAGTGGTCCGAATCGGACTTCTTTATTTTGAAGAACCAGCAAACTGAAAAATGTTCATGGACAAATACGAAAAAAAAATTAACTCGATCTTTTTCTGCAATATCAGAATTAATACAATATCAATAGTTATTCAATTTGATGGCGTAACTAACCTCTTTTATTATCATCAAAACATCATGCAATGTCAATTTATTTATAAGTTTTTAAATGAAGAATCAAACACCGACTACACACTGAATCAACGCAGTTGATAGCAAAATAGTTATATTTATGGATACATTTCTCAAAAAGTATCCACTGCGTTGATTAAGTATGTACCTACCTACTCTGTAGTCGGTATCAAAAAACATTGATTTACTACCAAACGTAGATAGAGCACTTCATACAAAAACGCCCTTGAAATCTGTCACCTAATCGACTATACATTTGTACGCTGTTAAATAGGTAGTTGAATATGCACACCCGAATTAAAATTACCGTAAAGAAAGTACCGTATTTATCAAATTCAACCTTATTCTTTATTATTACCGCAACTATTTGAAGTACAACCGTGTGCAGTTACATCATTTTATACCTAGCCACATTAAATTTGACGTTTTGGTAATTGCTACAAGACTTTACTTTATACTCTCAAACATAATGCTCAAAATTGCTTATCGCGTTGTCGCTCCAACGGATGGAAAAGAACTGCACGAAGCAGTTCTTCACCGGCCCACTTTTCGAACGTTCATGCGTTATCTACGTTTGGTAGTAAATCAATGTCAAAAAAGCTCAAATTTTTTTAACATTGCAAGTTTTGATATTCTTAAAAGTAGGTAGGTATACACAAGTGCATTAAACGTAGACTAATTAATCGAGCTTAGACCGTTCAGTGTACAGGATGGATTTTTGAGATGGGATTTAAAGGGCAGGTACATTAACCGTTATAGTTACAAGAAAACATTGTTAGGCAACCATCCACAACTTTTTAAGATATTCTGATCTGCATTCACAGATTTTGGAAAAAAGTTACAGTCAACAAAAAAAATGCTGAGATAGCAAAAAAAATTTTTTTATGCCTATAGATCCTATTTCATGTAGGGATCAAAATACTCTATGGGACCATTTAAGGTATAAGTACTAGAAACGACAGATATCGCCAAATACTCTTCCCATACATTTTGTACGGAAAATCCTCGGCTCCTATTTCTTGCGGTGATCTCTCTATGAATCCTATTTTTTGCTTTTAAGGGAAACTGTAATTTAAATAAATACTAAATTAAATCATTTAAACATTTATTTTTAAACAAACGCAAAAATATCTAATCTATCTATGAAATAAATTGCTCAAAATGTCCGCCGCCTTTACGAATACATAAGTTTCCTCGCTTTTGTACTGAGGACGTAGCAGCTAATAATTTTCTTCGATGGATGTTATTTAAAGTCCTCGACAATGCATCTTTCAGTTCCTGAACACTTTCGTATTTCTTTTTGTAGATTTAGTTTTTTAGGTAGCCCCATAAAAAAAATCTAGTGGCGTTAGATCGGGGCTGCGAGGTGGCCACTTTATTGGACCATGTGTGCATGTACTAGTATTATGTTATCTGTGACCATGTGTCCCTATCCACTGTGTACTGAATTGTCTGTTCAAATTGGAACGCGTACGGCGGCTGTTATGTGGTGAAGCGCGATCTTGTTGAAAATAAACATTTTGCAAATTCGAGAGCGTCCATCCATCTAACTGGTTTTGGAGATTCTCTAAAATGACGTCATTATACACGGCAGAATTCAGAGTTCCTTCCCTTAAAAGTAAAAAATAGGATTCATAGAGAGATCACCGTAAGAAATAGGATCCGAGGATTTTCCGCACAAAATGTATGGCAAATCCATGCTGTATACGTGTAACAAAAATACTCCAAAAAAAGAAATAAGTAAGTAAATCGAAAAAGTCAAATATGATATTCAACCCTAGTCAGATGTCATTTCAGTTCTATTTAAACGACTGATAGATTATTTTAACTAAGATTTTAAGCCAAAAAAAAGATAGGGGTTAACATAATGAATAACGGGTTTTTCTTTTTTAATAGTTAGTAGTATTTTTGTAACACGTAGGTAGTAATTATGGCACCTATCCGTATTCGATTCAGTCCAAAGCGTTTCAATGTTTAGTTTGCGCATCTCCACAAACTATATAAAGATACTACGTCGCATCTCGGACCATAGAATGACAATAGAAGATATTTTTTAAAAATATTACATTGGAAAGTATTGTCGTGGCGATTTATATGAACCATAATGCATACAATAGGTTACACGACATAAGAACAAAATGGATTAATAACTTTAGGGAGTAACAGGCTGTTCACGAAGTATCGTTTTATCTATACGCATTGAGAGCCATAGTCAAATGGAACGGGCCATACGGCCCGCTTTACTCTCTGCACGGAAACCGAGAAATTCTCAGTACTAACAACAGGAAACCTAGACACATCTAGGGGCCATTACACCTGTCCCTTCCGTTAGGGGCCGTGAGAGCTGCCTTTCTATAATCAACACAACCAGGGGGTTCAACCCCCTCACAGACCTCCAACCTCCCCTATAGTCTGCCCATGCCTCGCAACTTATTTACGGTCTTACTACTGCTTTAACTGCGTCATCACTGACACTCCTGATCTCTCTCACACAACTAGGCGGTCTCATCGCCTGCGTCACCGAATGACACACGTGGTCCAACCACGACTGCCCTTGACGTATCGTGCACGCCCCCAGGCTGCCCTTGACGCATCGGTGTACGCCCCCAGGCTACCCTTGACGCATCGTGTACGCCCACACTCTCACCTGCTGTACCTTTCTTCGCTAACAGGTCTCGCCTTTTATCACCCGATCACTATGATGTTCAGAACAGAACTGCATTGAACAAGTTACAAGAGAAAGCCACATGTCTGCCTTATAGGCAAAGCAGAATAACATTATTAAAATACCGACACAGTACAATACCATTATTACCACTGAGTCGACATAACGCTATTTATACTGACAAAGGAATTGGGAATGCTGCTGGTAGTATCGGTAACATTAATAATTCACATAATTAGATTTATAATTTACTTATTACCCATAACAATATTAGAACCATAATCATTATATCAATTTACTCACTTCGTTTCTTACCGGAAGTAGTCAGAGTATTCGCGGAACTCCGCGACAAGTATAGGACTACGCCTATACAGCCATTATCCTGAGTATTCTTTCAAGCCGAATTTACGCGTTTGGGTTTTAGATAAAACTATAACGTAGCAAACACTACAATATTTCTTAAATAAAAAAAAGTTGAGTTATAATTTTTTATTAACCAATAGCAGATGTCTTGTGGGCAAGATCCTTTTGCCTATTATAAAACCGGCTGGGACAATTCGGCGGGAATTTTGCAATTTTTGTATATGGACTATTGTTAACTCGTAAAAATATTATAAAAATATCTAATTAATACTATTGAGAAACAAAGCCTTGTTAAATCAGCAACTCATTGCTGGAAAATCATCAAAATGAACGCGCCGCGAAGTACAAATAACTACAGTTCGTTTCAAAATAAACTGTCTCCTTTTGGTCAAAAGGTTTTACAAGTGTTATTACAACAATGGCACACAGGTGAGTGAATATAATCAGGGGTTTTATAAAACTTAGAACACCGGCACTGCTAAGCAAATGGTTCGCAATCGCAAGGTGTGTTCGAGCACTCCTGAAAATCTTGGTACACGAAAAAATACAGTAGAAATAATAGTAACTTCTTAGTAACGTTAATTTTGTTTGCACTAAGCTTAGATTTTATTATAATTTTAACAAGGGTACCTATATCAACAACAAGGGTTAACCCTTTATTTATATCTACAATTAGGTAGATATGATTATTTTATGTATGTTCTGTTATTACATTTTTGTATACTAACGTTTTTTTAAAGAACGTGTCAACCGACCACCTACTATCGCAGTTCGTCAAGCCAACACAAAGGAAAAAAGAATTATCTCGTAAGTTGGATTCTTATAGAAATAAAGCGACGCCTAGCCATAGGTACTATAGTAATTAATTTGCATATATAAATCCTAGTATTTCTGAATAAAAAAAATAAATTCATTAAATATAAAATTAAACAATACTACAAAGAAAATCAGTTTCCCACGGGAACGGAAGAGTCTATGTCAGTGCCGCTGATGAAGTGAAAATGTGAGTGTGACTCAATAATCCACAACAATGGTGCATATAATCTTAAAATTAAAAGATTTTGCACTACTGTAAATTTTGTTCTATGGATGTGTTTCGAATGATGATGTGGTGATGATTTTAAAATAAATTGCGACTTTTTTATGCGATACAAATGCGTTTATTACATTGAAAACAGAATTTTGAATGAGTAAAAAAAGTAGTTAGCATTGCGTTTTATATGATTTTTTTGAATTAGTCTGTTGACGTTCAATCTTCGTGGTCCAATCCCGTTGAGCCGCGATGCCGCGATTCGTTGCACGCAGAAGTCGCGACAGGATGTAATAAATGAAAATAAACAGTTTTAAATTTTATTTTTTTTTAGTTTTAGAGACTCGAGTTCATACGCTGATGATAATCTAAATAGTCACATGAAAGAAGCAAGATATGTCAGTGATGTTGTAGAAGCACCTAAGCAATTTAAGGCTTGTGGTGGTATAAAAATCCAAGAAATATGTTCGAACCGAGTCCCCGATGAAGATCCAGTGGTGACAAGTGTTTATGATCCATCACTGATCCCCGACATACAGGCACAGTCACAGCCACAGCTGCCTGCGACAACCCCTGACGTAACATGGAGCGATATGTTTGATTGTGAATTATTTCCAAGCGATACTTTAACAAAAAACCTTTTAATACCCGACAAAAAGGTCCACGCTTCTGCTGAAAATGAATCTACCACAAATAACACAGAAGAAATAGATCTATCTCCTGAATGTGATGCAAATCACAAAACAATAAAACGGAAGAATGCAACAAAGTCCACCCACCCTGAAAAGAGGACAAAACAAAAAACAGACGAAGCCAAAAACAGCTTTAGAAAAGAGAAATATACAAAAACCGTAAAAAAATGGTTGAAAGATATTGGCTCCAACAGTCCAGAAAGAATAGTTGAATCTAAAAAAAAGGATACTGACAAAGTGGTTGAAAATGAATTGAACCGGAAACCTAGGGTACAGAACAAAAAGAAAAAAGTACAAACACAACTTGCAAATATAGAGGGTATAATGAAATTCGAGAAACCTGATGACATCAGTGAACAATGCTTACAAGTACCAAATGACACTGGTGAAAGCAGCAATGTATTAAGCAAGGAAGCACCAAAAGATAAGAAGACTCTGAAGAAATTTGTAGCTCCCGTTAAATCGGAAATACCCATGAAAGACGTTACATACGATATTTATGAATTAAGCGACGATAACATTGATGAGCATATAACATTACTGAACGACGAAGACCACCCAGCGTTATCGATTGTTTTAGTTTTTAGGTACGAAGTAAGAATGACTGAAATATTTGGCTTACTAAATGATGTTATTAGTTAAAATAATAATTGCATTTCTTTTAGCAATGGATTATGTCAACTCAGTAAGGATTATATGGAGGACTCTGAAAATATACCGGAAGGTATAATGATATGTAAAAATGAAGCATTCTTCTATGTCAAAAAGTTTGAGCCTAGAACTAAGGTCTTGATTTTTGATACTCTCAAAAAGAGCAGAATGATTTGCTATGACGGAAAAAATATATTAATTTTTCTGTTGCAATATTTTGAAATGAGACCATTTTCTTTATTTGATGCAAAGGTACTCAGTGAATTTGGTGATTTTCATTATAAAATAGGCCAAGTGTTGTTGTAATAATGTAGGTATATTTTCAGATAGGAGCCGCCCTGCTCGACCCAGACAATATTCCCCACGATTTCCTAAGTGTACAAAAATTAGTTTCGTGCACACCACAATTTACGATCTTATCAAATTGCCCCCTCCAAAAAACAGCTCGATATACGGTACTTCTACAGGAGTGCGCGAGTAAACTGAAAACATCGTTAACAGAAAACTCCCTATGGAAGGTTTTCGATGAAATAGAAATGAAACTGGTGCCGATTATAGCAGGTAAGTGTATGTGGCGCCGTGGCGCCCGCAGAAGAACAAGAAGTATGCAGTACCTATCTCGCAACTAATTCTTGCTGTTAGGCCCAGGCCCGTGGGAAGTACGGTGGAGCGCATTTCAAGGCAACAATTTAATATAAACCGTAACGTCTTGGACATACCGTCAATAATTGCATCACACGAATACGCGCGCGGGTATCGAAGCGCCCACAAGAGCATGCGTGCTAGTAATGCTAGTACTGGCAGAAAATGCCTTGGGCATTAAGTCCGCCTTGTAGACCAATGTACTTAAGAATAATAAATAAATGCCATTATTGACCGTATGTCCAAGATGTTACGGTTTATATTAAATTGTTGTCTTGAAATGCGTTTCGCCGCGCTTCCAGCGGAGCGCGCTGGGCCTTAGGACAGAAAAATCGTTACAGCTAGGTATTAAAACACTTTATTTTTGTTGCAGCGCTGATTTTTCAGTTTATTTCTATAAACCAGTGGTTCTTAAACCGCGGACCTCTGGTGGGCCCTGTGGAAGCAGCCGAAGTGGTCCACAAAGCCTCCCGAAAAATAATATTATAGATATAACAAAATAAACCTTTAATCATATACTGAAATTGGTCTTGAGTTGGTGGTTCATGGCTAGACAGATATTTGTAAAATGGTCCCTCGTCTTCAAAAGGTTAAGAATAGTGTTACATACTCTTTGGTTAAGAACCACTGCTATAGACACTCCAATCTACATCGTAAAGGTTGAATTTGTGTATGGATTTTCTCGCAATAAAATGTTTGGTTACAATGAGCGTAATGAGTGATTCCAATGCGGTTGCAAGAGATTCCACATTATCTTTATCAAACGGCTAATGCAGATCGATCAGTGCAATGGGCCTTAGACAATTGCTACAAGCTTAATTTTCCACAGAAAAAATGTATGGAAATGACATTAGCTCGTGACAACCTCACGCTATTTTTTCCGCAGTAGTTTCAGTCATTTCCATACATTTTTCTGCGGAGCGACTGCGGCAAAATTAGCGCGTGGCCTTTGTCTAGGGGGGGACAGTAGCCCATCGTGTGATCAGCGACATTTGGGATTCATTATTTTGACCCGACGCGCTGGCCCACACCTCGGCCCAATGCGTACAGCGGCCATAACACCGGTAGCGATGGAGGCGCACGGCGTGCGCGTGGAGAGCGCGCGAGTGGCGCGCATGGAGCGGGAGGTGCGGCGGCGGCTGGAGGCGGCGGAGCGCGCGTGCGCCGCCTCTGCCGCCGCCGCCGCCGCCGCCGCCGCCGACCGGCCCTTCCAGCCGTCGTCGCCGGCGCAGGTGCGCGCGCTGCTCTACGACACGCTGCGGCTGGACCGCCGCGCCCGGCTGCGCGTCGCCGAGACCGCCGCCACCGGCGCCAAGTCCACCTCCGAGGCTGCGGTCAGTCGCTATATCGGCCGACCGACTTCATCGGATCCTCGATCGATCCTGTGCGGCGTCTGCTTCACCCGACACGCGGTCGCCGCTCGAGGATCTTTCCGGGACGACGGCCGTCAGTGTCGCGTGTTATTGAGTAGTCCATAATTCATAATCATGGCCTACTCAGTAACCGAGTAATTATTTTAATTTCAATTTAATTTTTAATTTTAATTCATGGAAAACAAACAGCATACAGTTATCGGTAAAATATACATATAAATGTAAAACTAACATGCCTTAAACAGTTTTCACTTATAAAAATGGTACTTAATCCAAGTGATTTTATTCTACTATTTATAAAATTTTATTAAGGTAATTATTGTGCTTAGGTAAGATAAAAAGATTTTTTTTATGTAATATCGATGCAAAAAGGAAGCCATATTCACGTTATATCTACTTTTCAAAAAATTGGGTATTAATTTTATTATTAAAATAATTAGAATTTGCCATAAAAAGGTCAACATGCATAGAATGTTTGCGATTGAAATTAATAAAGACTCTATTTAAGTAGCAATTTTTTCTATAATTTGTACGTGCATCGGTGTGTGAAATTTGAGGTTTATCGGAACACAACAATGCTTTTAACATTGTTATTATGGCGATGAACTTAGGTATAACGGTAGTAGATAGCTAGGTGGGCTACTACCTACCCAACCGAGCAGAAAAATTTCTGCCCCCATGGGGAATCGAACCCCGTACCTCCGCATCAACACAAAGGAGACGGTTAATTAAGCTTTAAAAAGTTGCAACAGATACCATTCTATCAGCGTATAGCGCTATCTCTCTCTCACTGCACTTTTAATATTGTTTTTAGCGAGGAATTCGTTTGGACTGAAACAAAGCCACTTACAAAATCATACAAAGAGAAATGGAGAGGCCTATAATCGGAATGTCTCTGCGTGATCGAATCAGAATGATGAGATCCGCAGAACCATCACTGGTAAATAATCTCACCGACAAAATATATAACACCTGCTACTATCTCCGCTTATTGGTTAGCTGAAATTATCTCAATAAGCAGCGTATCTTGACTATGACTTGAAATGCTCCACTACATTACATTCTCTATCATTAACCCTGGTGAACCTGACACGTAGTATAGGAACTAAAATGTGAACTCTACGGCCGCAGCTCCGCGGGCTGGTAGGGCTGCACCCGCTGCCGGCGCTGATCCTGCAGCACCGCCACCTGCACAAGGCGCACGCCACCTTCCTCGCCGGCATCGCCAGCCACATTCACGATGGCGTTGTCAGACCAAAATGGTGATGTATTAAACACTTATAAATTAGATCAATTTTACGACATAGCGTTTTTATTGTCACGAATAATTTATTGGTAGGGTGCAGATAGCTGCGGCGACGGGTCGGATCGGCTGCAACAGCCCCAACCTCCAGGCGATACCGAAGATGCCTTTCCAGCTCACCCTGTTCCCAGAATCTGAGGATAAAGCTGAAGGTGACGCGTGAATTCAAACATAGCCATCAAATTCTCTAGGTATTCAAAGGTGCGAAAACGCTATCAGCATAGACAGGCTGACTAGTCCAGAAAGTGAAGATCCTTTTTGCTCACGGCAACCAACTCAACAGAGACTAACCATTTGCGTAGGAGATATTTATATAAGTTTGCGCTCTATCTATGAGGACGTTTAATCGACACGACAAGAATGATATTAGGCTTAGCAGAGTGGCCTACTCTATTGCGCCTAATATCACTCTTGTCACCACTAAACACGGAGAAGCTCAAGAAGAACTCGTTCACTTCATTTCTCCAACATCAGAAGAACTGGCGATTCGTCCTGTATTATTACAATTTTAACTGCCAATTTGGCAACTGCAGCCAACGAAACCCAAAAGAAAGATTTCTGAAAGAAAGAAAGATATATTTATCTGTTCCTCGGAGAATCCATATCTCGACCTCAAGATTTGAAATCGGTCGGCTACAACAATCAATAGGAAGATTATGTACAGAAGGTGGTTTAAGACCAGCCTCCCTAGCACGTCCACCAAAACACGATATGATAAAGCGGTTTATCGCGTTGAACTGTCAAAATACAATAGAGTTTCATCGTATTTTGACAGTTCACCGCGATATATCGCTTTATCATATCGTGTTTTGGTGGACGTGCTACGGGGGATGGTCGTCTGATCCCGTAGAGCCGCTGTCGCTGCGCAGCGCGTACGTGAGCGGCGGCAGCTCGCGCGCGCTGCTGGCGGCGGACTTCCGGCAGGTGGAGTGCCGCGTGTGGGCGCACGCCGCCGCCGACGCGCGCCTCGCCAGCGCCATCGCGAGCCACGACGACGTCTTCTGCGCGCTCGCCGCTCAATGGTCACTGGCCTTTATTACTCACTTCACAAACCCACTCTCTTCGCTACCCCTCATTCATTGTTTGCTTACTGAATTATCGTACACGCGCCCCCTGTTTGCAGCTATTACGCTTCGTTTACCCGTTTCGATACGCATGCCTCTTAATTTCTCGTCATTCACATCACTACCAACTAATAGAAGATATGTGTGAAATTGTGATCCTACATCTGGATGAAGTCTTTAAAACTAGTGGATGACGTCAACGTCAGTACTTTTGTGGTAGTGGCGTATATATCTAAAGCGATATATACAACTTTATGGTGGTTCTCCGAGGGTATGTTGTCGGGCAAACGGCCAGACGGCCCGCCTAATGGTATATTATCAGGGACATAGTCTCCGCTTAGAAACGTAAAAACAGGCAGTTTTATATTGAATCACAATCAATCATTGATTGACATCAATGATGATCGAACATCTTAAGCGCAGCGGTGATTGGCAGGTTGAAAAAGCTGGAGAGCGAGGTGCAGGCGGCGGAGCGCGAGCGCACCAAGCGCGTGGTGTACGGGCTGCTGTACGGCGCGGGCGCGCGCGCGCTGGCGCAGGCGCTGGCCGTGCCCTACCACCAGGCGCTCGACATCGCCAGCAGCTTCCAAGGTGAGACAGGATTCTGCCGGACGGCGCGCACATCCCGGCAACCTACGCTGCCTTTTATAATTATTTCCTTTGAAATCTTAAAGCAACCTTTTTATGCCTCCGAAGCGGAAATCCGGGCTTACGTCAAAGCTGCCAGATCAACGTCGATTACATTTTCTTCAGTGCAGACATTCATTTTGGAACTCGAAGGTGACCATGGATAACATTAGACGTAAATTTAAAGCTTCGGTAAAGGGAAGGAGTACGAGAAAGAAAAATGTTGAGTTTTATTTTGCGGAAGATAACTCGACTATGTAGACGATATGTTAGTGTCGGGCGGTGGTTAACGAGGGCGTGTGCAGCGGCGTTCCCGTCGCTGCGGCGGTTCGCGGCGCGCGTGGAGGCGCAGTGTGCGGCGGACGGCGGCCGCGTGCGCTCGCTGGGCGGCCGCGCACGGCGCCTCCCCGCGCTGGCCGACGACGCCCCCCCGACCTCGCCCTCACACCGCGCGCGCGCCGCTCGGCAAGCGGTCAACTACGTCGTGCAAGGTGAGCTTTGTACTGTCGTTCATTTTTGAAATAGGGGGAGTGTTGTAACTCGTATACCGCAGCTGCTGAGGCTCAGCCGACGAGCACATCACAGGGCATACTCGCTCAACTGACCTTAAATGAAGGTTACGTCCCTATCGGAGATAAACTGGTTCAACCCGATCAGCTATGGAAACCTGCAAATTGGAAATTTTATTCCCCAAATCGAGACACTATGTGCGTGCATCAGAATTCAACCGAGCGCGAAGTAACCGAGGGCCACATTCACCTCCATAAATATTAGCAAAGGTTTTCTAAGAGATCTTAAAATGAAAAGTTCTCGTTCTCTGCAAAACTTTTACGTGCGGGTATATACGCATGAACTCAGTTTACGCGAGTGCGTGTGGGACGGCAAGACGTAACAAAACATAATTATGTGCAAACAGGCTGTACTATTACAGACATTTTGCACATAATTGCGTAAGTGAGACGGTGGATGTGGCCAGGCATTCAGTTACAAGCCGGATAAGCATAGAATTGCACATTTAAATAAAATGTAAATAAGCACGAGTGTTCACGCTCGAGGAAGAGCGAGTAGCAATACTGCATTGTGGTCTGTGCAGTGACAGCCTTTTTGGCGGCCGGCCGCATGTGACATGTCAGTTGAGTCGAGTCGAAATGTCATGACATGCTTAGAGGTTATGTGCGGGCCGGAATAAAATATAATACACAATATTCAAGCAAATAGTGATTTGCGCGGCGCACCTAATATCGGGGTGCGAAAGCCCGCTTTGTGTTGTGCAAGGTGTCAAAATCGCGTGTGTGAGTCGTGGTGGCCTCATAGGCATTTGTAGTGCTCCGGTCTCCACCGGTGGATCCACTGCAGAACTTCAGGAGCCGCGACTTCCTTCGAGCTAGCTCAGGAAGTCCACCGGCTACGGAGGAGACGGACGGAGACAATTGGAATCGGGGTAAGCCACAATACTTTCTATGAGCGGGTAGTAGGGCATCAGCAATCAACCCAAAATTCCTTACTCGGTGAAACGCCGACGTGGTGGAGTCTACTTGGGGAGCCACCATCTCTTGGTAGCAGAGCGTGGTTTTTAGATTTGAGTGGTTCTTAGATTTGAGTATTTGATTAGTATTGTACAATTAATATTGTAATCTTGTTGGTTGTCCAAACGGGCAATACATATTAATTGGTTTTGATTGCTGATTTTAAACCGACTACCAGCTCATTTGTGGACCGATCTCCTTAACTAATTGTCATTGTATATGAAAAATTGGGGTTAAATGTCTTTTGTTGTTCTAGTTAAGTTCTAGCATTTACCTATATTTGATTTTGGTTTGTTTTTTCATATCTTTGTTTTGCCCTTGAATATTTTGTTTGTTAAGTTGTAAACTTATACTTGAATTTAATTTGTTTAACAGATTTTGCTGCTAAATGACTTTGCTGTTGTTGTAATACACTATATTGCTGTGTTAAGTTTTAGCATTTACATTTGATTTTGTTTTGTTTGCCTTTGAATATTGTGTTTGTTAAGTTATTGACTTAATGCTTGAATTTAATTTGTTTGAAAAATTCTGTTGTTAAATGCCTTTGTTGTTCTAGTTAAGTTCTAGCATTTACACTTGATTTTGGTTTGTTTATATATTTTGTTCTGCCTTTGAAGTTCCTCCCGATCTGTTTTATTGTCTGCGGTTGTCGGTCTGTTTGTCTGTGTATTATTATAGAGTATCTTAATTTTGGTGCAAAATGGTCCCGCCAGTCAGCCCGCTTAGTGGTGCCCGCGCGGGTGCACAAAAGATTTTGAGATGGTTTGCTAGTGCCGTCGCTTTGGTAGACCGACCAGACCGAGAACAGGCCTTGTTAATTCGGCATGAGGGAGTACCGGCTCGCTTGAAGGAATTGGAGCAGCTTTTCGTTGCTCATCAACAATATCTGCTCGACCACCCAGCCGAGGGTGCCGCTGAGTTGCGGGCAGTCGACCAATTTAATGCCGATTATGATCAGTGTTTTGAACAGGCGGATGTGATTATAAACAAGGCTCAGGCAATCCTATCCGTCCGGAGGGGTGAGTCGTGCACGCCCGGGGAGGTCAAGCCTACCCCGGCCGGCTTGCTGGGCAGACTGCCCACCTTGGACATCCCAACCTTTGATGGGAACTTGGCTGCTTGGATGGGGTTCATTAACCTCTTTGATAGCCTGGTCCACTCGAGGGAGGACCTGTTCCCTAGCCAGAAATTGGCCTATTTGCTCTCTGCCTTACGTGGAGAGGCTGGTGTACTTGTCCAGCATCTACCTGTCAATGATGACAGTTATGATATTGCAAGGGCGTTGTTGACCGCCCGGTATCAGAATGTTCGCTTGCTAGCGGACACACATGTGGCTGCCATTTTAGGGCTGCCACGAGTATCGCGGGTCTCCTCATTGAGGAAGGAGATTTTGAACCCGCTGCTGAGCGCTATTAACGCGCTCAAACGACTTGATCTACCGGTGGACCAGTGGTCCTTTATTTTGCTCCACCTCATCCTCGATAAGCTTCCCATGGAGATGAAGGGACGCTTCGAACAAAGGTACGGGGGCAATAGTGCCTCGTACCTCCCCCCCTTCTCGGATCTCCTCAGATTTTTGGAGGATGAGTGTCGGATGACCGACCACTTGGATCTGGCTCCTATACCGGGACCGAGTACAGGTCGCTATGAGGCGACCCGGGCAGCGCCACGGAGAGAGCGCCGCCCGTACAAGCAGTATACTGCAGTGCGGCAGAACTCTCCACACAGGGAGAGGCCGATGCCTTGCAAGTGTTGCAAGCGGGATGGCCATCGTTTGCCGGCCTGTCCCAAATTTGTTGGCCTACGCACCGAGGGGCGTAGGAATATGGCCAAGCAGCGGAATTGGTGCTACCGCTGCCTGGGGGCCCATATGGCATCGGCTTGCCCCCACCCATGAGATTGCCACTGTTGTGGAGGGGCCCATCACCCCCTTTTGTGCTTCAACAATAGAGACACTCGTGAGGTGGTGAGAGAGAGGGACTCGCACACGGGCGGGGGCCCTCCTAGGTCACCCACCTCTCCGAGGAGATCGGAGGGGCGTGCCACCCCTCCGCGGAGATTGGACAGGCGCCCCCCCTCCAGTGAGAAGATTGGGCGCCCCACCCCCCCTACGGGCGGGGGGGATCGACGCGCCGCTTATGAGGCGCCACCGCGGGATTGGGCCGCGGTAATTAGGGAGCCACGCCGGGAGTCGATACGCTTCTCTCCCCCTCTGATGGAGAGACCTCGTTTATCGCGGGCTCCCCCAACTTTCGCCCATCATGGGCACCGCCCGGCCCCCCGATGCAGCTTTGGTCGGGGTGTGTACGTGCCGGATTGGGACCCGCTCGAGCGCCTTGAGCGCCCTATTCCTCCGCCGCGCACGCATTTTTCTTCGGACCCCCCTTCCCCCCCGTTGCGGGGAATGCGGGAGGATTTTCACTAAACCAACTGTCGGCTGCAACCCCCCCACAGGAGCAGGTGCTGTTACCAACAGCCTCCGTACAGGTGTGGGGCCCGAGGGGCACCTTTGTTTTAGTTCGCGCCCTTTTGGATACGGGAGCAAAGGGTTGCATTGCCTCCAGCTGGCTGGTCCGGCAGTTGAGTTTGAACACATCTCCATACCTTGAATCGGTACGAGGAATCGGAGACCTGCGGATCCCGGATCCGATCGGTCAGGTTTTGTTCTCCTTCTCCCCCCACTTCTCTTCAGCGCCCAAAATTGGCGCTACCGCGATTGTTTATGAGAAGGTTGTTGGTCAGCTTCCGCAACAGCACGTTTCGCGCGCTGTCGTTGATGCGACATCAGGATTGACCTTGGCTGACCCTTCCTTCCACCGAACCGGTCCGATTCACTTATTGCTCGGTGCCGATGTTCTAGGCCGCGTGTATTGTGGGAAGAGGAGAGAGTTACAGAAGGGTGGGCTGGTAGCCTTATCTACATCGCTTGGGTTTGTAGTGATGGGACCAGTTAGGCATAACCCACCATCTCCATCGGTGGACAGTTACATAACTGTTAGCTCCACCTTATCGGATGTCCTTCAACGGTTTTGGGAGGTGGAAGAGCCACCTACCGTGAAGCGAGTGAACCCCTTGGACGAGGAGTGTGAGTTGTTCTACCAGAACAATACAGGTCGCCTTCACTCGGGACGGCTGATCACTCGTTTGCCCTTTTTGTCAGTTCGCCCCTCACTTGGCAGCTCCCGGCCGTTGGCCGAGAAGCGGCTGCTGTCCATGGAGCGTCGTATGAGTAGGAACTCCGACCTCAAACAGAAGTATGTCGACTTCATGCGAGAATATGAGCAACTGGGGCACATGTCGGTCTCGCGACTGGACTGGCGAAACGAGGAACATAATTTTCTTCCTCACCACGCGGTTTTGAAACCTTCCACCGGGAAGATACGCGTTGTTTTTGATGGGTCAGCTCCTACGTCTACCGGAGTTTCGCTGAATCAATGTCTGCATGCTGGACCGAAGTTGCACCACGAGGTGGGTGATGTATTGACCAACTTCCGTCGCCATGCCGTCGTCTTTGTGACCGATATCCGGATGATGTTTCGGCAGACTGTGATTCACCCGGACGATAGACGATATCAGCTCATATTATGGAGGGAGGATCCCAGGGATCCCATGCTGGTCTACGAGCTGACCACCAATACATACGGTTTGCGTTCGAGCCCCTTTGTGGCAATTCGCTCACTTGTGGAACTCGCTGAACGTGAGCGGTTACGATACCCTCGCGCATCCTTGGTTCTCAAGGAGGATGCATTTGTTGATGATATTTGTACGGGCTCCTCTAGTGTCGAGGAAGCCTTGATTTTGCGAGGTGAACTAATTGCTCTTCTCGGGGCTGGTGGTTATGAACTGAGGAAGTGGATGTCCCACTCACCTCAGCTTTTGTGTGACTTGCCAGACGACCACCAGCAGGAGCCTCATATTTTTGAGAATGCCAACACTCCAGATTTACTGTCTGTTTTGGGAGTGCAATACAGACCTGTCCAGGACACGTTCACCTATCGATTGGAGCTGCCAAGCCCCAAGGTCTGGACGAAACGGTTGGTTTTGTCTACAGTAGCTCGTACCTTTGACCCAAATGGCTGGATTAGTCCCGTAGTGTTTTGGATGAAGTGCTTCCTACAGGAACTTTGGTCAGCCGAAGTGTCGTGGGATGAGCCCCTCTCGGGCCGTTTGCTGCGAGATTGGGAGTCCTTTATGTCGTCTGTCCCCGACATTAACCGTGTTAGTATCCCTAGACATATACTGCCTAAGGGACGGTTTACGGCCAGCCTTCATGGCTTTTGTGACGCGTCTGAGAGTGGATACGCAGCCGTCGTATATATCCGGACGGTCGATGATAGAGGAGCTGTTAAGCTCCACTTGCTAATTGCTAAGAGTAAGGTTGCTCCACTTCGGACTCGATTAACGATTCCGAAGTTAGAATTGTCTGGAGCTACTCTTCTGGTTCGGTTGATGAACCACGTTGTTGACACCCTGGGACGTAGTGTGGACTTTGAGTCGCTCTTTGCTTGGTCCGACAGTCAGGTTGTCCTGTGTTGGATTAAGAACGCCGTCCACTCCCTGGAAGTATTTGTGGCCAATCGGGTATCCCAAATACAGGCCTCGAAGGCCACGTTGATTTGGCGCCACGTGCCAGGTGAAATTAACCCTGCTGACTGTGCATCACGTGGCAGCGAAGCCCCTCAGCTTATTGACCACACTCTGTGGTGGGGTCCCGAATGGTTGTTACAATCGTCTTGGCCTTCCACACCAGCTGTGGTGAAGGTACCAAATCCGGGCTTGCGTGTTCACGCTGTCGAGACTATGGCGGCTCCAGAGCGGGAATTTTTATTAGACCGCTACAGTTCTCTGGACAAGTTGCTCGGCGTGACCGCTTGGATAAGAAGATTTATACGAAATTGTCGCCGGCCTCAGGACAAAGATTTGTGTCCGGTCCTCTCACCGCAGGAGCGCCAAGATGCTCTTCTGCATTGGGTGCGTATGACCCAGTCTAGAGCGTTTGAACCGGAACTTAAGATTTTCCGTACCGGGACGTCCAAATTGAAGGGACCCTTGGTGCGTTTGACTCCCTTTCTGGATGATAAAGGATTGTTGCGTGTAGGAGGCCGATTGAGGCACGCTAACTTGCCTTATAGATCACGTCATCCCCTGTTGCTCCCCAAGGACGGACCATTGGTGCGATTGTTGATCATTGATCGCCATGTGAAGAATGCTCATGCCGGATGTAATGCATTGACCGCGCTCCTCCAACGGGAGTTTTGGATTTTGTCAGCGCGAAGAATAATCCGATCTGTTATCTTTCGATGTCTGCCCTGCTATCGTTTACGCCCCGAGACGATGCAGCCCCAAATGGGTGATTTGCCTGCTGATCGTGTGAATGAATCGATGACCTTCTTAGGAGTTGGAACTGATTTCGCGGGACCATTCACTATAAAAATGTCGCGACTCCGTAATGCTAAGACTGAAAAGGCTTACTTGTGTGTGTTTGTTTGTTTGGCCACTAAAGCCGTTCATTTGGAGGTGGTGAGTGCGCTCACCATGGACGCTTTCTTAGCAGCGTTAGGCAGATTTGTCTCCCGCCGGGGACTGCCTTCTCTAATTCGGTCCGATTGTGGGACGAACTTCAAGGGCACTGATAGACATATAAGAGAAGTTTGTGAATTTTTAGATAAAAATAATATTGAGATCGGATCCACACTCTCCCGTAGGGGGGTAACATGGCGATACTCCCCGCCGTCTTGCCCTCACTGGGGAGGGATTTTTGAATCTGTTGTAAAGGCCGCCAAGACTCACCTTCGCCGCGTTATTGGGGAGACTATTCTCACGTTTGAGGAACTCGCGACGGTGTTTCATAAGATTGAGGCGGTTCTCAACTCGCGTCCGTTATGTCCGTTGTCTACCGACGCGAACGATTTGCAGGCCCTCACGCCGGGCCATTTCTTGATAGGCAGACCACTTAACGCCCTGCCCGAGTATCCTTATAGAGATATCAATCCCGGACGCCTTTCGCGGTTTGAGTTGCTCCAGCAGCTTACCCAGAGTTTCTGGCGCCGCTGGCACCTTGAATATTTACACATTTTGCAACAGCGCGTTAAGTGGTCAGATAAGACAAACCCACCGAGGGTTGGAGACCTCGTGTTAGTGAAGGACCCAAACCTGCCACCCTTACGTTGGCGTCGCGGACGCATTGTCCAACTTACTCTAGGGTCTGATGGTGTGCCCAGGTTTGCCGAGGTCCTAGTTGGGGATTCTGTTTTGAAGCGCGCGGTCGCTACTCTTTCTCGCCTCCCCTTAGACTGATTTGGCGGACAGTCCGGGACTGTCCGGAGCGGGGGGATGTTCACGCTCGAGGAAGAGCGAGTAGCAATACTGCATTGTGGTCTGTGCAGTGACAGCCTTTTTGGCGGCCGGCCGCATGTGACATGTCAGTTGAGTCGAGTCGAAATGTCATGACATGCTTAGAGGTTATGTGCGGGCCGGAATAAAATATAATACACAATATTCAAGCAAATAGTGATTTGCGCGGCGCACCTAATATCGGGGTGCGAAAGCCCGCTTTGTGTTGTGCAAGGTGTCAAAATCGCGTGTGTGAGTCGTGGTGGCCTCATAGGCATTTGTAGTGCTCCGGTCTCCACCGGTGGATCCACTGCAGAACTTCAGGAGCCGCGACTTCCTTCGAGCTAGCTCAGGAAGTCCACCGGCTACGGAGGAGACGGACGGAGACAATTGGAATCGGGGTAAGCCACAATACTTTCTATGAGCGGGTAGTAGGGCATCAGCAATCAACCCAAAATTCCTTACTCGGTGAAACGCCGACGTGGTGGAGTCTACTTGGGGAGCCACCAACGAGGTTATCTGTATAGTAATGTATGGCATGTGACGTTGCGTGGTAGGGTCGGCGGCGGACGTGTGCAAACTGGCGATGATCGCGACGGACGAGCGGCTCCGCGCGCTGGGGCTCAGCGCATCACTAGTGCTGCAGCTGCATGACGAGCTCGTGTGGGACGTGGACCGCGAGCAGCTCGACCGCGTGGCGGGTACGTCAGCACGTGGCGTGTAGGGTCAGCAGCAGAGCTCGCGTGGACAGCGAGCAGCTCGACCGCGTGGCGGGTACGTCAGCACGTGGCGTGTAGGGTCAGCAGCAGAGCTCGCGTGGACAGCGAGCAGCTCGACCGCGTGGCGGGTACGTCAGCACGTGGCGTGTAGGGTCAGCAGCAGAGCTCGCGTGGACAGCGAGCAGCTCGACCGCGTGGCGGGTACGTCAGCACGTGGCGTGTAGGGTCAGCAGCAGAACTCGCGTGGAGAGCTAGCAGCTCGACCGCGTGGCGGGTACGTCAGCACGTGGCGTGTAGGGTCAGCAGCAGAGCTCGCGTGGACAGCGAGCAGCTCGACCGCGTGGCGGGTACGTCAGCACGTGGCGTGTAGGGTCAGCAGCAGAGCTCGCGTGGACAGCGAGCAGCTCGACCGCGTGGCGGGTACGTCAGCACGTGGCGTGTAGGGTCAGCAGCAGAGCTCGCGTGGACAGCGAGCAGCTCGACCGCGTGGCGGGTACGTCAGCACGTGGCGTGTAGGGTCAGCAGCAGAACTCGCGTGGAGAGCTAGCAGTTCGACCGCGTGGCGGGTACGTCAGCACGTGGCGTGTAGGGTCAGCAGCAGAGCTCGCGTGGTCAGCTAGCAGCTCGACCGCGTGGCGGGTACGTCAGCACGTGGCGTGTAGGGTCAGCAGCAGAGCTCGCGTGGACAGCGAGCAGCTCGACCGCGTGGCGGGTACTTCAACACATGGCGTGTAGGGTCAGCAGCAGAGCTCGAGTAGGACGCGACGGCGAGAAGCTCTATCACGTGGAGGGTACGTCAGTAGGACGTAGCGTGTAAGGTCAGAAATGTTGGTTGTTTTAATTTTGAGGACAACATTGTTTGGTTCAGCACCGTCATTTTTCCAAATACCTACTGCTTAAATCGATTGTCTCGGACCGTTTTTGGGCCAAGAGATTCGATACTGTGAATATACTAAGTCTACTCAATGCTTTTATTTTTTATGCACAAAAGAAGTACGATGGCGGACTTAATGTCTGAGGCATTCTCTACCAGCCAACCTTAGGATGGTTGAGATACTATTGTATTCTATAACATTTTATATACAGGATGGATTTTTGAGATGGGATTTAAAGGGCAGGTACATTAACCGTTATAGTTACAAGAAACCATTGTTAGGCAACCATCCATAACTTTTTAAGATATTCTGATCTGCATTCACAGATTTTGGAAAAAGTTACAGTCATCAAAAAAAATGCAGAGATAGCAAAAAAAAATGTTTATGCCTATCGATCCTATTTCACGTAGGGATCAAAAGACTCTATGGGACTATTTAAGGTATGAGTACTAGAAATGACAGAAATCGCCAAAAACTTTTCCCATACATTTTGTACGGAAAATCCTCAGCTCCTATTTCATACGGTGATCTCTCTACGAATCCTATTTTTTACTTTTAAGAGAAACTGTTGTTTATTTTCAACAAGATGACGCTCCACCACATAACAGCCGCCGTACGCGTTCCAATTTGAACAGACAATTCAGGACACAGTGGATAGGGACACATGGTCCAATAAAGTGGCCACCTTGCAGACCCGATCTAACGCCACTAGATATTTTTATGGGGCTACCTAAAAAACGAAATCTACAAAAAGAATTACGAAAGTGTTCAGGAACTGAAAGATGCATTGACGAGGACTTTAAATAACATCCATCCAAGAAAATTATTAGCTGCTACGTCCTCAGTACAAAAGCGAGTAAACTTATGTATTCGTAAAGACGGCGGACATTTTGAGCAATTTATATCATAGATAGATTAGATATTTTTGCGTTTGTTTAAAAATACATGTTTAAATGATTTAATTTAGTATTTATTTAAATTACAGTTTCCCTTAAAAATAAGAAATAGGATTCATAGACAGATCACCTTGAAATAGGATCCGAGGATTTTCCGTACAAAATGTATGGGAAATGTTTTTGGCGATTTCTGTCGTTTCTAGTACTCATACCTTAAATGGTCCCATAGAGTCTTTTGATCCCTACATGAAATAGGATCGATAGGCATAAAATTTTTTTTTTGCTATCTCAGCATTTTTTTTGTTGACTGTAACTTTTTTCCAAAATCTGTGAATGCAGATCAGAATATCTTAAAAGGTTTTGGATGGCTGCCTAACAATGTTTTCTTGTAACTATAACGGTTAATGTACCTGCCCTTTAAATCCCATCTCAAAAATACATCCTGTATACACGGTAATTTTTTTATCGCCCTGGAAAATTTTAGGGACGCTTCAGGACACATCCAAAATCATATAAAAATTTTTAAAAATGAAATAAAAAATTGTAAATAAAAATCTCAAAAAATGCTGCTCTCAACTAGTCCTAGTCTCATTTTTTGTATTTTTTTGAAAATTAATATAAAATTAAGTGAGTTTTGTTTTTATTCATATTTAAAACATTCTAATACCATGTCGTGAAGCCTCCCTTAAATTTTAAGAGTTTTGTGAGTGTTTCTGTTTTCTTTGTGTGCAATAAAGTATTAATCTATCTATCTATTGTTCTTTTCAATCGGTAGTCACGTGGACGTGTCTTGCTTTTTATCGGTGTTGGTTGGCGGGGACAGGCGTGGTGAAGGAAGCTATGGAGCAGTGCGGGCGGTGGTGCGGGCTGCCGCCGCTGCCAGTGGCGCTCAGCGCGGGCGCCAGCTGGGCCGACCTGAAGCCCTGGCCTCTTACCCCATCCCCTCCCCCTGGCGACTGATTACACACCCAGGCCGATAGATACCGCACACCTCACGTCTTCCTGTACTCATCGATACGTTGATATAAAATCAATCTCTTCTCTCGTGATGAGTCGTTGATTCGAAGAAATAAAAAATGACGAAGAGTGAAATATGTTAAAGTGATATGTTCACGGCACAGAAATGTCATCGTAAATATAAACAGCAGAATCATTTCGCATGCATTTACTGAATTTACGGTTTCTATCCATATCTGTTCAATAATTAATCATTTCCTTTCAGTATTAATTTGGTTATTCTATTAATCTCAATAAACTTTAATCTCTATTAAGCAGTTTCATTTAATAAATGACACGGGTGTATGTATGATTACAATAGTATCTGGTAAAAAAATCTGTAATCCTAATATTTCATTAAAATTTCGCATACAGGTTCTGCGTGAGCGATATCCGAATAGTCACAAATTACTCTTGCAAAAATTGACGTAAAATGTTGTGTAACTTTTACTTTATTGCTAAATTATTACTACCCATTGTTTATTACTTAATATATAACAAATAAAAGAATTCATCATATTTAATTCATTTATTTCAAAAATCAAGACATTGACATTACTTTTATGCAATAACTGATTGTTGTGAAGGATAAATATAATACTGTATGTAATTTAACGTTGAATTTACAAGAAAAAATACTGTGTATTTTTTTCTTGTACTACTATTTTAAGTCATTCTGATATTGGATTGCTCTGATACTTAATGTTCCAGAGATCTATTATATATACATACATACCTAATATTTCTTACATACATCAGAATGTTTCACTTCATTAGGATAACTATAAAAAAATACTGATTAAAATTAACTTCATTAGATTTTCATTATTGCCAATAAGTATATTTTTCCTGAAAGAAAAAGTGACAAGACGATTTTTTTGTAAAGCTGATTTGTAATTATTTGACGCAAGCTGTGCCCGCGACTTCGTTCGCGTGGATGTCTGAAAATAACAATATCGTGATGTTATATAGCCTAAAGCCTTCCTCGATAAATGGACTATCCAACACAAAAATAAATTTTCAATTCAAACCAGTAGTTCCTGAGATTAGGGCGTTCAAACAAACAAACTCTTCAGCTTTATAATATTAGTGAGTAAGTATATAGATAATCTAGTCCAATTAAGAAACAAGGAATGCCCCATAGTATATGTTAACTCATTAAGTACCAGTATCACACTATTTTTGTCGATAGGTTGATTTAAACACTCACAAATAACAATTACAATACCTTTAAAAAGGTACAAGATGGCAAACTTAAGCTCGTCTAATAAAACTAGTTATCGATAAAAGCCAAATACAGTAAAGAAAGATATCACACATTGCATGCGGTGCCGTACATTTTGTTACAAAACTGGCGCTTTCAACGGGAAGGATGCACTTTACGGAACAATTTATTTGTAATATATTTAACTATCAAATTTTTTATTAATTTTGAATTACACAATCTGGGCACTGACCCATTAATAAGGTCAAATCAGATCGTCACTTTCGATCAGGTGAGATGAAGGCAGAGATTGAAGAGTGTAAAAAATATGGATTCCTTATCTTTTATTTCAAGTAAGAAATAAATTATGAATTTATGATGTACTTATGACAAAAAACGCGATCATTAATAACTATTAACGTGTTAATACATATATTCTACTTTCAACCACACAAGCATGCATACACACTTTAAAATTGCATTATTTATATTTCAAGTGGTCTCATTTTAAAATCCCACCAAATTATTCACTTCTGTAATCAATAAGGCGCTAAAACATATTTTTATTTTTGTACTAGAATAAATATAATGATGAACACCTCAATGATGACACAAACAAGAATGACCCAATGTGGCATGTTTTAATACAAAGTTTTAATACGATCAGTATTTTAACGAATGATTTTTTTAACGGAAGGCGCCAATTTTGTAATGTACCCACACCTACGAACATTTATAATCGCACCATGTTATAAGTATAATTGATTATAAATAGGTATAAGTTAAGTTATACTTATTCAATTTTTAATTACATTCGAGAAGACTCATATGGAATGCATAATCTATGTAAGTCACACGCTCAGGCACTTCCACATTATTATAATCATTAAATATTACATACTGATTTCATGAATGTATACCTTTTTAATAATTACAAAGCACCACTATAAATAAAATTTATTCTTTTTAAAATATAATATTGTGACATAAAAAATCTCACTTCATTTCAATACATAGATTTTAAAAATAAAATATTTTACATGTGTAATATAAAAGCTACTGACATGTAAAAGATACTTGGTGGTTGGTATCATTCAAATTTAAATTCAAAAATCTTTATTCAACATAGGCCTTTACAGACACTTATTGATGTCAAAACAAAGCAAAACAATCTAATTTAATGAAATCATATTAACCTTGTATGTGCATACATCCTGAATATACTCAAGATGTCTGCAAATACAAGTAGGAATGAAAAAAAAAAAAAGTTGACTCTACACCTGTTCGGAAATTGGGAGAGCCTTCTTGAGAAGAACAGGCAAGAAACTCGAAAGGTCAAAATTTTTTATCTCCTCTTTTAAATCGCCATTTACAATTTTGATTTTGTTACAGAGTCGTCAATTGGAAGCTGACCTCAAAGCAAAAGTTTGAGCTCAACTTCCATTACAAGAAGAGATGTGTTAATTCACATTATATAAGCTATTTCTGAGAGAAGTGCGTGCATTGTTTATAAGTTGATGAAATAATGTTTTTGGTTGCATATACTCATAAATTATTACTTAAATTACCAACTACAATACATTAATAGTTACTTGTGCTGAAGCAATAGTTTATTTCTCTAATACAAACGCTATCTCATTTTCACCATCTTTAAAAGGAATACTGTGATTTTATTCGAGAATGAGTATTGTTCTTGATTAATATCTATTCAGACAAGAAATTTTGAAATGTGTCTGATTAATTAGTAGGTAAAATTTGATTTAAAATATTCCATTGCATGATCACTAAAATTCTATAAACAGGTGTAGTATACTTGTTCACTAACACACAAACATTCAGCTGGAACTTATGAAAAATGAAGCATTTTCAAAATCTGCCCTATTATTATTTATGTGAACAAACACCTTTATAAAAAATAAACACTACATGTAAGATTTAGAGGCACAAAAATGCCGTTCACAACTTATGATATTTTTATTTGGTATAATTTTGGAATAGTCTCGTTTTTTGTTTATGCTAAATTTGCTAATACTCTGCAACCTTATTATATTCACTACTGTTTATAATGAATAACATAATTATAGGTTCCTAATCTTTAGTATTAGCCATTTCCAACAAATACAACACATAAATTGTGGTATGCCTAGTGAGATTCGAACTGCTTTACGCACATATAGTATTTGTGTGACGCTTTGCGACGTTACGTCTCAAGTCGCAAGCCACGTTTTTTTTCTCTTCTTGATGGCTTCACATAAAGCATTCACGTTATGCCTGGAGAACAAATTATGTCATGCGAGAGTCCTTCGTTAAAAGTAAAGGCCGAGCTGCGTGATCAGTTTCGTATATTACGTCATGTTAGAGGCCGTTGTTAGAGGCACCCGCCGACCTAGTTTCGCAGGCAGTGCCGCAGCCGTACCGCCTAACTTAAAGTGATCACTCGTTATCGTTATTGTGACATTAGAACAAGTTTTTATGTCACAGGTGACATTTGAACTAATGTCACGAAAGCGATAGCGAGTGATCGCTATGAGTTAGGCGGGAGCCCCCCTGGTCTCACGTGTGCCAATCAGAGGCGGACGACGAGTTGCGTGAGCAGACGGTGAGTCCCCACTGCGCGGGAGGCTGACCTGGAGTGTGAGATTGATTTCGTCGCCAGTTGCCTCGTAGCGTGCGCTGTCTACTGTATTTGTACCCATTTCTAACAGATACAACACATAAAATTGTGGTACCTACCTATGCTTAGTGAGATTCAAACTGCTTATACAATATAGTATTTGTGTGACGCTTTATGTCTGGAGAACAAATACGACATTCGAAAGTCCATTGTTAAAAGTGAAGGCCGAGCTGCGTTATCCGTTTCGTACATGACGTCATGTTAGAGGCCGTTGTTAGAGGCGCCCGCCGACCTAGTTTCGCAGGCGGTGCTGGTCTCGCGTGTGCCAATCAGAAGCGGACGACGAGCTGCGTGAGCAGGCGGTGAGTCCGCACCGCGAGGGAGGCTGACCTGGCGTGGGAGAGTCCGTCGCCGGTTGCTTCGTAGCGCGCGCTGTCCGCCAGCAGCCGCTCGCGCAGCTCGTTCTTGGGCTCCGGCGGGTGGCGCAGCATCGAGTACCGCGACATGCGCCGAGGGAACCTGCATATCGCCATAAATATATCTGTTGCTGCTTTATCAGTCTTTGGATAGTTAACTATGAAAGTTATTTTTATCTAACATCCAACACAACCCCCGTGATTATAATCGAATACAAGCTAAATAAAACCGTTTAAAAACTACATTTTTCAAATTTACATATTAGGTCTTTACAATATGAAATTGGCATTTTGCCGTACTGGCCACTTTGATCTCTAATATCTCCTCTATGGTTAGGAATTTGCTTCCCAATTTGCTTCAAGTGGATTAAAACAGTTTTATCACTAACACTGCAGCCTGCAGCTAACTCGGACGTGGTTTGCGATAGATCCGCTTCCACAATAGCCTTCAATTCTTCATCATCAACTTTGATCTCCGGCAGTCTACGGTGCTAGTTCTGCAGGTCGAAATTTCCAGAACGAAAACGTTGGAACCAAAAACGCACTGTTTTCATTAATCCTTCGAACCGTTTCTGCAGCACTGGTGCCACAGTGGACCTCGTACTCGTAAATAACGTGATATATCAAGTTTTCCATTTTGTAAACTGTGTGATGCAAAGAAACGAAACAATTGAGGGAAAAAACCAGTGAATTATACTTTTCGAAACACAAATACATGAGTAAATAGCTGTACAAATTTGAATTTGGAATTCCTAACCATAGAGGAGATATTTGAGATCAAATTGGCCAGTACGGCAAAACGCCAATTTCATATGTAAGGACCTAATATTAATTATTTAAAGCAATAGCAAACCTTATAATTTCCATGTCATGAGAAAGTATCCTCTTCGCAAAGTCATCATCTTCGCCACCCCACCCCTCATATCTGTTAGAGAAGCCATTAATTTTGACATACTGATCAGCCCTTATGGCTAGAACACCACCAACTAAAGTGCTGTAGGGCAGTACATAGCGAAATTTGTCGATTGAGGAGCTCATGTGTCGCGGTTGCTTCGCACATGCGTACAGGTTAGCTTCATCAAGCGGCAGCAGATCCACATCATGCAGAATGAGACATGGGAACTTCTCCGCAATTGCATGCCTTGCTCCAATGTTATACAAGAGACCTTTATTCCACTTCTTATTGTCTTGCTGTTCTATTAGGTAAATTCTGCAAGATAACAAGCACAAATTGAATCACTTGTTATAGCAACTCCAAGCATCCTTTGGTAGCATTCACATGTGTTTTTACATACTTTCTTTTCAAACTACTTTAGAATATTGTAGAATAAATATCAATGGTAAATAAAAGATTAAGACAACAGATGATATAATGGCACTAGCCATCTAATTGGGAGGTCAGGGATTCAATCCTGCTATGCACCAATGTGTTTTTCATTCTTCATATTTCATATGTACATTTATCTGATGCTCCTACAGTGAAAGAAAACACCGTGAGGAGCCCTGCATACATTGGCGAAGAAACTCAAAGGTGTATGTGAAGTCGACCAATTTGCAGTGGGCCAGCATGGTGACTAAGGCCTAACACCCTAACTCAGGGTAGATTTGAGAATGCTGTAGGGGACATAATTATACCGAGTGTAACGGAATACCGAAATAATATTTAAGGTTGTTGATTAACAAAAAAAATGTTTTATAACTATTCTTTATATTTTTATTATATGCCTACTTTCGATTTAATAAGCTTAAGTTAAGCGTGTTGCCTCTACGTGCGGCGGCATTTACGGCATATAATAATAGTACAAAGAATAGTCATAAAACATTTTTTTTGTTAATCAACAACCTTAAATATTATTTCGGTATTCCGTTACACCCGGTATACCTATATGATATGATGATGGTGATATAAAACAAACATACTTATTACTTACTTGTAGTGTATCTTTTGTTTCCTTAGGAAATTATGCATATATGGAAGAAATATATCTAACTGGTTCTGCCTATTCCTATATGTCACTAGTATTGCTACACTGAAGACTGGATTGCAGTCTTCAGGAGCGTAAGTACCGTTTGCAATGCCATTTGCTGAAAAGTCATCATATTTTTTTGGTATCTGCCAATTTTCTATTGAATGATAACTATTTACAATAGCATCATATGTACATTCAACTTTATTCTTTTTAACAATATAATTAGCAGCCAGTTCTTTGTGTAATTCATTCGAGAGGTTTTCCTCTGTTATGTGTGCGTAGTTATATTGGCCAAACAGTGAGAAAAATTGAATGATTGCGATCAAACATAGTATGTAAAAGACACATGTGCTTACATGTAATTGTAAAAATAGTTTGCTTATCAACGTCCATTTAGGCATTGGTTTGATTGATTTTTTTATTTTCTAGAATATGTGAATGTATTTTTTCATGCTGCAGCATCTGCAACAGAAAGGAAATAAGTTATTGTATCATTGTAGTAAATAATTACAGAAGTCACAGTAATTCAGAGAGAAATCATGGAAACTAGAAAAACTTGGATATATGTTTATATTCCAATTAATGAATTATCAGTCATAGATAATATAGCTCTGTGTGATTGTGGTTTGTTTCTGTATTCCATATTAATTTTGTACAAACCTAACTCAATTATCAGCCAGAGAACACAGGAAACAAACAATAGACCAATTCTTATCAGGTTGACCAACTCGTTTTATCTATTTAACTAGGACAGTAAATTTTTTGAAAAATACACATATCACTATTAATTGGTTATTTTATATACAAATATCAACAATTATCATCACCAGATTTTAAGTTGATAGTTTTTTAAAGATAGTTACAGTTGCAAATGTAAGCACTTTATCAATCGGTATTGCTAAAAGAGATAGCCAGCTCCTCGGATATTGAGGACACCAGGTGAAGCTCATTTCTATTGTTGGCCATGCCGTTTGTCACCTACAATCAAGTGAAAGAGAAACAGATGTGTAAAAAAAATGTATTTTTAACACAACAATGTATATTACTGTTGTGTGGCAATATAAATAGCCAAATTAAATAGAATAGAGCAGGAATATTAATAGCGATATTCTCTAGCCAAATACGATTTATATTTTTTCTATTAAAGTTGCTTATATGATAGCTTTGGAGTGTCCTACTTAAAATTAGATAATAAAATAGTGCAATTAAACTAGTGGCAGATCGTTGCACCGAGCGTTCATATCGCCCGCCACACTGCAGCTGTCAAGTTAACATTTCATGACAGTCTGATAATCGATTACAAAAACCAAAACAAACCCGTTTAGATATTTATATGGAAGAATTGTCAGTAATTAAAGTGGTAGAAAAAAATAGTAATAATAACAACGGCTTAAAGTTTTATTAGATATAATTGCGAATTCAGTAATAAAATGAGTGTGTTGAAAGGTGAACTAACCTGCAAACCCTTAGATTCGTATAGTGAAATTTTGTTATTTTTACAAAACCCTCCACCTTGGAGAACACTTTGTCAAGAGTTGCAGCAGCACAGTAAATACTTGGTAAGGAACATTGATCTTATCACATCAACAAAAACACAGATGACAGATCATTGCACAGATACATTCTGCCATGTTGATGCGGATACGGAAGATGTTGAACGTCATGCAGAACGAAAATTACCAAAAACTTTGGTTTGTCATGATATGGCCAACGGTTATCACGATGATAGGTAAAAAATATTATATTATTGTTATTTAAATTTCCAAAGTATTAAGAATTCGATGACTAAAGTCAATCATTTAATAAAAAAGTCAACTTGAATTATTTTTTTAAATTCACTATTCTGAAGAAGCAAAAGGTATGATCTACATACACCAACAAGTTATGATCTTCAATAGTTTTTTGTTTTTACCTTATTGATTAAAGCTTGGTTTTTGTGCAAATAAAGATAGAGCTTTGGAAATTTTATATTAAGAACAAAAGAAACACAGACAGAAGTCATTATTCGTAAGTGCAATCTCATTGCATCATCTCTCTCAGTCTTATTGCACAATATCTAGTCTAATGTAAAATGTAAATTATTTTACTTTTCAGCCTTATTGATGGGAGCGGTAATTATGACGCGTATATGTTTTATAACTGGGCAGGAATCGATATATTTTGCTACTTCAGCCATCACTTAATCACGATACCTCCGTTAGGATGGATAAACGTCGGACATGCTCACGGCGTTAAAGTGATTGGTACGTAGATACCTCCGTATTATTTAAAGCGCTCTACATATAGAGGCGGCAAGCGGGACGGTAGCGGAGCGAAATTTTTTGTAATGTTCGTGTTGCTATACACCATGCCACATAGAAACCGCCCGCGGAATCGACAAGGTCCAATTAAATCGGTTACGGCAGTTCCGCTACCATCCCGCTTCTGCTTCTGTGCGTGTGGAGCGCGAACGAGTAAACTGGCTGTTTGTCGTGTTTATCTATGACTTGGCAGGTCTTAGGTAGGTCTCTTTGGAGTGCGAATATCGACCTGCATAAACTTTCGCAATTATAATATTAGTCCCTACCATCATCTTAGCCGCAACGCCTACTGCTGGGCAATTCTAAGGCAAGAATTTGAGGGATTCGAGCGAGCCGTCTCCCATCACGCAACAAGTATACCTAGTATAGGTTGTTGGAGAACGCTGGAACCTCGTCCGTTGGTCGACAGGACGCACTACTTGTGCTCCGCAAGAAGTGTGGGTAGTTTGGATCCCGTAAGATTCGGAAGTCTTTACAACCGATTTATTATTTTCATCCGAATTTAATTATCCCAATACAGGCACGGTGATAACAGAATGGGCGGACGGACTGTTATTTTGGGACAAGGTGCTGAAAACCGAACACGAGTATAAGAGCTTCGCGACCGCCTTAGTGACGATAGCGAAAACCCTCAAATTCGACGGCTGGCTTCTAAACGTTGAAAACAAGGTGAGCAGAAGTGATGTGATTTTATTTGAATTTTGTCTGCGACGTGAGCTAATCTGCCACCTTCAACATAACGCTTATTTCTCCGCAGTCGTTCCGCAGAAAAAAAGTATGGAGATGACATTAGCTGTGGAAAAAATGTTGTGAGGATGTCACAAGCTACTGTCATTTCCATAATTTTTTTGCAGAATGACTGCGAATAAATAAGCGTGTGGCTTTTGTCTAAGGGTCGGTCTTTCACGCCCCACCATGTAGCCCGAGGAACGCTGTCCGTGTACGTGTACTGGCGGGATGCCTCCGTGGTCTAGTGGTTGAGACCAACTGGTATTCATCTGCAGGTCAAGGGTTCGATATCCATCCGGGCAGAAATTTGCTTGATTTGGTTGTTGGTATAGCTTCTGAGCCCGTATACCTACTTCTCTCATCTTACCTTAGTTTGTCGCCCTTACTAACAATTTTAATATCATATTCATCATCACAGCTCATATACATACGTCCCTACCGAGGGGCTCAAGCCTACCCCAAGTTAGAGTGTTTAAGCCTTTTTTTGTGGGAGGGGGGAAAATGCATTTACGCATTCCTCGTGGTCGAGCCAAACCACGAGGATATGTGGGACTCCCCAGACCGTACACGGCTCGGGCCTACCCACTAAAAACCCCCCCAGCAGCTCCTCCGTCCGTCAGAAGACAAGGGGAAGGAGACAACAGCCAGGCCTTATTCCCGCTGACCCCCTGCCTGTGACATGTGCGTAGCCGGACTCTCCTCCTGGCTCTGCTACTTTGTGGAGCGGTTCTACGCCGTTCTACACCCCGGGACTGGTTTTTTATTGTGGTTGTCTTCCACGCGGCACGACGCTCAGTGCGCCGGGCCCCCGGCCCGCTCAGTGCGGGTAACGGGTTGCCCGACGGCAGATCCCACTGGATCCACCGCCGCGCGGGTGAGCCGAAGCTCGGGGAAACCCCCGGCAGGCGCGAAGTGCCGTGGCGAGAAGTCGCCTCCACTCTGCTACCTTCAAGGTAGCCGCCCAAATCAGGCTTCCGGCGAAAGCCACACCTCTTCTTAAAATAAGTGGCCCGCCGGGTTAAACCTGGCCATCCCACACCCCCCTTCTATGGAGGGTCCTCTCGTCAGACTATTAGCCCGCGGCAGAGAATCTGCCGGGTTGCCCAGGGTGCACCACAAGGAGGTTGTCTGACATCGCACCCCAGAGTGTTTAAGCCTGAGTCAACCACGTTGGTCTAGTGTGGATTGGTCGACTTTACATACACCTTTGAATTTCTTTGCAGATGTATGCAGGTTGCCTCACGATGTTTTTCTTTCAATTTAGAAGCGTCGGACAAATGAAATTCGAAAAAAGAAACGTACGAAAAAAATTAGAAAATATTGACGGTGTTAGGTAACTGTGGTGTTGGCTGTACTTGTATTGAAAACATCAGATCCTTATGATTCATAAATCCTTTCTAGATATCCGACCCTGGGGCTCTGCTGCAGTTCGTGCAGTTCCTCCACGAGAGCCTGCATCAGGAGCTGAGCCACCCTGTCCTCATCTGGTACGACAGCGTCACCATCGACGGACACCTCAGCTGGCAAAACGCTCTCAACTACAAGAATAAGTAATTTTGAAATCATTTGAAGGAGGACTTCGTACATACCTACATGAGGGAGAGATTCCTTTTTTTCGAGGGCAAATGCGTAACAGCACCATAACCCGCCGTCGGCTAGACGGCGAGCGTCTGTGGAGCTCTCTCGGCAGAGCCTACCCCAAGTAGCATTTTGACGTCTGTCAGACGACATATTAAGGTCGCCACTGGTCGCCACAGACGTGAAAGACGTCGGTTAGGTCGTCCTAAAGTCATAAGGTACACTTTAATGACGGTCGTATGTTACAGCCTCCATGACGTCATGTTATGACGTTTCAATAACGACTATTTATGATGTTCCAGCAACGACTATTTATGAGGTCTGTAAGATGGACCTAGGAAATCCTTGATGTTTGATTTATAGTAATTTTAAATACTTTAGTCAAAATTTACTTTGCAAATGAATCTGTCGTAGGATTATTTTGAAAGCAGGACGACTGCAAAGTTCTGGAAAGATTTTACGAGAACATTTTAATTTTATAGTGTACCGAGACTGCCGAGCTAGCAAAAGGCTTATAAAGACTAGACAAATCCAATTTTCATTGGATTTTTATAATCGTCCCGATAAAATCAAAATTATACAAGAATTTGAAGAATTTGTTTAGCTGATTTAAACAACTCTATGTTTTTTATAAAGTCATTCAGTTCGATTAACCAAGGAATGCTGACAAATTTAGTTCATCCTGGTTTAGTGGCTTCTTATCATTAATTATTGAGATGAAATGAAAATAAAAATATTTTTATTTTGTAAATATGATGCATATACGCACACTTGAAACGTCAAAACTGAAATAATTATACACATCAAGAGTGTCTAGGGATCAATATATTTTTTACCTTAAAAGTTAATGCTTATACTATATAAGGTATACTTTTAGGCCGTTCTTCGATGTTTGTGATGGGCTCTTCACCAACTATTCCTGGACCGAGGAGAACGTGAGATCTAGCAGCGCGTTGGCGGGGGACCGGCTGACGGACCTGTACATAGGCCTGGATGTCTGGGGGAGGAACTTCTTTGGGGGAGGCCAGTTTAATCTTCACGAGGTTAACCATTTGAACTACTTTCACAGACTTGAAGTTATTTGTATTTAATGTATAAACATATCGAACGTATCTTGCTGGGCAGTGGGCAGGTCAGAGAGAATATCTAATTGGTTTAGTCTATCGATTTTTCAAGCGAGAGGGCATAAAAATAAGTTTTTTCCGCAGATATTTAACGGGAAATTGTTTGGCGGCATTTCATATTGTGACTAAATAATATCTCGCTGCAATGAAACATTCGTGCCTTGACTAGCCTCACTTATTTGTTAACACTGCATCCACCCTATACATGTTTTCCTATCTACACTAATATTATAAAGAGGAAAACTTTGTTTGTTTGTTTGGTTGTAATGAATAGGCTCAAAAACTACTGGACCGTTTTTAAAAATTCTTTCACCATTCGAAAGCTACATTATCCACGAGTAATATAGGCTAAATTTTATTTTGGAAAAAATAGGGTTCCGTAAGATATTTGGGTTTTTCGGACACAAGGTGTAAAAAATCAATCAGAAAAGTAACTTATTTTGCGTACGCTGCGGTTGTAATGAATAGGCTCAAAAACTACTGGACCGTTTTTAAAAATTCTTTCACCATTCGAAAGCTACATTATCCACGAGTAACATTGGCTAAATTTTAAATTGAAAAAAAAATAGGATTTCGTAAGATATTTGGGTTTTTCGGACACAAGGTGTAAAAAATCAACCAGAAAAGTAGCTTATTTTGCGTACGCTGCCTAAACTATAAAAGATAGAACCATAAAATGTTCTAATTAATTGTAGATCTTATAAATATCTACAAAAAAGAAGTCCGCGACACACTATACCTATCTATGTCGAGTGAGGCACAACAACCATTTTTTTATTTAAAAATCTTGAATTTTTTTTGGACTACATTTAAACGCTTTTATTTTTTTCATGTTATTAATCCTTATCAAAATAAATTATTTCATCACTAAGTACAGTTTATGTAGATAATATTTGGTCTTTGAATTATTAAAATTGGACGTTTGGTTTTGAAGTTATGGCGAAATTAAAATATTACGATTTCTGCTGCACGGCCCGTTGCGAAGTGAGCGTCACCAAGGCGGGGGTGCGCGTGCGGGAGGTTATGGAATAAAATGGAGGAAAAAATTAAACACTGTGTTAAGCATTTCCATGGCGAAACGTAGTTCGCGGGCACAGCTAGTTGGGATATAAAGGTGCGAGTTTAACGTCATTAATCAGCCTCGTGTGTTATCTCTTTTAAACCCGCATTTGTTGACCATTGAGTTGGCAAAGAAACGTACGGTCCGCCAAAGTTTAGTTGTAATAATACATCCATCTATGATGCCAGTTAAGTGTTGTCGACCCCTTTTTTTTTATTTCTCGGGGGGAAATGCGTAATCGCACCGTACCCGCCGTGGGCTAGACGGCGGGCGTGCGTGGGGCTCTCCTGGTAGAATGCCAGGCCTACCCACTAAAACCCCCCGGTGTTCTCCCTGCCCTTATGGGCGCGCTAGGTAAGGTCCACACTGCGACTCCACTACCCACGCGGGAAGTGTTGTCGGCCCTGAACTTCCAGTCAAGCTGCTTATTATAGTATACAATTATATCTTACCTGCCTGATACAGTGAGTATAGGTATCAAATGCCCAAATAATAGTAGGTAACAATTATTTCGTCAATAAATTCATCCAGTTTCTCAGATGTCTATTCCTTGCAAAAATTTTAAGGCCGTAAAAATAGCTCATCGCCACGGTTGTTCCATGGCGATCTTCGCTCCCGCTTGGAGCCACGAAGCTATTTCCCTGGACAAGAACGATCCAAACTCCGTAGCCCTGTCGGACGGCCTCGACAAATACGACCAGTTTTTGCTGCGGGACAGAGCCTTGTGGGGCAGCATCTGGCGCTTCCTAAACACCAGAGTGCCGTGCAAGTTACCCTTCAAAACCTCTTTTTGTAGAGGACAAGGAAAAAAGAGGCGCTTATATGGAGAGGTAAGATATTTTCCAATGCGTTTATTATTTTTGAAATAATGATTTGCTCACAATGAAATCTTCAAATTTAAGGTGTTGTGTCCTGTCCCGTGGTTTAATTTGAGACATATGGAGTATCAACCCAACTCTTTGCAAGGTGCTCATGGATATACTTTGTGTACTGCAGATAAATTAACAAAGATATTAATGTACAAAAACCCAGAGACTATTTTAAAGTACCGAGCATCAATACACGATTCTCCTCGAGATTCTCAAGAAGGAAAGAGTAGAGGCTACAAGGCAAAGATTACCTCTCTCGATAGTAATGAAATATTTGAGACAGACAGTACTCCTATTACGGAGAGTGCACAATCTAATCCATATAGTGTGAAAAGGAAAATGAAAAACGCTTTTAGTCATATACTCAAGGAGAAATCGCCACGAACTGATGGGAATGTAGAAGAAATTGGGAACGAAGAAGAACTTGACCGTAATGATGATTCGAATAGAATTGAAAAAAGAGATGCCAGCGCTCAAGCCAGGGAAAAAGTAAATAAAGGATTTGACTCGCCAGATAACAGCGAACCTGTAGAAGATGACAATAAAAATAAAAGTGAAATTGATTTAAGCGTTAAAAAGAACGGTAGCGGGGGAAGCATGGTTCCGGGGCAGTCGACGGCCCAAACGCCACTTAGTGCCAGCCTCGCACACAAAAATAAAACCAAATACAGCTTGGTCTATATGGCAGATGAGCTTCAGTGTGTCGAAGTCTATTTCGACGATAGTTTCATCGGTGGCTCTTGCCTTAAAGTCAATCCGTGCGATAAGATGGGATTAGAACACAGAATGATTAGGTTATTGCGCTGTGACTTTTTCTGTGCTGAGACACTGGTAATGGGCGTGGTAACGAAGAACTTGCCGGAGTTCAAAGAGCAGTTTCTGAACATAATACTAAATATGACAGATGAGAAAAACAACCGTTATACGATCACGCTCGCAGGTCACAGTTTACCGCAGGAGCGGTCACAGCAAACACCATTGTCCATTTATCCCCTTCATATGAAGTCTGAGTCTTTTCGAAATCTGCAGAGGTATTTGCTGCTGAATGAGCCCGGGTTTTATGTACCAGTGGAAAACTCTTACAATTGGATTGTCAGGTAACCATTGGAATGTTATTTATTTAATTGACTCAACAGTTCAATAACGACCACAGCATACTGTTAATTGTTCATTGTCACGTCCTTTTAGCTTATGGGACATTTTATTATTTTGATTGAAAAAAAATGTACAGATCAAGCGAAAAAAAATAGTGCGAAGTTGTCGAGGTTGCTAATGCCATTTGCATACATTTTTTTCTGAGCTTAAATTTATTCTCTCTTGTGCACTGTTGTGTAATATGACTTCCGAAAAATAACGCTAGATATCATTAATTATAGTAAAAAACAGTTTTGCTGTGCGAGTGCGGTTGTAACTTATTATTGTTGCTCCTTAGTTGCTTAAATTTCCAACCAATCGCTATTTTTTAGGTATTACCTAGTATCTCAGGCGAGGTCTCGGGTGACGTCCGTTAACTGCGCCACGGGCCTGCGCCAGGGGCCGATCCTGCTGGGACACCTCACCGTCTGCAGCATGCCGCGTCTGTATTGCCTCTGGTTACTTTTTTATAATACGACAACGGAGTTCATCTCGCCTGATGGTAAGTGGCGATAACGCCGAAGATGTAAGCGAGCTTAACCTGGATTCCTTAACTACTGAGGAACTGCTTGGTATGGTTGGTGGTAGGGCTTCTGAGCCCGCCTGGCTAGCTACCACCATCTTACCTAAGTTTGTCGCCATAATGACAATGTTGATGGCATTGTTATGTTCCGACAATTAGAGTTAAGATACTAGTTCCACAGTTATTGAGGAGTCCAGGTGACGCTCGCTTCCACCTTCGGCCTTATCGTCACTATTACCATCAGCTGAGATGAAGACCAAGAGCTTCCGCGTCATATGTTAAAAATAGATATTTTTTCTTTTATTCCGCTATCCCTCCAGAGGGCACTGCTTTGGTTTGATTTACTCTGCAAAAAAATAGTTTCACATCGTTTGTTATAATATTAAACAAATATCTATATAAGTAAGTTTTTACTGTCCATGTTCGAAAATAGTACATTACGATATACCTAAGTGCGTGATGGTGGTTATAACTCGCGAGACGGAATTTCAGCCCGAGTCAAAGGCACGGGCGTAATAGAGCCGAGTGTGTATAACCAATATACGCACGCATAGCGTATGAAGTTTTTCAACACACTTGTGAGGAAAAATACTTAATAATCTGAATTTTGGATTAAATTACACGAATCATTGTTAATTTTAGACAAAACTATAATGGTATGAAAATAATCGTTTGAGAAATTAATGTAGTTCGTTGATATCTTTTATATTACCTCTAGCTTTTAAAAAAATAACACAATAACGCAAATAGTGCGGTTATAGGTCTTTAACCGCATTATTTGCCTGTTTAACACACGAGTGTTTTATGGGCTGCTTTATGTATATAAAACCGGTGAAATTGGATCCACTTTGAGAGCAAGTGTGTTGAAAATAAACTAAACAAAACAAAAGTCCATATACTGCATTGATACACATTGCGAAACTGAATGGGGAGCGTACGTCGCGGTGGCCTTATGGCCTGTGGCCTGTTATTTTACCGGAATCCTTTACTTTGCAGGTGTCGTATAATGAGAGAACAATCTACATGAAGAAGAATAAATAACTAACTTCATTGTGTGAGTTATAATATTTAACATACAAGGTCGAGGTTGATACGACGGTAAATTTATATATCTGCACACCTTGCGACTTAAGTTTAGTGAAAGGCCATTACTTTTGATTTTTAATATTTCGTACACGATGCAAATATCCTAGGCTATCTAGGTCATAGACCCCGTATTGATGTAAACAGACTATTTGTGTGAATAGCAGATACTACAATTCAGGACGGAGAAACTTTATAAATGCTGTGTTTATTTTGTTTCCATTTCTTGCTGTTTAGTTTGTATGAACGATATTTTTTGATAACCTGCATGTTAAATTCAAAATTCGTTTCAAATTACCTGTAGTACTATATTAACTAATATTGGCCGGTTTTTCATTTATTGCCGTAGTGTTCGTTTCTACCTTATATTTCAGTTTGTTATCTTACAATACACGATTATTAGTAGCGTATATACTAATAATTATATAGTGCAACTCTATCTGAATAGAATTATTGTGGACCACAAAATAATTTTGTAAGTTGTTTAAATGGAGCTGTTTTATGAATATATAACATGTTAACTTAAATTGTATTTGTGACAATCATTTGCGATGAAATAAATAAGTAATACTCGTAATCGAATTGGTTTTAATAATGACTGTAACGGTGTTAATATACCTAGTATGTTAAGATCTTTTGAGAATATACCTGTCCTATACCACACCCTGTGTTTGATCCATCAGAGAACACTTCCAGTGTCCTATGTGTGGCACTGCGGTTTTGCTGCTTTACACTCTCTCTTTTTTGTTAATAAGTGCCTTCGTTTGTTTTTTGTATTTATCACGTTTTATTTTTCTTTAAGATGTGAAAGTAGGATACTAATAGTTATAACTCATATTATTATCAATAAAGTATTTGTTATTTGTAATAGGCCATCAAAATGTTTTTCCTTGTTGTCGTAGATGCAGTTGTTCTAGTCTCAGCACTGCCATCGCTGCTTCTTGTTGGATATGCAAGTTTAGCGGGGCGATGTTTAGTATCACTTCCAGGGCAGTTGTTGGTGTTGTCCACATGTAACCAGTGATGACACTGTAACACTATGTATGCTGGTAGCTTTGCAGTTTTTTCGCATAAGTTTTCTGATTCGTTTTCGGCTACCAAACTAGTGCTCCATAACTTACTATCGGTCTTATGACGACCGTGTATAGCCATTTTATTTTTGGGCTTAGATCCCAGCGCTTGCCTCCATTGCATTGCCATAGTGTAATGCTTGCAATTGGTCTTACGTTCAACATGGTTCCAGTTTATTTTGCTATCGGAATAATTGGGTTATCCCAGGATCAGGATCACCGAGACCAGAGTTCCTAACCGATGGTTCGCGGACCACTGGGGGTCCCTCTTGCACCCCTAGTGATTCGAGAAGCTATTAAAAAATAGTATAGATAGAACAACCCTTTATTAATTTAACAATTTAACCTAGACAATGGGCAAAATAGACATCGAGAATCGAGATTAGGGGCCCCGTACACTGTGGGGAGGGGAGAGTTCCCCACACACACGCATGACTTGCCTTCGGCAAGTATGGTAAAAGTATTCTACCTCATGAAAAAGGTAAGTGACTCATCGTCATCGCAAAACCCAACACTTATATAATATAATTATTATGTAAATGTTTTCGCCCGAGGGACATTATACGTAACGTCGCCGGTTCAGGAGTGTCACGTACGTGGCGCGGCGACGCTGATTAATCAATGCGGGTTATGAAATGAGGAACTGTTCGTGTCACACGTTGAAACGGAATAAGAGAGAAAACGTCTGAATCAATCACGTATGCTTTTTAAAAAAATATAAGTAACTAACTATAAAAATTACGACATTTTCTGTTACGTATTTCATCATCACATCACCACAGCCCGTACATGGAACCACCGAGGGGCCTACCCTTGGTTACCCTTGGTTAGGGTGTTTAGGCCTTAGTTAACCACGCTGGCCCAGTGAGGATTGGTCGATTTCACATTCACCTTTGAATTTCTTCGCAGATGTATACAGGTTGCCAATGCCTTCATCATAGGAGCGTCAGACAAATGTTCATATGAAATTGAAAAAAAGAAAAACATATTGGTATATGGCAAGGTCGATTCCGGACCTCCTGTTAGAAAGCCGATGTCGAGTCCACAGCACCACCGCTGCTCTACATGTTTATCAGTGACAAATCATAATAGAACAAAAAAGTTACTCAACACGTTCTGACCATGATGTAGATTTAAAAATTACAAAAAAATTAAATAAAAAATTTTTATAACCCCCGACAAAAAAATCTCCAAAAGTTCAAATTCAACATTCTTTATTCAATTGGGATTTTACAATCACTTTTGAACGTCAGAGAAACTTTTTTTTTTTTTTTTTTGGGAGGCGGGAAAATGGTTTTACGCATTCCTCGTGGTCGAGCCAAACCACGAGGATATGTGGGAATCCCCAGACCGTACTCGGCCCGGGCCTACCCACTAAAACCCCCGCAGCAGCTCTCCGTCCGTCACAAGACAGGGGGAAGGGGAGTACAGCCAGGCCTTGTTCCCGCTGACCCCCTGCCCGTGACATGTCTGTTGCCGGACTCTCCGCCTGGCTCTGCTGCTTTGTAGAGCGGCGCAGAATTGCGCCACTCTACACCCCGAATTGGTTTTTTATTGTGGTTGTCTTCCACGCGGCCCGACGCTCAGTGCGCCGGGCCCCCGGCCCGCTCAGTGCGGGTAACGGGTTACCCGATGGCAGATCCCACTGGATCCACCGCCGCGCAGGTGAGTCGAAGCTCGGGGAAATCCCCAACGGCGCGAAGCGCCACGGCGAGAAACTCGCCTCAACCTCGCTACTATAAGAGGTAGCCGCCAGAATCGGCTTCCAGCGAGAGCCACACCTCTTCTTAACATAAGAAGAGGGGACTTCGCCCTTCCCCGCATGAAGCGGATGGCCACACGAAGTGACCCGCCGGGTTAAGCCCAGCCATCCCACGCCCCCCCTCCATAGGGGTCCTCTCGTCAGACTATTAGCCCGCGGCAGAGAATCTGCCGGGTTGCCCAGGGTGCACCACAAGGAGGTTGTCTGACATCGCACCCCAACGTCAGAGAACCTAAGCCATTGGTTCACAAGTCTATAAAATATAATTATAATGTGTTGGTTGGCCCTTTAACTTTGATATATCTACTAATATTTTGATTTGAGCGTTCGTCACGTCGGGGACCGCATTTGATATATCTATTTATTTAATTATTTACCGACCGAATACATAGAGCGTTACTTGATATATTTATTGCGGTCCTCCGACCTGACGACGACGCTTAAATCAAAATAGTCATGTCACTAGGGTGGCTCTCTATTTCTAGGCATAAAAATTATTGTCATAAAATCATATTCCATAATTTCGATTGAAATAATCGTCAAGACGCATAATAATCAGGAAGCAGAATGGTAATAAGCCTAATATTGTGTGGCATTGTCATTTGTCACAAGTATTAAAACCCATAAACTCGAAACACAGAACAACTTGACGCATAATTTTTCAAAGCATAATGATAGGATTAAACGAACTTACCTAAAGTGAAGTTCAATCCATATTATATGAAGTAATTAGTCCAAGGTATAACTATTGTAGTAACGCCTTCTCCCGCTACTAAATACGCGAATTTTAAAGACACCATTAAAAATATAAAAGAAAAATACACCTGGCAATTCCACCGTCACCATAGCTCCTAGAGTATTAGGTATATATAATTGGGTTAGTAATTTATTACTTCAAAAGGGAAGGGTGGGATGCTCCATACCTTGGACTAATTACTTCATATAATATGGATTGAACTTCACTTTAGGTAAGTTCGTTTAATACTATCATTATATTCATAATTAGTCCAAGGTATAACTATTGTAGATGTTTAGAGTTTTTGATAAATAGGTAAACATTAGTACCTATTTACTAACTATCAATAGGTATCCAATAACATTAAATATTTATTTCATAATGTAGATAACGTTTACTAGTGTGAACAGTTTCATGTTAACCATATAATAACTATAAATTTCAAGAACTACCAGCCGTGGCAAAAAGGTTTGCCAATCTAACTAGCGTGGTATATTATAATATTTAGCAAATATCGATAATTTATTAGATCATCCAATAGTAGGGATATATCACCCAATGTGTTATCTAACTCTTTGTAAGTTTCGGTTCCCTTTCCAGATTGAAACCTAATGGGATTTCAATGTACAGTACAGAGACTCAATTAATTTTGCCTCAGTGAAATATTTGTAAGTACAGAAGTTAATAATGAATATCAAATACATTAAAAATAATTTAGCCTTAGTCTGTTCCACAAACAAACTACATAATCGCCACGCGAAAATGTAATAGTAATAAAATCCTGAAATCAATCATTTACCTTTATAGGTACCTATTTGTACTTTGGAATGTCCCATGGACAGAGTACATAATCGCCACGCGAAAATGTAGAATTAACAATTCCTTAAAATCATTCACATGCCTGGACATATATTTGTCCTTTAACTTGTCCCACAGACAGAGTACCTACATCCTCGCCACGCGAAAATGTAGAATTAACGATTCCCTAAAAAAAAACATTAATGTGCTTTGAAAGATATATGTCCTTCAGCCTGTCCCACGGACAGAGTACATAATCGCCACGCGAAAATGTAAAATAGTGATTTACTGAAAATGTTTATTCGCCTTTAGAATATTATAAACAGTTAATCCTGCCCTATATGCATGATAATTTGAAGCATATTGTTTGGAGGGTGATGAATAAATAGAATATTAATATGAAAGATGAACAATTAGATTAACTTTCCTCCATTGTTTGCTTTAGTCATCTACTAATGGATTGAGTAGTAGTATTTTAAGTCTAAAATAAATTTATCAAATGTTTATTTCTATGGTCCTTTATTATTTGTTACTTCTAAAGCAATAACAAAGTTCTTACAAATAAAATATCTGGAATAATCTTTAAATAGAGAAGAGACAACTTGCTTAAGTGTCGCTGTCATAGAACTTTTAATATCTCTTAAAATAGCCATCTTAATCAGTGTTGCCGTTTTAGCCACATTGTGGCTAGATCTAGCGGATTTTCTACGGTTTTAGGCAAAAAATATTCTATTTTAGCCAACAAAATTAATTTAGCAACTTCTAGCTATTTCTAGTATTTTTTTATATGAGGTATTAGTTACTTACTAATTTTGTTTCTTAGTTGTGATTTTAAAGAAACTTGTGGAGTAAGGAAACTGTAGTAGACCACCGCGGTATATTCAATGTGAAAGGTTTTGGCGGGATTCCATAACGTTCACTTGTATGCTGTTAAAATTTTCTCAAATATTGTGTGAAGTGGTATTTTTAATACGGAATTGATGTGTCATACTATATTAATTAAACCCAGAACTACTTATCACCATTCCTGTGTAGTAATAACATTATATTATTAATAGTAATAGAATATTAAAGTATGCCAAAACTTCTATAAAAGTTAGCCACATCTAGCAATATTTCAATTGCGGTTTTATATACAAACCTGGCCACTTTTCTGTTATATGTAGCCACCAACTTGAATTTTCTAACGGCAACACTGATCTTAATTTGAGAAAACTATAATTAATACATAACTAATTATGTATAGGATTTGTGACTTTTTGGGCAGTGGTTTTGCTAATAATAGCAGTTTTTAATGTCAGTTTTCTTGAGTCTAGGTTATTTCAATGTCAGGTTTCTAGATGACCCATGCTTAAGGTAATATAAAACTATGGCAGGATTGCATATGCCATATTTCATTATGCTAATATACATTGGCTTTGCCAGACATAGTCTTTTAACTCGTTTTATCCATTTTTTAATTTTATCATCTGACCTTATTCTATTGCCTATAGTTACGATAATTGGTGTAAAAGCTGAACTGTGAAAATGCAATGATTGATGCGATGCTTCTACTTTAAAAATAAACATAAGATTTGAAAAAAGAAACTTTTGGTATTAAAACATTGGATAGATCTGAATGAAACATTATTTCTTTGTAGTAAGCCTGAGTGGTAATGGTCTAAAAAGGAAATACTTAGATTCCTTAAGCTCTGTCAGTTATAACTCTGCAAAGATTTCAAAATCAAAGAAAAGGAGTTTCTTCTTCTTTTATAACAATATTAGTCCTATGGTAAAAGTATTAACATTTGAAACATAAGACTATGCCATGATTACGTCATGTATATTATAAAATATAATTTATTTATCATATAATCATATATATATATATATTTTTTTATTGAAATGTGTTACAAATGAATCAATGCATCACAAATCTTAGAAGTACATTATGTCCTGCGACAGTTTCCAATTTACATCTGCATTGAGACTACAAGATTTAAAATCAGCTTTAAATTTTATATATTAAGCAAAAAATCAGATGCTGCTAGTTTCACACCACCGCCAAATGTTTAGCAAGATCAATTTGATTGATATCAAACTGAGCTTTTTCTGTTAATATATGTATTGAAAGTGTGGTGTTATCTATTTCTAATAAAATATCACATCTACTTGAGAGGTCAGCAAAACATCTTAATGCATAATTATGTATCTAACAGTTCTAAGAAATTGATACTGTCTTGCTTTTACCATTTAATTACTGTCAGTTGATAATACACCTGAGAAAATTTCTAAAGAAAATGTTTAGGAAGTACTCCATATCGCAGAATCATTTTACAATACTTTTCATATACATAAGCATGTTGTAATTGCCCCCCAAACGTTCAAAGTCATAGACTTATATCTATCTGAGCTCTTAGTGTAAACAATTAAACTGCCATTCCTAATGAAATATTGAGCAAAATTACAAACCAAATTTATTTATAAGTGATGATGACTAATAGTGTGATACATTTCCTTTCTATTGCACTTAATCTTTAAGGTCATATCGAAGGAATATATTTTAAAACCTAAAAATTATTTTACATTGAATAAAATTAGTAAAATCTTATTAAAAAAAAAAAATAATAAAGCCTAGCATTCCAGCGCTTCTCTATTGAAATTACTTCGGTAAAAGGTTTACACAGAATATCAGTGTCGTGGCACTCTTTGTTACGAGTGTCACGGCGTACGCTGAGTGTAGACCTTTTTGGTACATTACCTACTTATATTTTGAATTTAGTGTATAAGACCTGTTGTATCATAATGTATCAAATAAAAGTTCTATCTATCTATCTATCTATCTATTGTAAACCGTTATAAGTTATAGTTTAAAATTATAATAACTAACATTTCTTATTGATTTATCAATATTTTAATCAAGTTGTCAAACATTTATTAATTTTAATTATTATTATGTTCTTTATTCAGCTTTTTTCTTAAATATATATATATATATATATATATATATATATATTACAATATAAAAATACACCTCTTTTTTTTTTTAATAAAAATACCTGAAATTGACTTGAGACAAATGGTTAAGGTATGTATGTACTGTATTTAACCCGCATGGTAAAAGCAATTGTATTCATACAATTATTCAAACATAAAAACTAACAATTTTCTTCGTTATGAATAATTTGGATATAAATAGTGCATGCATTAATTTAATTAAATCTATAACATGAAATCTTCATTTGAAAGTGTAGATTTTCAATAAACTTATTATCAACTTATTTTAAGGAATCATTATTTTATTTTAAAATAAATCTATGGAACCATCCTTTTAGGAATAGTAAAACTCTAGAAATCTTTGCATGGGGCCAAGCATTTCTGCTACCTATGCAGTTGTTAATTTGTTTGTATAATTATCCATTGCACAATATTTATTATTGTCTAGTGGATAATAAAGTTGATTCAAAATAGTAACAAAATGTATTACATAGTCTCTTATCCACTTTTAAAATTAATTGACCTCGGTTATTTATTCCCACGATGGGTAAAAATATGGGGTTTATGGATAATTGGTTCGAGACTGGCTGCTGAAAACAGAGCATGTTCATTCGTGACCTGAATGATAATTGAGGTTGGCCCTCTCTCTATGAGCCTCTCCGAGGAGGATATTGTTAGAAATTATTGCAGCACACAGGCTGCTTATTGCAGCACACAGGCTGCTGGTAGGTTTTCAAATTAGAAGCAAATTTTTGAGGTTTTTATACATGGCTTATATTTTAGAATGTTTATCATTCTTTTTATGACTGTAAATAATTTTACACTTTTATTGGAGTACAAATATTTATCCCTCTTATTGCTTTTAATAGCTTCTATTAGGTCTTTTATAAAAGCATAGTCATGTTTCCTTCTGATCCTGCTGTACTGACATTGTAAACTTATTGCATTGTAATCTAAAGACATCACTCAGATATTTTAAGAAGATTGTTTGGAAATTGAAGTCAATACTTGTGATATTACAGCTATTGCAAAGCTCATTTCCTTTGACTTTATTTTTCGAGTAATTTATCTCAAGTTTTAGAAGGATATTAGGAATTTCCATGTTATGTTATGGACCATCTAACAGTTTGCAGTTTTCAAGAAACTTTATCTACATAGGCAACCTCAATTAAAATATTTTTCAATGCAATTCTTTGTAAACTTGGTCATAAATATAAACTACTCGTATATACCATAATTTCCTATAAAGGTATTTGTGCTTTAGCCTATATCCAATGAATAGAGTTCATAATCGAGTAGGTACCTAGATACATCATCTAATTCATTTGCCTTGATAGGTAACGCTTTCCCACGGAAAGCAGGCAGTTTTAAAAAATATATTTCTTATTATAAAATTTTATCTAAATTAATTGTATCTAGGTCCTCTTGCCAAGCTAAATCAAAATTACGACGCATCTTCAAAACAGGTAGGTACTTACTGTTTCGACATCTTGGGTTATTTTCTTTATGTTAAGATAACCATTTTACTTTCGAACAACTTTTGACATCTTTTCTCCATTTTTATCACTGCGTATCTGGATTTTAGTTTTATTTAGATAATCACTTTGAAAAACATCAACATGTAAAATATGTGTCAGCTGCGTAGAGCGCGAAAAAACGAATGAGCTATGGTGACGGTGGAGTTGCCAGGTGTATTTTTCTTTTATATTTTTAATGGTGTCTTTAAAATTCGCGTATTTAGTAGCGGGAGAAGGCGTTACTACAATAGTTATACCTTGGACTAATTATGAATATAATTAATGTTTAGCATATTAATCACAACGAATAATATGATTAGGCAGAATTTCTCTGGGCATAAACTTGCGCGCAAGCATACAGCAATGTAAGCAAACATGCAGTATACATGCAAGCAAGCACGCAACATGCAAGCAAGCATGCAACATGCAAGCAAGCATGCACCTCGCAAGCAAGCATGCACATGCATGGTGTCTGTCACGGCTCCGACGCTGCGGGGCTCCGGGCGGCGGTTCCACGCGAGCTTATCGTCGCAGATGGTTTTCGCCCACCACCGCAGCTTCGAATTGCTGGAGGCGAGCGTTAAAACCACCTGCTCCTCAGCTCGCGGGCCGCCTCGCCCCTCCGCGCCTACGCGGGTTTGAATTACACTCTAGGGGTAGGACAAACAAGACTACGTGGAGTCGGTTTTGCAGCGATTCGTTTCTGTCACTAGTAGCATGAATGAATTACTTTGTCAAATAAAAAATCAATATATACTATGAAATATCAAATAAAAATATAGAATATTCGAGTATCATATTTGAATAAAATAATATATGAAATGTTTTTATAAAAAGTTTAGTAAAACAGTAAACATTATATCCTTTAAAATAAAATCATTTCTAATTATAATAAATGCCCCAAAATATTAGGGATATCATAAATTATGACAGTTAAAATTATGGCAAAACATTTTAGGACTACCAATATTATGTCAAAATAAATTAGGGATTTCATTAATTATGCTTCATAAAATTATGCCTTTGGATAATTGTGCCTTATACAAATTATGCAAAGAAAAAATTATGTGACGTTAATGTTATGCTTTTCGATTATTATGCTTAGTGATTTATGCCAAGCGTCTTTATGACAAACAACATTATGCCAAATGAAAGGTCCCCCACTAGGGTCCATAACCCTGATTTCGCACAAATTTTTGCTAGGTTTCCTCATTCTCACAAACTTATTCAACTTCCTTAAATTGTTTCCCTCTATGCTGATCCGTAAATATTGGTCAAGCGGGAACATTCATGTAGGGGCTTTGAAACATTTATTAGTCCGCATTGAAATTGTATAGCCATAGTAAGTCCGTAACCGCAGGCCAGGACGTGTAGGCCTAAATAGAAAAGAAGGTGGGGTTAGGAAAAACTTGCCGTGGTATAGACGATGACGACACGCTTGTGACGTCTCATCGACGTAATTTTAGGGTTAGATTACGGTTGGATCAGATGGCAGTTAGCTCCGACTTGAACATAATATTTGGGCAGGTGCTACGGCCGCTTCCTTCCGAACCGAGCGACCCCGGATGCCGCTTGGTGATACGACACATGACACGGCGCGTGTGCAAGCTTTGACTAAGGGATTGCACACATTCAAGACAAGTATTTAAATACATGCTCTTATATTTAAGATAAGAATAGGGATGCCCTCATCTCACGTGATTCTAAGTGACGATAAAGCGAAAAAGATCCTCGATAACAGAGCAACTGCCTATCTGTCCTCTATTTGACGAAACATAATGCTACCTATAATAACATTGTTACGAGTATTATGGCGACAAACTTAGATTTGATGGTGGTAGTTAGCCAGGTGTTAGCGGGTTCGGAAGGTTTCATCATCACGTCCCCACCGAGGGGCTCGAGCCTACCCTATGTTAGGGCGATTAGGCTTTAGTCAACCACGCTGGTCCAGTGCGGATTGGTCGACTTCACATACACCATTGAATTTCCTCGCAGATGTATGCAGGTTGCCTCACGATGTTTTCTTTCACCGTAGGAGTGTCAGGTAAATGTACATATGAAATTCGAAACCAAAAACACATTGGTACATGGCGGCCTCGAACCCACACCTCCCGATTGGATGGCAAGTGCCGAATCCATAGCGCCAGTGACGCACTGACGATCATAAATTTTACCACCAATCAAATCAAACAAAAATATTCTGCATCTACGAAGAATTGAGTCCCGGATATTCAGATCTGCAGGCCTATTACCGATCTCATGGTTTTCTAATGATGTCATAGTGCAAAGCGAAAAACAAGATTTTCGGTCAGATTTTTGATCATTCAAACTTAAACTCAAGCATTAAAAAGCATGTCTGCTTAGCATATACCGCTTTTAGATTTGTCGATAACGGATTTAAGTAACAATGCTTTGTCTTTGATGTTCGCACGCCCTAAAGGCAATAGATACCGATATACCGTTGAACTTGCTCGTGCTTAAATTTTGTAAAAAAATGGGATCTCTTTTTGACATTATAAATAAGTAATTATTTTAAAATATTTTTATACAAAGTTTAAATAAAAGTTTTTATATCATTTATAATTATATTATGTATAAGTTTTTCAACTTCTAGACTAGATAATTTTTGAAGTGAGAACTTCTTTAGCGGCGTTGTACACTTTTTTTGTAATGGGTAAAAAATGATAAACTCGCGTCAGGAGACGTGACACTGATCGAAAATTCGTAAGACCAATTAAAATTGAAATGGCCGCAGGAACTGTCGAGGTGCGGTGAGGGGTCCACGTAAGCCGGCCGAGAACAATAGCGGCTGTCAAAAGTACTGGAAGTCACACGTCACTTGAGACAGTTTTAATCAATTTATTTACTTTGTTAGGAAAAATCTAAATTGTGCTTTTATTTGATTTTGTTGTAAATATTAATTAGGTAAGTTAGTATAAATTAAATATTATTTATTTGTTATAAAATTACGTTTTTAAGTAGTATATTAAATTGTAATATTTAATTGTAAATATTTTGATTCATTATTACTAGTTATATAATTATGTACGCACAACGTTACAACAGGAAGTTGATTTTTCTGAGGGATAAACTTTTTAATGTAATATAAATTGTCATGTTTGTGTACGATAGCGCAATAAATAAATATTGTATTCTACCAAATAATTCTTTTATTCTGATAATTAAAGCAATTCGTGCAAAATTATTCCATAATCATTCCAAAATATCCAAAACGCACAACGTTAATACTTAAGTTTTCACTTCTGCCGGCACTCCCGGAGTGCAACCCGTAATTTTTTTTTAAACGGTGTAATGATTCGAATCATGATTGCAATTCCATGAAGAGACAAGGAGGACTATTTATTACCCTTTCACACAACGCACGATGGCCCAATCATGAGGCTAAGTGCGAAAGAGCCCAGCTAAACTAATTAACCCTTTCACACAAAAACGACAACACTTATTGCGTTTTATCCTGAAAATCCGACGGGATCGCGAACCCGGGGACTTAGGCGGGATGCGGAAACGAAAAAAAAAACATTTAATATAGACCTTAACAACACTTGCGTCAAACAAATGTCTTGTCTCGCAAGAGTACCTACAGTCCTACACGTATACTTTTATGTTACTTTCTTGTGTAAATAAACAGGTCTGCCAACCTTGTTGTGTAAATAAACGCAACGTGTAGATTATAATTATGTTCTGCACATCTCAAGGAACTGCGAAATTATGTCGAAACATCACGTAGAGTGCAGCGCAAGTGAACGATTGCGCGGAGTACGTGCCTCCTTCAATGGAGAGGAGAGAGTGCGCTCCGTGAACTGTGACCTGCGCGAGCGCCGCCCGATCGGCGTCGATGGGCGCGTCGCGTCGGCCGCACATTATTGTAACATAAATCACGCTTCACACGATTTTAAGGCGCTACAGTAAGGTATTCTATCTTTTAGTAGAAGTTTATATATGTAGAAGAGTCGACGAAGAGAGAGAACCGTAGCGTAGCTGCTTAAAGTATAACGTTAGCTGTCACATGTCAAACCTTATTCACTGTTCTTTGTTCTATTTTTTAGTATAAGTTTACACATGTAAAGTCGAGGAAGAGAGAGAGAGAGAGAACCGTAGCTGCTAAAAGGATACAAACGTTAGCTGTCACATGTCACACCTTATTCCTTGTTCTTTATTTAATCTTTCAGTAGAAGTTTTTACATGTAGAGTCGACGGAGAGAGAGAACCTGTACCTGCTTAAAATATACAAACTTTAGCTGTCACATGTCATACCTTATTCCCTGTTCTTTCCATAGATTTTAAGTTTAGTTGTATATTCCAAGGAATAGTCAGACGGATCAAAATGGTAAAGGATTGTGTGGTTGCTGCTAAACAAAAAGATAAATGCAACACTTGGTCCATTAATTCCGTTTCGTCCGCCAACATTCAGTACATACATGCCAGTGATATGACTCATCATCACCCACCACAGGTCATATTATATGTCCTCAGTTCCCCCCACCGAGGGGCTCAAGCCTACCCTATGTCAAGCGCGGATCCAATGTTGTGGGCACGATGGGCATGCCCACAACCCTAATATACTTGTGATGTTCGTCACAAAATCATCTCTCCTTCAACAACACTTCATCATAACACCCAGTGCACCCTTGCCATCACCCCACTTCCTAATTTTACACAGATGGAGCAAGAATGTATCGAATCGCATTTGAGCTCCATCTCTCTTTCATTTGCGAATCACTCAACCCATAAGAACAACAAATAAAAATGGAAATAAAAAATACTAATGACGTCACACTTTTAAGGTCTTTTAGGAACTATAGGTCTTTGTAACGCAATTTATAACCATGTTTATATTTAGATTTTGTGCGCAATAAAGTATATAATAATAGGCTGATGACACTATCTACACTAATATTATAAAGAGGAAAACTTTGTTTGTTTGGTTGTAATGAATAGGCTCAAAAACTACAGAGGCCCTACCATGATCGCTTATAGCAAGGTTAAAACAATATTGAAACAGAGACACCGCTCTTGCTGCGTATAGATAGAGCCGTCCCGCTCTCAGTGCGATTTTAATATTGTTTTAGGCGACCATGGTTAGGTGTCTGGACCGTTTTTAAAAATTCTTTCACAATTCGAAAGCGACATTATCCACGAGTAACATAGGCTAAATTTTATTTTGGACAAAATAGGCTTCCGTAAGATATTTGGGTTTTTCGGACACAAGGTGTAAAAAATCAACCAGAAAAGTAACTTATTTTGCGTACGCTGCCTAAACTATAAAAGATAGAACCATAAAATGTTCTAATTAATTGTAGACCTTATAAATATCAACAAAAAAGTCCGCGACACACTATACCTATCTATGTCGAGTGAGGCACAACAACCATTTTCTTATTTAAAAATCTTGAATTTTTTTGGACTACATTTAAACGCATTTATTTTTCTCATGCTATTAATCCTTATCAAAATAAATTATTTCATCACTAAGTACAGTTTATGTAGATAATATTTGGTCTTTGAATGATTAAAATTGGAAGTTTGGTTTTGAAGTTATGGTGAAATTAAAATATTACGATTTCTACTGCACGGCCCGTTGCGAAGTGAGCGTCACCAAGGCGGGGGTGCGCGTTTAATTTTTGTGCTTAACACAGTGTTTAATTTTTTCCTCCATTTTATTCCATAAAATGGAGGAAAAAATTAAACACTGTGTTAAGCATTTCGATGGCGAAACGTAGTTCGCGGGCACAGCTAGTATCCAATAAAAAAAAACAATGAAACTCGGTCAGGGCAATGGTTTTGTAAACTTCTATTTTCGGGTGGCTGTGACCACAACCATTTTCGAGGGCTGGATCCGCGCTTGCATGTAAGGGTGTTTAGGCCTTAGTTAACCACGATGGCCCAGTGCGGACTGGTTGACTTCACATACACCATTGAATTTCCTCGCAGATGTATTGCCTCACGATGTTTTCTTTCATAATAGGAGCGTCGGACAAATGAACATATGAAATTCGAAAAACGAAAAACACATTGGTACATGGCAGAATCGAACCTCGGACCTCCCGATTAGAAGGCCAGTGCCGAGTCCACAGCGTCACCGCCACTCGAGAATCTGTCCGCCCTAACGGCCTGTCACTGCCACAAAACGTTCGCAATTCTTAAGCTATGTCGGTGACACAAGTTATTTTACGGATCATTTCCGATTCGATCATGAAGTATAGAAACCTCGAGCATACTCCTCTCAATTGTCAATTGAGAAACCTTGAGCCTTCCTACATACGCACTAATTGAAGACTTTCGTCTTGAGATACCTATTGAGCTAGATGCACCGAGAATATGCGACAAAAATAAAAAAAAAGAGAAGAGAAGCTGCAATTAAAAAATAAAGAGTTTGATAGCGAATTCCACGCCATCGTCACCAGTGACCTGGGGCAGTTGGGATGTTTCATTAGGGCAGCCCGCCATAGGTGAACTGGGCGATGGTCTATCTAGGGCAGCGATGCTCAACCATTTTTATAGGGACCACAAACAGGTTTCAGTCATGGTGTCACGGGAGGCGTAGAGATTCCGGAGGGTGGATTAGCTACGTAGGGGGACACCGGCGGAAAAGCCGTCAGGTGTCCGAGTCCAATAGAATATCCAAGCGAGCTGCCTACTCAGCTTAGCCCGTTGGAATCGTAAAGAGATTCCACCGCCCTGAAAAAGAGGAATATTAACGTTTGTCAATTAAATAGACGGCACAATAAATAAATGGCGAATTTTGAAAAACATATTCGTCGTGCGGCCTTGTAGTCATCGTCTAGGGCGGTAAGTCTGTGGGGGCACTGCGAATGGAATCTATATTTATAAGAAAAAAAGAAAGGTAAAATCTATAGACGTGCACAGCCGTAACCGCTAAAGGTAGAAGCGTGAAATTTGGACAGTAATTCAAAATGCGCACGCACACTAAGAAGAGATTTTAAAAAAATTTACCCTGAATGGGTTGCAAGTTTGTATGGAAAAATCTTTAAATTAGCAAGAATTTTGATAAAACTTATAAAAAAAAAAGTAAAAGTGGCACTCGGGGACTGCCGCGGTAAAGCTATTGCATAGCATTTTTATCAACTTATGCAATTATAGTACATTACTGCAGAGGCCGGGAAGTTAGGGATTGCCGGACGAGTAATGCTTTCAATAATTACGAGTCCGGCAATCCCATTCCCGCCGAGGTATGTATAGTGCTTTTCTCAATAATTGCGAGGAAATAATGAAAGACGTAATAGGAATTAATTATGAAATTCAGTGTAATAATAATACCATATAAATAAAAACTTTTCATTAAAATAATTATTGTTTAATGTTGTCTATTAATTCAAATATTTATAATTGCCGTGATCTTCGTATAATTTAGCTTTATCATCTGTAAATAAGACAATAGTAGGTACCTAATAATAATAAGCTTCCTCCCTCTTGTTAAACGATTGCGTGCCCAACGGGTCCATAATTATCTTATTTTTTGTGAACCACCTATTTTACACATTATGGTATGCATAAAAGATTTTGAATTTAATTGAATTGGAAACAAATGAGTATAATATGAGTAAAAAAACAAATCAAGCAATTAATTAATTAATTAATTCTAGTAACCTAGCATTTAATAATACTTTTTAATTTTCAATTAGTGCAAAGGAAACAAAGCCCATACAGCCCAATCATATTTTACGCAAAAAATGTAATACCGCTGATTAAGACTTTTTTCTCTCGCAACGAAAATTAAGCATATTTTCGTGTGATTTCATACCAACATTTTAATAAAATTGTTGTCATATTCAAAATGCTTACAACGTGTCTCATAATAACTCCCCATAAAAATTACAATATTTATTTAACCGAAAAGAATTTGTCTTTAATAACTTGTCATATCAATCGAATTTAATTGTCAAATTTTTGAAAATTCAGTTTTAGAACAGTTTTAGGTTGGCACTTTTGAAAGTTTAAATAAAATTATATACCTATTATAATTTTTATATAAGAGGGGAGATATAAGACACGTTGTATATGCTCCAAGAGTGCATTTTTATAATGTGGTAGCAATTGGCTGTATGACAAGTTACATAATTCAAGTTATAGATAAATTAAAAAACATTGGAGCAGCGGCCAAAAATGAATTTTCATACTTACTTTCTTGGCCTAGGCCGGGAAAGTAATCCATGAGCCAAGAATTAATAGCTTCGTGCCTTCTTTTTAGTACAATAATGCCTACATTTCCGAGCATGTTTGAGAAATAATTATTTATTTATTTTATTTATGCAGTATCTTTTTTCTTTTATATTAATTCAAGTTTTTTCTTTGATATTAATTTATGTTAGGTACACTTTTTGAGCGTGGTGACCGATAAGAAAACAATTTTTTTTATTTTATTTAAAAAAAAAAAAACGTCGCCCCACACTAAATATCTAACCACTCGTGGACGCACACAAACACCGTGCCGAAGTCTGCCGAACTGAAACGACGTTAGACGACGCACGGCTTTCAACGCCCGCGATAAAAGCTATGCAATAGCTTAAAAACTTGAGATTCATGCTCTTAAAACATTTCATTGAACACGTGTTTCATGGTTTATTGGAATTCACCCCCTTAGGTTGCAAAATAAGGGTTGAGAGTTTCTATGGGAAATATTTAAAATCTGCTCCAATTTCTATAAAATTCCCACGGGAAAACAATAATAACGCGGGCGAAGCCACGAGAGAAAAGGTGGTCAATAATAATAATACAATGTGGTAGTGCTCCCAGCCAACCGGACTGTGCCTCTAGGAAGGTTGAGGTTAGCTTGACGCACTACACTACAGTCAAATCAAGTTTCCTTGAACATCTGAATGCTAAGCGAAATTGGAAAATTTTGTGGGAAACTCTACCTAAAATTTGGTATTTCGATAAATTCTACTAACGCCGCGTGCGTTGATGGAAATAGAAAACACGTGTCGCTGCTTGCTATGGATGAGAGTTTACTGCAGTTTAAAGATAGTTCACTTAAGAACAACTTCGGACTATCTTTCGCGATAGGCTTTTAACAGCAAGTTTGGTAAAACCAGCCACACTCGCGATAAGGCAAAGAATCTACACTATACTATATATACATTACCGTGATACTTTGTCGCCGTCGATGGATTCGTCCTGGAGAACAAGGGACAGTTTATTTAAATAGTTAATGGCATGTTAGCACGGTTTGTTTATCTGTCAAATTGCTAAAAAATATGCGATTTGACAGATAAGTTAACAATTTATTAGCTTCGTAATCGTGTAACCATCACATTGACTAATGGTTAAAGTTGACCATGTATCAAGAAACTGGCCTTAAGTTTAACAGTCGACTGGTCAAATCAACGGTTTTTTGTTTGCGGGAACAACGAGGTCTGTATTGGGAAGCCTGTGCGGCGAGTTGCACTGGACACGCGCGGCGCACGAGAAAGTCATATGATTGCATGCGGCCCGGACGCTCGCGAGTCGCAAACGGTCACTTACGCAAGTCTTTAATTGCACACAAACGTTGAATAATCTTGTTAGTGTCGGCCCGGAAGCGATGAGTGACTTTTTGAAATCAGTTTTTAGGGTCCGGTACTTTAAATGGAATCTTTCGTCGGATCACTTCGTTGTTCGTCTGACTGACAAGTCCCTTTTTCTTGAGAACGCATAGAGATTACTTTAACTTACCGTAGGGAGACTCTGTACCAGGGTCGTGTGCTTGGGTACCTCCGCCATACCTATTTCTGCCGCAAAGCAGCAGTGCTTGCATTGCTGTGTTCCGATTAGAAGGGCAAGATAGGTATGGCCGTGAAATTACTGGGTACCGTGATTTTGCATCTGATGTCACAAGTTGGCAATGTACACCGTGGTTTTTGTGGGGGTTGCAGTTTTGCTGCGAATCTCACAAGAGCGTACCGACTATAGGTTAGTTTTACCACTTACCATCAGGTGGGCAATTTGCTTGTTTAAATTAATGTTAACTCTCAAAAGATGTGACCGATTATGTCGCATATTTCGCAGTTTGCGATTTCACAAGGGAATCAACATCTATAGGAAGCAAGGTTTTGTAGTATCTGAAAACTGTAAATATTAACATATTTATTTATATCAATTTTTTATCCTTAGTCCGCACCCATTGCGTTAAACGAAGTCCGTCTGAAAAGAATTTAAAGATTATTTCACAAAATCTAACTACTTTGGTTCTATTATTGTTTTTCCTTTTAATTGTCACTGTGAAATTGTGGCGCGGATAAAATTGATTTCACGCTAATTATTTCACATCAATTAAATCCCGACTGAAATCTATTTTACAGTTTGAAAAGCAAGCTGAACTCCTTAACTAAACGATCGATGTTCTGAAGCTTAGAGCCACTGACATTATGTATAATATGTAACCACGTCAATGCTTAGAGCATATAACAAGTTATACTTTGCCATTCGCAGCTATTTTCATATTCGAACATACTTTACTGATATTTCTTGTTTGTTTATTTCAAGAACTAACAATATGTAGGTACCTACATTATGACGATGTGCAGAATGATTTTTTATTTGGAAAGGGAAACAAACAGCTCTATTTAGGACATATGAATACAAAATTGTGGGTCAGTACATAGGTAGGCCAATACAGTTGCCACTAAATATTAATACAAAACACTTGAGCAAACACTACATAACAATAAAATCTTGGTAAATAGAAATCATAGAAATCGAGGTACATGATTATGTGATACACAAGCGCACTATTAACTATTTATTTTTAGAATATACGGATTAAATAGCGCACACCTATGTAGCACAGATATGTAAACTATGTAATTACTAATTACAAAAAATAATACATAGGGCGCTGGCACAGAAGATATAATAGTACCTACGTAGCTGGTTCAAATTCGGCTCGAAGGAGCAATGTATTAATATATGCTGTTATCGATGCATTATTATGGATTTGTTTTGAAATGAAAGACTTGCCTCTCTTGATGTTAATAATAACAGTTGCCAAGATACATACAGCTATACAAAATAAGCATTTTTTTGTATCTGTCAATTTTACTTTTTTTATTATTATAGTTTTTTCTTTTATCGTTTTTAAAGACATGCATGTTCACTTCTTAAAATAGCAATCACATATTATTTTTTCGCCAATAATTAGGAAGACTGCATTTCACAACACAGTTTTGGATTACAGCGAAAGGTGACTTTATATCTGTGTACCAATGATATTGTTCAACACTTGTATTTGTGTTTGTATTAATATTTCAACATGCTAAAAACATTTTATATTTGTTCGTAAGCAGACGGATTTTGAAAACACTTCCCTGTCGCCATATTCCCTTGCTTACGTAAATTTTGTTAGAGCCGTCTTAGATGTTTACCGAAGCTATACAATACAACACCCAAGATCAGCCTGTTCAGCTGACGTGGTATCGTTGGACAAATTCCTCTTCTTTGAAGGGAGTCCCGTGCCCAGCAGTGGGACTTATATGGGTATTTTAGTAGAAAGAAAGGGAGCAAAATAGTTTATTCAGTGACAAATGTACATAGGTAGATTAGATACAAAAGAACATGAGTAGATGTGTTAAGGAAAGAGGCCACTAATCAGCATAATGCCGAGGCATCGCAGACTCTCCGACGCAGGTCTTTCGTAGACACACAAAACACAAACTACTCCATTTATATACACACAAACAATAGTGATATTACAAATGCAAACTTATCCCTGGGAGGGATTTCAACCAGCTGACCATGCTTTATCGCAATGATTATGATTATTCTAGCTTTGTTGGAATATTAGCCACAAGAAGCCCTAGCACGTCCAGCGCGGCGCCCATCAATCAACTCCGCCGGCGCAAGGTGTACTTTCACGGCGCGCGCGCGGGCAGTGAGTCGCGAGATAGCGCCGACTACGCACGCGCACCGACAAGGCATGAGCCGCCATGGCCGACCGCGCGCCCGCAGCGGACGCCGCCGCGACGGTGTCCAGTCTGAAGTCGGAGGACTCGACCGAGCAGCTGATCTGCAAGACGCCGCAGAAGTTGACAAAGAGTGTTGTGGCGCGCAGTGATGTGGGGGGCGGGGGGAGGAGGGCGGTGGTGGCGCTGGGGCTGGCGCAGGTCGCCCTGGGAGCGCTGCTGGTGGGAGCGGGAGCGGCGGCGCTGGCGCGGGGAGCGGCGCTGGCCCGCGCGGGCGCCGGCCTGTGGGCGGGCGGGCTCGGCGTCGTCGCCGGCGTCGTGGGAGTGCTGGCCGGCGTCAACGACTGCTACGCCCTGAGCGCCGCGCCTGACGGGTGAGCTTGTCGTGTGTTCGCATCTCATACTCGACATCAAAATCATGACAATCTTTATTCAAGTACTAGCTGCTGCCGGCGACTTTGTGTGCGTCCCCAGGGAACTCGTTAAAATTCGAGATGAAAAGTAGCATATGTTATTCCCAAGGTTTTAAGCTGTCCCTTTATCAAATATCATTTAAATTAGTTTAGTAGTTAAAGCGTAACAAACAAACAAACCTACTTTTGCATTTATAATATTACTATGATAACTTGGTAGAAAGCTCTTTCGACAAAAGCCACACGCTAATTTTTCCGCAGTCGATCCCCAGAAAAAATGTACGGAGATTACATTAGGTGCGGAAAAATTAGCGTGAGGTTCTCACATGCTAATGTCATTTTCATACATTTTTTCTGCGAAACGACTGCGGAAAAATTAGCGTGTGGCTTTTGTCCAAGGGGGCTGGACATCTTTTAGATGAACGCAGGAAACTTATCAGCTTTATCAGAAGTAACACTTATCAATAAATTATGTTGTTATACACAATAATATTTGTTTACGTACACAACATTGTATATTTTGAGATTGATGTTTACAAATTTATATCAAGCATTGGCATAATTCAAATAGTCCTTTACTTATTGGAGTCTTTTTACATGCGCTTTAAAGTTATGAAAAAGCGAGTCAGTAACACTTTTTGAAACTTCGTTTTAAAAATTTATATATTTCTCCATCAACGAGCCTCTAGTTTTTTGGAGCCTGTAAGTTGGAACAGCAAGTTTATTTTTATATGTAGCAACGGATGGTGTTGTTATTGCAGCCTCAAATTCGGTAGCCTCTATCAATAACAAGCTGCACTTTATTATATTAATAGTAGCTGTTTTTTCGCCCGCCATTTCATCTGAGTGGAAGTCAGTTAACTACATTCGGTTATTTCCAAGGAAGCTCATTAAAATTGGGGTAAAAAGTAGTATATGCCCTTCCTCAAGGCTGAAGACGCTATCATTGAAATAGGTTCAGAGCTTTAGGCTTGAAAGCGTCACAGACATACAGACAGACACAGAGTTTCTTTTGTATTATAATATTAAAAGGGATAACAAACCTCAGTCTCCAAGAATATTGTGACAATTTTTTTTTAATATTTATATTCGAGTAAGAGTAATGGAAAATACAAAACAAATTAATATCCATGAATTAGCAAAAAAAATCTTAAGTATAATACAACTGTTTAAAATAAAACTTGTGAGAAAATCTAAATAAGCACATATATAATTATATTGTTCCTTACTTACAACACAAAGCTAAAAAATCTGCGATACAGCAATAATTTTGTTTAAATACCTATAAGACGATATACTGACACTTATGAGAAGAAAGTCCATGTCAACAAAGAAAAATAATTAAAATAATAGATACTTAAAGTAACTTTATTGTTATTAAAATTTCTATTTGGTACGACTTAAATCAGTTGAACAATCTTATTTTATCAAAACACGAAACATGCAATCCGTTAACTTAATACGTTTCCTGAAAATTATATAACAATGCATACATTTTTTTGCAGGAAACAATAATTTAATGACGGAACTCATATATTTCCGATAACAAAGTAATTAATAAAGTAATATATATTATTAAGATATTAAGGTTTTTAATGAATAACTATAAATGAAGTTTAATTAATGTATATGTCGCATTCACAATTTAACATGCAAGTACACCACTCTGTTCCGTGCCGCACACATATGCATTGCATTTAATTAACGTTTAATGAAATATGTGTGTTTGTTATTAAAACAAACAATTAACTTTATACGACAAGTTTCGACAAAACAAAATAAAAGCGGTTCAGAAAGACTACGTCAACAACAATAAAATGTCTAAACCAGTTACATACAAATAGCGGAATATTGACGTATAAGAATGTTAGTTAAACGCTTTCTACTTATTTGCAAATTAAATTGATTATGGCACGGATTTGGAGGCGCGGAGGCTCCGCGAACTCAAACGTACCACTCTCGTATGATTACCATGTAAATGTTTCTCGACGTATAAAAAAGTGATTTGGTCTTACATTAAACAGGGTTTTATTCGAAATTTTATTAAAATCGCTGCTCGTTAACGCAGCTATAGAAATTATAATGAATCTTCATTTATAATTTGCAAGGGTGCAGTGTATATGTAGTATACCTACACATCACTTCCGGATTTTTGCTTTTAATTCTGACCACTGGAATATATTGAGACTTGATATTCTCCGTTGTTATTAATTGATTGTATCATATCAATAACTCAGTTAATTTAATAAACAAGGTTATTATGCAAGTGTTTAAATCCAGTGATTAAAGAATTGCACACGCAGTTATGTAAAAACTGGAGAGCTATTTTTGAATTACGTATGCGACTTCGAAATCACCGATGTGACTAATAATCACCGATTTTCAATAATTCTTATTTTTGAATATCACTTATGTGACTACCTTAGTCACGGATGTGATTTCATTACGAGTGCTCTCACCCACTCGTAAACAAGTCATAACTGTGGAAACGTTATCTCTGTGTTTTGTTTAGAGAACATATTGACAAGTTTGAAGTTTATGTGTTGATTTTAAGTTGGATTTAAAATTTTTAAAATTTCTCAAGTAAGTAAATATGCACGGTTATTTTTTGATCACACTGGAAAATTTAAGGGACGCTTCACATGGTATTAGAATGATTTAAATATAAATAAAAAAAATAACTCACTTAATTTTATTTTATTTTTTTTAAAAATCCAAAAAATACTGCACTAGTTGAGAGCAGCATTTTTAGAGATTTTTTTTTTTAATATTTTATTTCATTTTTTATATAAGTAATATTGGATGTGTCCTGAAGCGTCCCTTACATTTTCCAGGGTGATAAAAAAATAACCGTGTATAAGTTTAAAATCTTTTAAATTTGTGTCACAAACTTAGACCATTATTTTCTTATATTTTGGCCTAGTTGCAATGAATTTTTAGCCGTATAATAACCGGTATATACCGAAAACGGCTATATTCTGCGTGGAACCGAACCCTTACGTATGTGTGTACTCTATCTATGTTGGCAGCTCTGCGTTCGACTTTCAAAAATAGGATGTTTAGGAATTCGTGACTTCAAAGTCATCGCTGACTATTTAGTCAGCGGTGATTTCTAAATCGCATACGTAATTCAAAAATAGGTCTCCTGGTGAAAAATGTAGAGTACCAATTAAAAAAGGTAAAAAGTAATTTGCAATATAGTCGAACCTGTACATGGATATTTCGAAATATATATTAGTAACTATAGCTGTTGTTGTTCAAATCTGTCCTTTTGAGAATCTGTCTTTTTGAGAATCTGTCCTTATGTGAACAAACGGGAAAATCTATTATTAGACAAAAAGGATACAAAAAATTTGACCGAGTTTCTTGTTTATGCTACTCGCGAAGGCTCTCTCAAATTCCAAACAGGTGTAGAGTCAAATTTTTTTATCTTTCTTCTTCTTTTAATTTTGATTGACGTCTTTATTTGTCTTTAAAAAATAATGAGTATAAGAACTTTTCCTTTTGAAATTAAATTGGAAAATCTTGCGATACTTTTTGTTTAAGGCTTATTCCTGAGAAACGTTGTAATACGTTTCTTATGGTATCTCAGGAAGAGCTACATCCTTAGGCTACATCGCATGTTTAATTATTTCAATTTACTATTTCTACGATGGTTAATTCACTCAAAAATAAAACCACAAAACCCTAAACCCCTGTCATATCATTGATTGCATAAAATGCTGTTGTAGCAATACTGTTGCTATCTCATGGAACGTGACTTTAGCACCACATAGTAGGTAATGTTTATTCATTGATAATACTTGTAGTTATGTAACATTATATTATCAAAGCAAATATTGCTAGATCATTAGATAGAGTATTAACAAGATAATATTAGAACAAAAGATTTCGTGTGAACGGAACAAAATACTCGTAATTAGAGTTTTACTCGTCGTTTTGAATATTTCGACTTATTTTATAATTGGAACTCTGTATTCTCTTAAAAATACTAAATAAATTGAAAAATGAATAAAAAATCTCATCTCGGGCAGGAAACGAACCTGCGTCTTCAACATCACCGAGCTCTTACCAGCCCCGACAAAACATCCATTATATTCATCTCTTCTGTACTTGGTTAAGCCAAAGAAGTCTTTATTCACTTAGCTACGCATCAATATGTTAATAACGTGTAGTTTTCATATTTCGTCTGGCAAGCAGCTGTTCTTGTATTGTCACAAAGGAGCGTCGGTGGACCTTTGGGCTTGGCACTTGCCTTCCAATCGGAAGGTCCGGGGTTCGAGACCGCTATGTACCTATACTACCTTGACTAAGGCCTAAACACCCTGACTTAATGTAGGCTCGAGCCTCTCGGTGGGGACGTATATTATGATGTTACGCAGGGGAACGATAAACAGTTTTGACCATTAGACTCTTCTCTACTAGATAATGGGGAATGTTTCAATTTACTGAATGCTTAAATTTCTTAATTCACTCCTATTACCTGGTTTTGATATTGTGAATTTAATTCCTTAGATGATTTTGCCTCCAACGTATCGCGTGCGTTTGAACATGAAATCATCGCAGTTACATTGATCAGGCGTGTCTGAACATGTCGGTTAGGTCCCGGCTGCCAGCGGATGGGGTTATGTAAGCGATTGATAGAAAAACAAGATCGAAGCCAAGCTTTCTAGGCCTCGCGGAAACGGCGCGTGACAAACTGACAAATGTCTCTAATCTTGTTGTTTAAACAGTAATCTAATGCACTTGTATGCTGTTTCCCTTAACTATTACTAGGGTTGTAGGTGCCCCGAGTTGAGCGGGACATTCCGATTTTAAGGGGTGTATGGAGACGTCCCGATTTCACTATGATCAGGACACAAAAGTCACGATGTTTGAATAGTTTAAAAAAATACAATTTTCCATAATACCTTATAGCAAATAATACATCCATAAAGTAGTAACTAAATACTATGACAGAATTATCATAGCATATATTTACATATCACTAAAATATTTAAAATGAATACATATAACACTCTGCTGTATTTATGGAGTATGGACTCCGTTCTATTTGATTTTTCCATACGGAAGCAGAAAAAAAAGTTTTGATTAAAGGAACAGTTTTAATTAATTAGTCAATCAAAGTTAAAATCTACTTTCTTAAAATAAAATCTAGTTTTTTACCGTCCCGACTTGAAAGTGATAATCCCGATTCTGCAAGCTAGACCTGGCAACCCTACCTATTATCCACTTTACCTAGGTATCTAGGTGTAGTTTCCACGTTCCTTATTGCAACCTTGGCAAATTTGGTCCTCCCTCGTACGCGTACGCCTAAATAAAGTAAGGTTTTTGACAAATGTTGAAATGGAAACATTAATTTTCTTCATTTATTTTTATAGTAAGAGTTTCGAACCGCAAGAGGAAAAAACCGGAGTCCTTATAGGATCACTTAGTTCTCTGCCTATCCGTCTGTCTGTCAAGAACTTATTTCTCGGGAACGCGTAGATATAAAACTGTTTATACCAAATACTAGGATCAACGTTCTCTTGTTGCTGTGAAAAGTCATACTTGGAAGTCAACCCGATCAAGATCAAAGATATGACCGTTTGGCGTATGTTTTCCTAAATTTTGCGATTTCGAAAGGGAATCAAAATCTATGGGGCAGTTCCCTTTGAGCTAGAGTCGTGAAATATGGCATGAAGCATCTTATAGCACATATTAGGGAAACATCTGAAAACTGTAAATATGTCATCATCACAGCTCATGTACGTCTCCATCGAGGGGCTCGAGCCTACCTTAAGTTAGGGTGATTAGGCCTTAGTCAACCACGCTGGCCCAGTGCGGATTGGTCGACTTCACACTTTGAATTCCTTCGCAGATGTATGCAGGTTGCCTCACGACATTTTCCTTCATCGTAGGAGCGTCAGATAAATATACTTATGGAATTCTAAAAACTAAAAAACACATTGGTACATGGCAGGATTGAACCTCAGACCTTCCGATTAGAAGGCCGGTGCCGTGTCCACAGCGACATCGACGCTCTGTTAATATGTATTGCCGTAAATATTCTTTGAAATAAAGTCTCGGAGTACGATAATAAAATATAAATTGAAATATACTTTCTGTCGTAATTATGATGATAAAATCGAAAAAACTAATTCCAGATGTTGCGCCGCTGATCGCGACACGCGGCTAGGCAAGACGAGTTTCAATCCATTTCAATCACTACTACAACGCACGCCTAATTATTAAAATATCAAGTGTAACGCACACACCGCATTAACCAGCGTTATATAATCTCATAATTTATATGTTCTATAGTCATAATTATTATCTCATTAATATGGTCATGAATATAAATTAAGTATTTAGGAACTCATAAACGTATACACAGTGAAGCGGGAGAGATGAGATGGACGATGGAAGCAATATCGTTGAGCATGAACATGATATGTGTCGAACGGCGTTTTGTTCGTCGTGGGAATGCTGCCCAACGGGGACAATATTCCGAGTACGGAACAGCCTAATTTATTTGAAAATAAAAAAGAACATAGGTACACATTCTCTAAAAACTAAGCAGCTAAGTTTTGATTATGTATTGTAGATTAAATAAAATATATATTAAAGCAATAATGCAATATATATGAAAAATAATCAAAAAGGTGGGTGTCCAATGTATTATATATTCGATACCCACCTTTACCCTAAATAAAGAAGAAAAATGTAAAAAATATTATTAAAAAACCCACGCCACGCCCATATGACACCATTTCTTCATTCCTTCATTCGACTAGTCCCTTTTCCAGTATTTATTTATTTTTCAATCAACTTACTATTTTTAAAATGCAGTCACACAGATAAAAAATCTAGTAGAAGCCTAAAATATATTTACTTTTTTTTATTCATTTATTTGTTATCAGGCAACTACTAAGGCCCATGCATTAATACAGTTTTGTTGTTTGAAAGTGTGTGCGTGAAGTTATAGAATTTATATTTGCATCCTTTTAATAAGCGGAATATGTGACACTTTATACACTAACATTATATTGTTACACCCATGTTCTAGCAAATAAATATATTCTATTGAATTATGGAAGTATGTATTAAGTTCTATTGTAAGAAAGAATAGAATATAAATCATTATTATTATAGCGTTAACCAATTACGAAACCTGTAAACAAGGCAAACAACCATTCGAAACTGCATAAAACAAAATAAACAAATCTAGCGTATCTGATAAAGTTATCTCACAACATCCAGCCAGCGCGAGTCAGACCTACCTGCGGTACGTGCAAATCCGAACCACGGTTGCGCGCATAGTAAAAGAAAGCAAGTGAGTCATCTTAAAGGCGTATCTCCAAAAAGGCTCTATCATATATTTATATCTTTGAGTCATCTTTAACGTGTGGTGGCGCCTAAAGTCGACGCAACCAATTCGGCGATTCGCCGATTGTTATGCTCATTTTAAGACCGACTACACGCTCCTAGAAAACACTATTGCTTACCTCTAAGCTGGTCCGGTCTCCATATGTAGCCGGTGGACTTCCTGAGCTAGCTCGAAGGAAGTCGCGGCTCCTGCAGGGCTGCTGTCAATCCACCGAACCACGACCGGAACACATCATATTAGGCCACCACCACTCACTAGCTCACTTAATTAGCGGACCGATCAGCGGACATTCGCTACAATAACTATTTCGGAAAACAATGATAAGCGGACTTTTGGCACCACAATAATTAGGTGCGCCACGCAAACAACGTGTGTCTCCAAAGAGTCTATTTTTAATCATTTATCTGGCGTCAAACGCTTGTGTAGAGTTGTCTGCGTACTTCTAGTGATTTTCGCTTACGAGGAAGAAAATCACGCCGCTACCCGACTACCTCACTATCATTAGTTTGTCCGACTCAGCAAAAACAAAAAATCATCGATAGAGTAGAACATACATTTAAAAAAAGATACAGTCAAACATAGAACCTTTTTCGAAGTCGCTTAAAAACGACCAAACTTCGATTAAAAACGACTTAATCTTTAACTATTAATGATTAAAACTTTAACCAAAACGACTTAAACTTTAACTAAAAACAACTCAAAACTTTGACTATAAACGACATAAGCTTTAACTATTAACGACTTAAAGCTTAGCCGTGCGTGAGGTCGGAAGTCGGAAGCCTGAGTTGACTTGTTGGCGTTCTTTCACTATGGAGCGAGTCGGCCCGGCCGCGGTGCGCAGATGAAAGTCCGCCGCTGGGAATGCGGCTTTCTCCGCCAACTTATTCGCTCGGAAACCGCCTTCGTAATATTTAATTGGTGAAGCTGTGTAGGAAGCCGAGCGGTGCGTCGAACCAACCGCTTGTGGTCACTTGATTTGCTTTTATGGACACTAATTTCAGCCGTCAGACGTTTTATTTATTGGCAAAAAAATATATATCTAAGAGTCAAATGAAGAGAAAACTTTGTTGCACCTAAAATATATATAGAGAAATTGAAGAAAATAGTAATAACGACACCGATGTACATCACAGGCGGCCATATTGCTAATAAGCAGTCTCTTCCAGGCGTAGAAAGAAGAAGAAGTAGTGTCCGTTTTAGTATTGTACAAATCTTATGTAAGTCGAGTGCCCAGAGATGGGATTATGTCTAATCATATTGACTGGTTTATTTACAAATGAAAATATATAACTGGTTTTAATTTATATTTCTTCTTTAAAGTAAACAGCTTTTCATTTGATTTTTAATAATATTGTTGTAGATGATTCATGTTATCGAATTGAATTTTATTATTATTAACTTGAGTTTAATTACCAACTTTTAGTAATTTGAACATAATGCATAAAAACTTAACCTTTATTTTAGTCAGATGTTGTATCCATGGATACCCCTACTTCAAATTCGTTCAAGAGGAAAGAACGTTGTTCTCCAGTAATGCAGCAGCAGAATAAGTCTAAAATAGAATACTCGGGATTCCTAAGTAACACTAATCATTATTGAGATGACACAATGAAGCTGAGAAACAATAGTCCTTTAATAATCTCCATTTCAAACTGGCAGACATTTCAAGATGACATATTGACAGTCTTCAACTGAAATTGAAACTGTAAAAGAATGAAATTAAAATAATACTAATTCTTTTGTGGGCCGCGAATAATGGTGTGAGTCAGCTTTGAGGTCGTGACCGTGAAAAGCCGCTTCTGGCGCACTCAGGTTGATACTTGTCTTGCGTATCAATTGACTATCAACTTTAAACAGTTGTAATAGAGTCGAATGATTTCAAGTTGTGAGTGGTAAACACGTTGTCTTGTGTACAATTTGAACTGAGAGAATGAATTTCCTTTGTTTGACAGTTTTGAAAAATTTGTTATAATTGCTTTATAAAAAGTATTTATTATATTTAATAAAGTAATGAAATTAACTTTAATTAAAAGTTGTAATATATATTTTCCAAGAGATTTCCCTAATCGTAAATGATAAGTGCGTTGATGTCTTTTCAATGCAGCTACATTGGGCGCCGACGTACCCGGGAGGCAGTCTCAATAAAAAACATATCGCTGGTAAAAGATTGTTATATTTTATTAACGAACATCTTAGCAACAAAACTGTAGTAGACTTATCTCTTGCTAGATATAGGTTGTTAGGAGAGGTCTGGAAGTCTTAAGAGGATTGTGAAGCTGTAAATTTTCATACAAAAAGCGATAACGCTTTTCTCCCTCATTACATAGTCCAATTTTCATAATTTTTGTAAATGTTGTAGATATAATGAAGATCTAGGTTTGAACGTTTTGATTTTTAAGAAATATTGTTCAGAATATAAATTATTAGCATTTAAATATCTATATTTTACACTTAAAATCTACCTGGAGCATTTTATATTTTTTGACTAAATTATACTGAATTACCTACAAAAAAAATCAAAACGTACAAACATAGATAAGGTATATTGAATCTAATGAGATCAAAAGTGTCTAATTTCGTAATGGTTAAGGGGGGTAAAACTGTTAGCGCCCGAAGCAATATTTTTCAATAAGAAATGTAGGCACTTGCCTCGGACTTTCAACTCTAAGCGATTTGCAGCAAACTGCATTTTTGAAAATGCATACTCGAGCCAAGAATTGGCACTTCACAGTCCTCTTAAAAAAACTAGGATATATTATAGTCGTATTCTTTAGAGTGCCCCGGATACAATTTTTTAATAAACCTAGAGTATGTTGTTTTTATTGTGGTTTTAAACTTGTATGGGTTACTGCGTCGTAAAAATAAAAACAAATAATAAGCAGAATAAGTTTGTAGATGCAGCATGCTTTTGCTTAATAAAAGCAGCCTACTGGCGACCGCCCTTCTAGGGGGGGGGGGAACTAGGGGGGGGGGGGAACAACAATCTGTAAAACATCATTACAGGCAACATTAAGCGTTATTATTAGCATTATACGATTTTTTAAAGATAAAAATATATTCTCTCAACGCTAGTCCGTCAATAGCCTTTCGAATGTTTCAATTTTGAATGGTCTTCAGCTGTCATGTCCTAGTGCCAGTCAGTCTTTCCGTAAGGAGTCTGAACTCTGAATACCACGACAGTGTCACTACACTAATGTGTTATGTGCACTAACATCTATATGTGTCAGTGCATATAGGTTTTTTGTCATTTTGTTGATAGGTCAGCGATTACACATTACAGTTTGCGTGGAAAGAGACCCGTCAGGCTTATTACGGAAAAAAGCAACCGGTTGCTAATCTATACTAATATTATAAAGAGGAAAGATCTGATTGTTTGTTTGTTTGTGTTGAATAGGCTTCGAAACTACTGAACCGATTTTAATTAAAGTTGATATAGGCCGAGACCAGGGGAAGGACATAGGGTAATTTTTTTACGGTAAAAATCTGTCCAGAAAAGTTTTCCTACAGGAAAAGTTAGTTATAATGCAAACAAAGTTGCATACGGTCAGCTAGTTGTATAGAACAATGGCAACGCGATCTAGCGTTCAACAACCAAACAATCGGTCGCTGTGTCCAAGCGTTAACGTGAAATTTTAGTTCGCTAGTCGCTCTCATATATCCAATGTTATATAATCCATATACGAATTTGCGATTTCTTAAGATCGGCAATAACGATCTGTGGGTCGTAGTGCTGAAACCACATACTGCCATTCCATGTCCATTCCGTCGATTTAACAATTCACTCAATACTAGGCAACTAGAAAGAAAAGAGATAAAGGCAATTCAGGATTCAATGATTTTTGAACATAAAAAATGGATAGGTTAACAAAACATAGTAGCGCGTTGATGTCTTTTCAATGGCGCTACGCAATGGAACTCGTAACGAAATGTTCCAACCACCTTCCGTTATGAGTTTCAAACTTTGTGAGTAAAAATATTATATTTTGAGATATAATATTAAATAATTGTTGTATATCTTTATCCCTAATTTGATAAACACAATAGTTTCAAATCAGATAAGAGAAGTGCTCATCATCGCGTGCATGTGGTGTTGTGTATCAGAGTGCGGCGCGCGGCCGGGCGGCCACCGATCGCGCACGAGGCACGCTTTCCACGCCACGTCACTTCTCCGATATCCTGACCAGCCCCCTAACCATGATCGCTCAAAACATTATTAAAACCGCGCTGAGAGCGGGATGGCGCTATACGCAGCAAGAGCGGTGTCTCTGTTTTAATATTGTTTTAACCTTGCTATAAGCGATCATGGTAGGGCCCCAGGGCTGCCAATCGCATGTATTTTAGCGTGACCCAAACTTTGTTTGATATGACTTATTTTCGCCTGTAATACGGAGGTCCAAGGGTCTTTAGGTCTTCTCTGGATGATAAACGTGTCCAACGTGTTTTGTGTGTATGTTACGCGATTACTCTGCCAATTCCGGACCGATTTTCAAAATTCTTTTTGTATTCGATAGAGTATAGTCCTGGGGTGGTCCCAGGGACCAAATTCAGGATCTGATGATGGGATCCCCTGAAAATCGAGCGAAACCTTAATTTAATACTTAACCTTAGTATTAAATTAGGGTTTTTCAATTCACTAAAAAGATTTCATTCACTAAAAAGAAAAATTATTTGACAAAAAATAAAAACCGACTTCAAAAACACTGAAAAGTTAAAAATAATATAAGAATAGGTATGTTATATTATTTTTAACTTTTCAGTGTTTTTGAAGTCGGTTTTTATTTTTGGTAAATTATTTTTTTAAAATTGTGTTGGTTTAACCCTCACACACTTATTCAGCTTACTCAAATTGTTTTCCTCTATACTGCATTCAAAGCCCGAATGTTAAGCTTTGAGGTCGTTGAGACAAAGGAAACTTATAGATGTACTGGAAATTTATATGGTATTTGCACAGCTGACTTTTATTATATATTAACTTTTATTATTATATATAATAAAAGTCAGCTGTGCAAATACCAAGTATTGATAACGTAGAAATTATGACATAAAAGATTTTCTAAAAATATTGTCTTATCTATAAACTGGTAGATTGATATTGTACCAATAAGGCTTTTCTTGTTAACTTTTTCGTTACTATCCACAACTATTTGTAAGCGTAATTTTGTTTTATATTTGTGATTTGGAATTTTCTTTATAAATGCAAAATAAATTGAAAAATATATAAGTCAATACAAGAAAAGAGAATAAAACTTTCTGCCCGATGGTCTGTGTCTATTCCTTTGTCGTTTCGCTTTTAAAAAGAAAGTATATTTTTTTATTGATATGGTAGCCAGCGACAGCCCTGGCAGCTGTCGGCGGCGCGGCGATTACGGGCGCACCAGCCGCGCACCACCTGACGCGCTCCGCAACTTGGCGCTATTGTTTACCTTGTTCTTATCATGCGTCTCGCAATGATTGTAATTATACGTGGTGAATATAAGTGATGATACGACATCGCGTCGAAAGAATAATTTATTAGAAAGGAGACTCGGTACTAGTGTTGTTTGCGCGGGCACCTGCCTTACTAGCTTTTGTCCGTGACTTCATTCGCCTGAAATTTGTAATTTGTGTAGCTTATTTTATATCCAATCTGCTTATAACCTTCCCAACAACTCAAATTATCTCCAAACCAAATTTCATCTAAATCGGTTCAGCGGTTATTGATTTCCCATGCAAACTTTCACCCCCCTTTTCACTCCCTTAAAGGACGATTTCTGCGATATAAACTATCTTTTGTCCTTTCCCGGGACTTATACTATCTCTATACCAAATTTAATCTAAATTGGTTCAGCGGTTTCAGCGTGAAGAGGTAACAGAGTAAGGAAGTCGTTCAAAGCATTATAACTCCAACAAAATTCCAACCGATATTAAAAAATTAGGTACCTCTTAACAAATTACAAAAATATATTAAACCTATGGAGTGAAGGACATTATCTTAACGACAATAATTCATGGATGTAATCTGCTCTGTCCCGTCAAAGGCTGCTAATTGTTTTTTTTCCTTTATAAGGCTCGAAATATGTACCTTTCTAATTTATTTCAAACTAGCTGTGCCCGCAACTAAGTTTCGCCATATATTTTCCCCGTTTTTGCAACATTTTTCATTGATGCTCAGCTCCTATTATTCGTAGCGTGCTGTTATATAGCCTAAAGCTTTCCTCGATAAATGGACTATCCAACACAAGATGAATTTTTCAATTTGAATCAGTAGTTTCTGAGAATAGCGCGTTTAAACAAACAAACAAACCTTCAGCTTTATAATATTAGTATAGTATAGTATAGAAGAGCAATGCCCGAGTTTTGGCTCGTTCTCCTTGTGGAGGTCAGCATGGCGAGTCAGTGGTATATTCAACTTCTTAATTAATTATTTTTGACGTTTGTGTATTCTTAATACCTTCGAAAAAAAATCATTTTAATGTATGAAAATTATCAATCACCACAATGATTGTTACCGCGGCCGGAGCGTCGAACACAAAGATTAATTAATTAATTAGCTTTAATCATTATATCATTACCGCGCGACGGTGTCGTCAGCTGCCACTACCGTGCGCTTCCGCGGTGCGAGCGCGCGGCGAGCCGTGGCGGGGTGCTCGCCGCCGAGATTTACCGATAACAAATAACTTACGCCCAATGGTTTTCTTTGCTTTTAATACATACATAGGTTTTAATTTCAAAAAGGCGGAAGCCAAATTTGAAATATAATATCCAGAGATCAATAAAAAAGGACTGCCTTAATAATTATTTTCTTTAATGGTGTTATTTTTATTTTACATCGACATCAAAAAAAATATTTTACAAAATAATAAAAACCAACTTTAAAAACACTGAACATTTAAAAATAATAGAATAATGGTACAGAACATTAAGTACGTTTCTATATTGAAGTCGGTGCCAAATTTTAATACTTTCAAGGAGATCATCGTTCAGTACCGACTTCAATATAGAACATTCACCGGCATCGACTTCAATATTGGTAACCTCCTCTTTTTTTGAAGTCTGTTAAAAAGGAGAAGGTTTCCAATTCGATGCGTATGTTTTTTTGTGTGTGTATGTTACGCGATTACGCCACCAATTGTAGACCGATTTTTTCATCTTCACAAATTCTTTTTGTATTCGATAGGGTATATTCCTGGGGTAGTCCTAAGATCACCAAAATCAGGATCCCATGAAAATTGAGGGAATCCTTTTAATTTTATAGGTACGTCCCACGTGTTTCATGTTTAATTCTGAAGCTATTCACGTATTTGCGTGACATGAAGAACATGTCATGAACAAGTCATGATATGAACCAAACTGATGATGATGGAAGGATCCTTAATTTTTGGACTTGACCTGACATGATCTGACCTTGGACCTAAATTTAATACCAGTTCACAAAAAAAGATTTCAGTTACTAAAAAGATAAGAATAAAAAATATTTTACAATAAATAAAAACCGACTTCAAAAACACTGAAAAGTTAAAAATAATATAAGAATAGGTACAGACACCATCACATTTCTATATTGAACTTAGTGCCAAAAATAGTCCGAAGCTATTCACGTATTTGTATCTGGTTGTCATGAACCTAGTTGATGATTTAAGGATCCTTAACTTTTAGGATTTAAAGCTAAGTTTTTTAAATACAATAGCCACGTATTATCAAGTGCATTTAATGCCAGCTCATCGTAAATTCACTAAGAAGATAAAAAAAAATGTTTTATTATTTTTAACTTTTCAGGGTTTTTGAAGTTGGTTTTTACTTTTGTATTTTTTTATAATTTCCATATTAATGGCTTTAGCTTATTTTGTTATATTATATTCCAGCATGATCGGCGTCTAAACTATACCCCGGGGACTGGGCTAGGAGATTTTAGTGGAAACACTCCCCCAATACTATATTTGAATAATGACAAATACCATTATCACTATACCTAAGGCCTGGAACTAATGTGACCTGGCCTGGCCTAATATGTTGAGAACATGACAAAGTACCAAAATTGACAACCTAAAATATCTGACGAATAAGGCAATTGACTTACTAAAGGAACAGACAACTTAGTGGAACTGGCAAGTAAGGTGATTGGCGAATGAAGAAATTGTCGAATAGGTAAACTGGCAAAATAGCTAAACTGACAAGTAAGGAAAATTACCAGTGATACGCTAACTCGAAATACTAATACAAGAGAATTTCTTAATTCATTCTGTCAGTGACAACCGCGGGAATCCACTCGTATGCAAAAACTCTGAATAGTAATTGTATAGTAATAGCGGCTTTGCTTGTATTCACCCAATAATTGGGAATAATATCTAAATTTACATCTGAAGACTAAAATCATGAATCTAAAATAACTAAGAAATTACGACCTCTATAACAAACCAAGATATCCTCTATACCTCAGAAGGCAGTAAGCGATCATAAGAACTACTGAATGTAATTGTTGTGGTTCATAATTTTTAGAGCGTGATTTTTCAATAGTCTGCTTTTAGTTTTTAAACTTACTTTTTTATGAATTAGACAGTGACGCATAGATCGGCTGTGATAGTGGTACTGAATTTCTTTTCATTGCGCTCCTGAATTGTAATTTAACTTATAACATATCATATCAGGTCACATAACCCAAAGAATTGCAAACCTAAGCGGCAGTGGGCAGGACACATAGCTCGCAGGATAGACGGCCTTTGAGGCGGAAAGGTTCTCGAGTGGCGGCCGCGTACCGGGAGATGCAGAGTTAGTGCCCCTCACAAGATGGACCGACGATCTGGTGAAGGTCGCGGGAAGCCGCTGGATGCGGGAAGCGCAGGACCGATCGGTTCGGAGATCCTTGGGGAGGCCTATGTCCAATAGTGGGCGTCTGTTGGCTGAAAAAATGTTGATCATAATAATATCATATCAGTTCGATTTTTAGTAACGACAGCCAAGCTCAACTTAAACTAACTAGGAATTAAATAAAATCAAAGAAGCAAACAGCTAAAGTTTACGCGGGCGAAGCCGAGGACGGGAAGCTATTTATTATACACGCAAGCAAATTATTCAACGGTTAAAAATATGAAGATATACCACAGCACATTTGAAAGTAGTTCAAAATACTTGTCTGTGTACTGGCCATGTATAAATCATTCGTGTTTCTGTTTGTTCGCGCCAACCGAGTGGGAAGCTCGAAAATTGTCGCAACTTCAATTGCTTTAATTCCAGAGGCACTTTCATCAAACCGGCCAGTTATAATGTAGGGCCATTATTAACTTTCCACTTATGCCTGCTGCTTCGTCAACGAACAGAAAGCATTTTCATTATGTCGTTTTCTATGTAAACATTGAGCAGTTAACTTCCGTCCGTGTCTAGAGCTACACTGCGTGGACTGCAGAATGTTCTCACGGCTTAATTAACAGTATCTCACCAGAGAGGGAGATTCAGTTATCTGCAAAAGAAATATAAAATTTTAAATATAAAGATCGTAAAGATATTGTGAACCTCTCAGTTGAACGAACAATAGAAATTGCCTGCGTAGAGTTGGACCAGATTATTGTAGTGAGCGTATACAGGCCTCCTTCGGGATTGTATGACCACTTTGAAAATATAATGGATGAAGTTTTAAATAAAGTCTGTAAGCAAGGCAAACAAATATTAGTCTGTGGAGATTTTAATATTAACTTATTAGAAAACTCTTGTTTATGTATGAGAATTAAAAATTTGTTTCAGTCATATAATCTTAAAAACTTATTTCTGGAGCCAACACGAATTACTGAGTTTTCTGCCACATGCATTGATAATATTTATACTGACATAGAACCATTAGCACAAAATTTTAATAACTTAGAATCTGACCACTCTGGTCAATTTGTTACTATACCTTACAAATGTAAGCTTATGGCGAAAAAGAATATCACTGTTGTACCAAAGACTGCTGGCCGCTTGGAGCGTTTCAATAATAATCTTGGTATTAATTTAAAGTATATTGATTATGACGAAGACCCAAATAAATTGTATGAAAACTTTTTTAACACATTTTGTTGTGAATTTAAAAATATCTTTGTTCCAAAAACCATCTCAGTCAATGGTAGATTAGCTTTTAGTGAATAGGCCACACCAGGTATTCACAAAAGCAGAATAAAACTTTATGAACTTTACAATGAGCGTTCATTAAATACTAGTGATCAATTTAAATTGTATGTAAAAACTTATTCCAAAGTATTTAAAAAAGTTTGTAAATTTGCAAAGCTCTAAAATAAAAAATAGTAGTGACAAAATTAAAACGACATGGAACATTATTAATAATGAAACCGGAGAAGTAAAAACTAATAACAACAACTTTTGTTTAAATATTGAAAATAAGAAAGTTACAGTAGATATTGAGGTAGCTACAGAATTTGAAAAATTCTTTACTGACATTCCAGTTTCAATCACAAAATCTTTGGATTCCTCCCCCACTGTAGCCGAATCTATTCTAAAAGATCATGTTAAAACTTGTGATGATAAATTTAAATTTGCCCATATTTGTGCAAATGATTTAATAAAGTCATTTAAAACGCTGAATAAAAAGAAAACCGTGGATCTGTGGGGCAACTCTGTAGATGTTTCCCAATCTGTAATAGAAACAATAGCTCCAATACTTGCTAGTATTTTTAATGATTGCATTGACTGTGGTGTGTTTCCTGATCTAATGAAACTGAGTAAAATTATTCCATTACACAAATCTGGTAGCACATCAGACCCCAATAATTTTAGACCTATCTCTGTGCTACCTACTTTTAGCAAAATCTCTGAAAAAATAATGTTGGAACAAATGCAAAGTTTTTTTAACAGAAATAATCTTCTACACTGTAAACAATTTGGTTTTAGAAAGGGTCGCTCAACAACTGATGCTGGTGTTGAGTTAATACAAAATATATATGAGGCCTGGGAGGACTCACATGATGCGCTGGGCGTTTTTTGTGACTTGTCCAAGGCGTTTGATTGCGTTCATCATGACACCCTGATCAGGAAATTACACTACTATGGATTTCGCGACACTGTTCTGGATCTACTCGTCTCCTATTTGACTGAGAGGATTCAGAAAGTAGACGTCAACGGGGAGAGGTCCCAGGGCGCCTCGGTTAAAATGGGAGTTCCGCAGGGTTCAATTCTTGGTCCTTTTCTATTTTTAATATATATAAATGACTTGCCTGCTTTTGTACAAGACAGGCATGAGATTGTATTATTTGCAGATGATACTTCACTTATGTTTAAAATTAAAAGACGATTGCAAATTTATGACGATGTAAATAGTTCTATCTCAAGAATAGTTTACTGGTTTAATGCGAATAACTTGTGCCTCAATGAAGGGAAAACTAAATGTATAAAATTTGTTTTACCCAATGTTAAAGAGGTTCACACCACTGTTAACATAAAGCATAAAAATGTGGACCTTGTGGATACCGTAATATTTCTTGGTATTACTTTAGATTCAAAGCTTCAGTGGGGCCCACATATTGATAAATTGTCGAAGAGACTTAGTTCTGCAGCCTACGCTGTATGGAAAATACGTCAGCTGACTGATGTTGATACAGCAAGACTTGTATACTTTGCCTATTTTCATAGTGTGATGTCGTATGGCATTTTGCTGTGGGGAAATGCTGCCGACATTCAGACTGTTTTTGTGCTGCAAAAAAGGGCTATTCGTGCTATTTATAACCTTCAAATAACAGACTCTTTGAGAGAAAAATTTAAAGAAATTGGTATTATGACCGTCGCGTCGCAATATATTTACGAGAATATAGTATATGTTCATAAAAATATACATTCGTTTTGTAAAAACAGTGATATTCATTCAGTAAATACTAGGCAAAAGAATATGTTAGCGTTACCAAATACTAGGCTTAAAAAAATTAATAATTCTTTCAAAGGCCTTTGTGTACGTTTCTACAATAAAATCCCAAATAATATTAAAGCACTTAACTTGAATAAATTTAAAGTCACTATCAAGGGCGCACTTATGAAAAAAGCATATTATAAAGTGTCTGATTATATGACAGATAAAACTGCTTGGGATTGACAAAAAATGTGATAATTGACGTTCAAAGGGTGTTAACACTTTGTGATAATGGGATAAATTTCATTCGAGTAACTGTTCCACTCACACCGACAGGCATTTCTATATTATTAAAAAAATGTTTGTGAAATATAATATTGTAATGTTGGCATTTTAAAAGAGGCGACAAAAAAAATACAAGACCTTCCGAGTTTCTTGCCTGTTCTTCTCGAGAAGGCTCTCCCAATTTCCGAACAGGTGTAGAGTCAATTTTTTTTTTCATTTGACTTGTATTTGCACACATCTTAATAATGGTTGGGGTGTGTGTACATACAAGGATTAAATAATTTAGTTAATTAGATTCTTGGTTGAAGATTTTTATGTTTTTTTTGACGTCAATAAGTGCCTGTAAAGGTCTATATTGAATAAAGATTTTTGAGTTTGAGTTTGAGTTTGAGTTTGCACAGGTACCTATCTCAATACTACCTATTCCTGTCGCCAAGCAGCGATGCCAATTGCTGTGTTCCGGGTTGAAGGGTAAATACAGGCAGTGAAACTACTGGGTACCGTGACTTGACACCTTATGTTACAAGTGGGCAACGTACACTGCGGTTCTTATTGGGATTGCCTACTTGCGAATCAGTTTGTCAATCTGCTTGTTTGCCAACTTTGTTGTATAAAAAATCTGCATTGGATAGAAAGAGTAGAGGACAAAGGTTTCCATTATTATGGTCGTCTAATTTTATTTGATATTTCGAAATAAGATATAAATATAAGGGATACGTATTTTCTAAATCTAAGTCCTGTAAGTAATTTGAATAGTTGGTCATTCTAAAAGAGCTTATACGCCGTTTGATATATGTACTACCGTGGTGTGAACAATGCTCGAAGAGCGCTCGATGTCAGACGAATGATTAAAAAATAGGGCCCTTGTGGCCTTACCATAATCGCTTATAGCAAGGTTGAAATAATAATGAAACAGAGACACCGCTCTTGCTGCGTATAGCGCCATCCCGCTCTCAGGGCGGTTTTAATATTGTTTTGAGCGGTCATGGTTAGGGGCAGGTCGTCACTGTTCGTGTTAACGACTGCGTTGTAAATTGTAAAGGCAGAAACAAACTATTGTGTCGTGGTGTGTTGTGCCGCGTCAGAAGCGTGTCGCTTGCATACATTTAATATGGCTAGCTAGAAACACATTATTACAGTGTGTTGTGTCGTGGCGCTAATGTGTTTCTAGCCATATAAAATGTATGAAACCGATACGCTTCTGACGCGTCACAACACAACACGACACAATAGTTTGTTTCAAGCGTTATACACGTGTAGTGGTTACATTTGTCGGTTTTTATTTTTTTTGTTTGTCACACGTTTTCCTTCACCGTACAAGCGCCAGACAAATGTACACATGTGGAATTCGAAAACGAAAAACATATTGGTATATGGCGGTCTCGAACCCCGGACCTGCCTATTGGAAGGCAAGTGCCGAGTCCACAGCGCCATAATATAATTACAGCTAGTAATAGTCAGCTAATACAAGTATATAACCTTGGATACGACTATGTATTCTAGGGTTTTCATTGCCTCCCCGCCCCGCCCTTAATTGAATATAGCTACGCTCTTGGCTGTACCTTATTGGGATTAACGCTGCCTTTCTCCCTTTTAATCTTAAACCAATGCCTAATATATTCATATTGGAAGTGAAATAGTTTAACCGCCTCCATAGTCTAGTGGCTAGAGCACCCGGTATTAATCGAAGGGTCCGGGGTTCGATTCCCCACGGGGAACAAAAGGTATTCTGTCATGTTTGGTTGCTTATTAGTCCGCCTGGCTACCTGTTTGTCGTCATAATAACAATGTTAGCATTACATCGTTGTTCCAACATTTACTACAAAGATTACCAGTTCTTCAGTCGTTCAGGAGTCTTGGTGAATCTCGCTTCCATCTTCGGCCTTATAGTAACTTACCATCAGATTAAATGAAGGCCAAGAGCTTTCTTGCTGTGTATAAAAATAATGGTAGTTGTTAATGATTCGCACAATACGTCTGCTATCGGCATGATTACATATCGATCTCTATACGGTTCAAGTTGCCGACAGATGGTCAGTGATATGGCGATAATTAGGAACTGGAGAAAGTCAGCGTCGGCTTTGTCCGATGTACTGTAGTGGATGCCGCCATTAGACGGCCTATCAGCGAATTATCTTATAGTATAGAATACAAGTGGTAATTACATGCTAATATTTTACCCCGCGAATTGTTCGCTATTTAGCTGAATGAATGACGTTAGATTCGTTCGGAGTGATTCGAATAATTAAATAATTACTTACTATGGAACAAATTTTAATGATATTTGGTATAGAGATAGATAAATTCCTTAGGATAAAGGCTACTTTTTATTTATAAATTTTAATGAGTTTCCTAGGGATGCAGACGAAGTCGCGGGCAGTAACTAGCTTTATCTGCAAGCCTCAGAAATTCTCAAAACCAAAATAAATTAAAACTATAAAATTTTTTTCACTTGCGCCTTCTACTTCTGCGCGGGCTGTGGAATGTCAAATTTTTCGTGGGGAACAGTCAATCACAATACGGCGCGGGAATGTAGATAAAAAAATTATCTCTGCTGGGCCTTTATTATAAAAAAAACAACAAGGTTTTATATGTGTAAATCTTCATCATCAAAATCATAGCTCATAAGCCGTTGTTATTTTTGTCATCGAGCCAATAAACCATATAAATGATCATGTTGATTTTTATACTTTGACACCCCATATTCCCCTTTTAAGGGGTAAATTCTGAAAAAACCTGAAACACGTATAAATTCATCTATCGACAGGAATACTCCTATGAAGTTTCGAATAAAGTAATCTGAATTTCACAAGGACTAGTCGCTGGCAATAGCTTGTATTACTTATATTAAAAAATGTAATATTAACAAAAGTACCTTTTCCCTCCTCAAAATTACCAAGACGTTCCACAATAATGTTTTTTATTGATTAACTCGACGGTTGTTTGATTGAGTCAGGATTAACCTGAGTGAATCCTGACTCACTTAATGATTGATTGACTCAATCATGATTAATTTAAGCAACATTTGTTCGCGCGTGCAAGTTCTTACCAGGGTCGTCTGCTTGGGTACCTTCGTCTTACCTATTTTTGCCACATAGCAACAGTGCTTGCATTGCTGTGTTCCGGTTTGAAAGGTAAGGAAATTACTGGGTACCGTGACATTACATCTAATGTCCCAAGTTGGCAACGTACACGTGGTTCTTGTGGGGGTTGCAGTTTTGCTACGAATCTCACAGGAGCCACATGTATTATAGGCGACTGTACCACTTACCATCAGGCGGGCAATTTGCTTGTTTGCCAACTTAGTTGCAATGAAAAAAAGTGATCCCCGTTGAGTGTATTGTGGGTGTGCGCAGGAGCAGCCCGATGCTGACGGCGTTCCTGGCGCTGTCGCTGCTGGCGCTGGCGTGCGGCAACGGCGCGGCCGTGCTGGCCGCCACCGGCCTGCAGCGCGACGTCACGCGCCCGCCGACCAACCCCGCGCCCACCTTTGAGGTACACACCCACCATTCTGAGCTACTATTCTCTCTCTTCAATCGGTCCCTCAATGCTGAGGATCGTGACCTGACCCCTGTCACTAGGTCGACTCTCGGATTACTGCTCGCCATGAACGACGGTCTTGCGCCAGATGCAGTGCTTTGTGTATAGGCATCTTCAGCGTCTTTGCAACAAGGTCAGTCCAACGAGCCGGTCTGCGGCCACGCGGTCTGCTTCCTTCCACTTTCCCTAGCATGATGGTCCTTTCTTAATTGTCAGGGTTTCTCCGCGCCACGTGGCCAAAAAACTGGAGGGCTCTACGAATTACAAGTGTTGATAGCCATTCTCTTATTTTTAGCTCCTCCAATATAGAGTCGTTGGTCCGAAACTCTGTCCAGCTCACGCGCAGCATCCGTCGCCAGCACCACATTTCAAAGGCAACGATGCGAGACAAATCTGCAGCTTTTAGTGTCCAAGTTTCAGCACCATAGTAGAATATAGAGAAAACCAAGGTGCGTACGAGATTGATTTTTGTTCGGCGCCGAATGTTGCGGTCTCTCCATATCTTGGTTAGTTTCGTCATCACGTTTTTTGCCATTGCGATGCGACGATGGACGTCCTTTTCACACAAGTTGTTGTTTGTGATAAGGGAACCAAGGTACCTGAACTCCTGTACTATTTCAAACTCGTCCATGGCATCTGTTTGTTTTAATTTCTCAGCTCTATCCACAATCATGACTTTCGTCTTGCTACTGTTGATGGACAGACCGAGGTCTTCACTTACAGTCCTAACCCTTTCCAAGAGCTCAGCCATTTCATCAGCACTGCCGGCCAGAAGCGTTGTGTCGTCCGCATAACGGAGATTAGATATCTTCTGTCCTCAGACTACAATTCCTCCCTTCCATCCTTCAAGGGCCTTTCTTAGGATATATTCGCCGTAGATGTTAAAGAGAATCGGCGATAAAATGCATCCTTGTCGTACCCTATTGTTATTTAAATAAAAGTCTTCATATCTTGTACCACTATATTTTATATTCATCACCAATATACAGTACTTTTAATTATTTCTTTTAGCAAACATTATATCTACGCCACAAGTAACAGAGACCCAACAGGAAGAAGTGTGGCCATATTATATCATTCCGTTCCACTAAACAATTACACTGAGTGTTGCTATTATAAGAAAAGCATTACCACACAACATATCCCTTTCTTATATGCGAAGGGTTTGGATGTCGAGTCTTCCAACTTTACATTGCCCTTGCTGTTGCTATATAGGTTACGAATGAGAATAATGAGATGATGAGATACTCCCATATCCAGCAACACGAGCCACATCTTCCGCCAGGACACGCAGTCAAAAGCCTTCCTGTAATCAACAAAACACAGAACAGCTGGTTTGTTAAATTCCTGGCATGATTCGATGATTTGGCGTAGGTTAAAGATTTGCTCTCGCGTGCCTTTACCTTTTACAAAGCCGGCTTGTTCTTGCGGAATTTGCCCATCAAGAAAATGTTTGATGCGTCTGTTGATCACATGAAGTAAAATCTTGCTGGCGTGTGAAATCAGTGCAATTGTTCTGTAGTTATCACACTTTTTGGTGGAACCTTTTTTGTGCAGCGGTACTATGCATGACGTAGTCCATTCCTCAGGTCATTTTTCCGTCAACCAGATCCTGTTACAAATGGTGTGTATTAGGTCGAGGGCTTTCTCGCCTAGTGACTTTAAGACTTCCGAGGTAATTTGGTCAATTCCAGGCGCCTTAAATAAAAAAAATGCAGCCTAAAATTAAAAATGTATTCAAAATGCATAAGATGGGTGTTTACCGCGTGATCACTAAAAAGTGAAACAATTTAAAGTAGTTTAATAAGTGTGTGAGGACGAGGAAAAAAAATCTCCAAAATATGCTCGATGTGATTGTAAATAATAATAATAAAAATATTTTAGGTCATTATCGTCAGTCAACTAGGCGGTCGGGCTTCCGAAGGCCGTATGTACTAATATTGAAAAATGAATTCCCTCACTCGCATATCTTGCACAGCCATCTACAGCGGCGGCTTGTGCAACAGCTGTCAGCGTCAGTATCATTCATCTGAGATAAAATCAGCTGAATATGTCTCCGTAGCACCGCACCCTCTTCCGGCCGTGTGTCGACACTAGACACGGTTTGACGAATCATTTAAATTCATGATACCTATGATTTGGATACGATTTTTTTTATCGAATACAAAAAATGAAAAGGTTTTATGCTCGACTGTATACATAATATGTTGTTAAATTCCAATTTTGAATTCCTGTGGTGCTTAATAAGACTTTAGTAGGTAAGTAGAAAACTATAATTAATTTATAAGCGCAATACTATTCTGTGAGTACTGTCACGGTAATATACCGGGTGGAAAAAAAAGACCGTGGTTGGAGGAAAAGTACCTTTAATATTGATGATGGCAAATTTTACTGAAAGGAAACATGCCTTTATTTTTAAAAATAATCAAAACTGCATTTATTAATTTTTGAAAAATCACCTGCTTGAGCCGGTATCGAACCGGTGAAATATGACAAAAAAAACATTCTGTATTTTATGGTACCAACCGAAAGAGTCAGTAAAACAAATTGATTCTTTTAAACAACAAAGTATCTTAAATTAAAGAAAGACCAAGAAAAATATTTTTTTATTTTAGTATCTAAAGAAAATACTTGATAATAGTTCACTTAACTTATGAATTACTCAAAATGAGACCCATTTTCACGTATGCACAGACGTATTCCCCAACTGAATTCGCTATATTCAATCAACTTGATATAAAAGGCGACACGCGCCTTTTATATCGAGTTGACTGAATATTTAAAATATTAGTTGTGAATGGGCTTAATAATAAGAAAAAAATTCTTGGTCTTTCTTAAATTTAAGATACTTACTATGTTGTTTATAAGAAATTGATCCTTATGAATGATTCTTTCGGTTGGTACCATAAAATACAGAATGTTTTTCTTGTCACATTTCACCGGTTCGATTCTCAGCTCAAGCAGGTGACTTTTCAAAAATCTTTAAATGCAGTTATAATTATTTTTGAAAATAAAGGAATGTTTCCTTTCAGTAAAATTTGCCATCATCAATATTAAAGGTACTTTTCCTCCAACCACGGTCTTTTTTTCCACCTGGTATACTATTACCGTGGTACTGTCTACGCCTTTAGCTATATATTATAAGTAAAAGTAATCTATACTTATTTTTTATTATTTTAGTTTTTTAATATTATAAAGCTGAAGAGTTTGTTTGTTTGTTTGTTTGGTTGGACGCGCTAATCTCAGGAACTACTGATTCAAATTGAAAAATTGTATGTAGGTATACAAAATCACGCTTCGCTACGATCAATAGAAGCTGAGCATCATGATAAATGTTACCAAAACGGGAAAATTTTACCTATGTACGACATGTTGTTTTTTTTCGATATCCACGCGTACGCAGTCGCGGGAACAGATAGTGTATCATAAAATTGTAACATTAGTTTTCTAATTCCCCATGTATACATTTTTTTCGCAGAGCCAACTATGTGTATGATTACAATTACGATATATAACTTTTATATGACTATGTTAACATGGGTAGATTTCGGCTGGATAGGGTCTTACCAAACATATAAACACGGTGCCTATAGTATACTGTTGGTGTACCTTTTCCGTAAATAAATAAAGCTATACAGGTATTCACCGTAGGAGCGCCAGACAAATGAAAATATGAAATGCCAAAAACGAAAAACACATGGCGGTCTCGAACCCCAGACCTCCCGATTGGACGGCAAGAGCCGAGTCCACAGCGCCACCGAAGCTCGAGCCGGCATGTACCAATGTGTTTTTCGTTTTTCGAATTTTGAGTGAGGCAACCTGCATACATCTGCGAAGAAATTGAAAAGTGTATGTGAAGTCGATCAATCCGCACTGGGCCAGTGTGGTTGAAGGCTCAAACACCCTAACTTAGGGTAGGCTCGAGCTTCGGTGGCGCTGTGGAGCTCGGACCCACTATTTAACGTGCCTTCCGAAGCACGGAGGAGCTCGAGATGTTTCATATTTTGGTCACCCATCGTAGGACCGACCAATGCCAACGTTGCTTAACCTTAGCAATCATTCGCTAAGCTCACGCGCCAATGCGCTGATGATGAAAAATTTCTTATGGGTGTCTCCTAACCCACAAAAAACCTTCCATTCCTGGTTAAGGGATAGTTCTTTAAATATAATGACAACATATTTATACGTAGATGTATGTATTCTTTAAAGTTATTCAGGCGTGCTAATACTGAAAATAACAACTTCTTACCAATGAGATTGTTAGGAGTGTGGGAATAATTCTTTTAATGCCGTTTTCAACGAAACACGTTTTGTTTTGTTTGCCCCGGGCCAAATTGTAATACGCACGTTAAATTCGCAAATGCTTATTATTTTGCGAAATAAAATAACATGTCAGAAGAACATAGCTAAGATTATTACAGCGTCAATTATATTATTTAAACCGAGTGCGGTTGCCTTGAGCAAGCCTCTTGCTCATCTTCGTATAAAGTTGGGTGCACACGAACTAACAAGAACACGAACAGTTCGTTATGTTTGTTATATGTATTGTTTTATACACGGCCGGTTCGTTTGAGGGGCGCAAAACCCTTCGCCATTAACGAAACTCCGTAACCAAACTCCGGGCTGTACTTATGTCAGTGATACACGGAGCCTAATAGCCTAAATCGCACGTTAGAATTACCTTAACCTAAGTAATAAACAAAGAAACTCACTATAGCAAGTGTCCCATACAGCACCTGAACAGCAGCGGAGAGAGGAGCGCTCCCCTGTGGTCAAAGCCCAGCCATGGACCCTGAATATCTTCTAGGATGATCTTGATCACAACACAGTGGACGTGACAAATAACTATACACATACACAGGGCCCTGAATAGGTTACCATCCAAGACACCTGATTACTTAAATAAGGTAATAATTAAATTCGCGAGTCGGCAGCATTTCACTCGTGTGCGCTGTCACCGACCTATCAATACGCGCGAAAGTGTGCGACTAACTTTCCGGGAGGGCATCTAGCCGTTGCATCGATCAAAAATTGTTAGCAATTGTAGACGATAATTAAAGATTTTTTTAGCTTAATATAATAGTAGTCCAGTTTACCACCCGTATTCGATGTTGGTGTTAATTGTGTTAAGATTAAACTCCGTCACTGTCACACTCCGTACTGGCTTTCGTCGTGTCACCACTTCGGCTGCCGCATGACCATTGGCACATGTCAGTTATGAGCTACCCACTTCTAACAATATTTTTATATTGCTTACCTCAACGCCTCAACGTCTTTTATGTTGCCATTTCAATTATTTCCTATTTATCTAGCATTAGTACTATTGAAATTAATTATTGAATTGGCACATTTAGATTAAGAATACTTAATGAGAGTTACTTGTTATTTTTATAAATCATGACATTTGTTCTTGTTCAATTGTGTGCACGCGGCTTAAGGTGGCTATTACCTCATTTACCTCGTGTTCAGGCGAGAGTGGCGTGGTAGGCGGTCGTGGATCATGCATGCGTGAGATCTGTCAGCATCATGTATGTTATGTTACAGATGCCTCATATCAGAAATGTTATATTATAGTAGGTGTTAAAGAACACCGAAATCATATTTAAGGGTAGGTGTGTATGTATCCATCAGAAGTGGAGATTTTGTAGGACAAATATTGGGGCTAATCACGCTACTTTTTTCACGCAAACTAAATAAAATATTTTTTGATCCTAGTATCGACAGCCCTGCATCAGCGTAGCTTGTTTCTTCATTCAGTGTTCACATTTCTTTTGTGTTAATTCCATAGTTAGCTGGACCATGGTTGGCATTTGAAAGATTTTGCTTTCGGCTTAAAGTCAATTAGCTTGGAAAGTATTATAGGTTTCTAGATTTAGGACAAGCACCTAGGGGCCATCTAAATCTATATGCTCTTTAAAATCGACTTTGAAAACACAAAAAAGTCAAAAATAATACAAGCATACATACAATTTCACATACCTATTTATATTGAAGCCGGAAAAAGATTTCCATTGTATTTTAGTACAATTATTTATTCTGTGCCCGACGTAAACACCTAGATAACTTAAAAGAATTATACTTGCGACCTAAACAATATTTAAAGAATCGTTCCTTAACTCCTAACTGTTAAGGAGTTATACTTTCCGTCACCAACTCACTAAAGCAACTTGAAGGAATACAATTAAGGGTCATTACGTGCTTATTATACATATTTAAAGAACTAACCCTTAATTTTAAAAGCCAAGAATCCTTCCATTATCAATTCAGCGTGATGGAAGCATCCTTAAGATAAATTATCTAGTGAATTACAATAATTCATATATCATCAGGTCGAGGCTACAGCTATCATCTGATGTAACCACGGCTTCTTGTAGATGTTATTAAAATCCATGGGAAATAACAAATCGTGACGAACATGTGAGGTCACACAGCCGTTCTGTTAGTAAACATGTAATTATAGAATTTTTATAATGCTTTGTTTATAAATTATATCACAAAAAATATCTAACAAAAAATATAATCCGCCTTCAAAAATACAAAAAGTAAAAAATGATATAAGAATACAACTTAGAGCATTCAGCCTAGCTCTAAGGAATACAAACAACATTCCATTTTTCATTTTGAATTCGGTGCGGATGATCGATGATCATTGATCATGAGTTAAAAAAGCAATGCCATTGACGCGTTATTGATACATCATATATGCATTAACACTACAGCTCATTATTTACGTCCCACCGAAAGGCTCGAGATCTACCCTATGTTAGGGTGTTTAGGCCTTAGTCAACCACGCTGGCCCAGTGCGGATTGGTCGACTTCACATACACCATTGAATCTCTTCGCAGATGTATGCGCAGAGAAGAAAAAAATATTGAAAAAAAAATTTTTTTAGGGTAGCTCCCATACAAGTAAAATGGGAGTAATTATTTTTTTTCGACTAAGCCATCGTGTGGGGTATTGTTGAATAGGTCTTTAAAAAATAATGTAAGGTTCAGAACACTTTTTTCGATTTAGGAATACGTTTCTCAAATATTTGGTTTTAAAGTGCAAATTTTTGTTAGAGGTAAGTGTCGCTCCCCCCCCCCCCCCCTATCTGTTAAACGGTTATATATGGACACGTGAAAAAAATTACAACAGTATATATAACGAAGTTTAAAGGAAAACTATCAGAGTGTCAGAGCCAAACGATGATCTCCTAGAAAGTGTTAAAATTTGTCACCGACGTCAATATAGAAGAAGATTATTTTTAAGTTTTTAGTGTTTTTGAAGTCGGTTCTATTTTTGTAAAAAAAAAATATTTTTAACTTTTTAGTGAATGAAATCTTTTTAGTGAAAGAAACCCTAATTTCATACCAGCTCACGGTGAGCTGGTATTAAATTAGTGTTATCCTCGATTTTCGATGGGATCCCATCATCCGATCCTGACTTTGGTGACCATGGGACTACCCTTGCAGTATACTCTATCAAATACAAAAATAATTTTGGAAATCGGTTTAAAAATGACGGAGTTATGAGGTAACAAACATTTAAAAAAAATACAACCGAATTGATAACCTCCTCCTTTTTTGAAGTCGGTTAAAAAGTTATAGATGACCAACTTATAAAATGTACTCGGAAAAGTAAAATTTCATTGAAATTTAGCACTGAATATAAATTTACAAACCACGTGAAGTTAAGGAAATATAACATCATTGCAGCTTTAATAATAATAACGCCTAATTTAATAGCAACGTGTTGTGAGGTGCGAGTGTGAACTCAAAGTTGGCATTTGCAACTACGGAACCCTATACTGTGCGTGGCCCGACACGCACTTGACCGTTTTTTAGGGTTCCGTAGCCAAATGGCAAAAATCGGAACCCTTATAGATTCGTCTGTCTGTCTGTCCGTCCGTATGTCACAGCCACTTTTCTCCGAAAGTATAAGAACTACACTGTTGAAACTTGGTAAGTAGATGTATTCTGTGAACCGCATTAAGATTTTCACACAAAAATAGAAACAAAGCAATAAATTTTGGGGGTTTTCCATACATAAAACTGAAACCCAAAATTTTTTTTTCATCAAACCCATGCGTGTATCTATGGATAGGTCTTCAAAAATTTGATGTTTCTAATATCAATTTTTTCTAAACCGAATAGTTTGCGCGAGAGACACTTCCAAAGTGGTAAAATGTGTGTCCCCCCCTGTAACTTCTAAAATAAGCGAATGATAAAACTGAAAAAAATATATGATGTACATTACCATGTAAACTTCCACCGAAAATTGGTTTGAACGAGATATAATAAGTAGTTTTTTTAATACGTCATAAATCGTACGGAACCCTTCATGGGCGAGTCCGACTCGCACTTGACCGGTTTTTGTTTAATGGTCGCGGGCCAGACTTCAACGCTTCGCGGGCCGGAGATAGCCCGCGGGCCGTAGTCTCCCCATCCCTGATCTAAACCACGCTACTTTGTACCCCGCAGTTTCCCCGAGCTAGAGTGGCGGGGCGCTGCTATCTGCTATCAAAACTGTTCTGATCGAAGCGTCACCGACAGGAGGAGATGAAGGCGTGGAACCCGGTGCTGGCGAACATCGCGGTGCTGATAGTGGCGAGCGTGCAGTGCTTGGTGTGCGTGGGCAGCGTGTGCGCCGTGTCGCGCCGCGTGTGCCCCTGCCTGCGCGCGCGCCGCCCCTTCGACCACAACCAGTTCGAGGCGGCGCCGGCGCTGGCGCCCGCGCGGCTGCAGCTCGTCGACGAGGCCAAGCCGCGGGGGCAGCTCGCGCGCAACCTGGACGGGAAGCTGCACGAGACGCTCAAGAAGAAAAAGGTTGGTGACCGTATCGGTGGTTTTATTTGATTTGCACTGTTCGTATGTATGTTGATCGCTTCAAAATTTTTTAGATCACTCCGCATCCGATTGAGCTGAATTTAGTTAAGTCGACAAAACAATGTTATGTATACCCGTTGTATGGTTTGTTGTAACTCCTTTGGCGAAAAGATGCTCGGGCAAGAAGCGATCAATGTCCGCACGCCCGCGCCCGCCCATGGCGGATGAAACCTAACAAAAACACTGTACGACTTTCAATCTACAACCCCCATAAGGACGCCAATGTGATGTCACATAAAATTTCAAGTCACAGACTCACAGTAGTACATAGCAATTTTCACTGCCTGTCTTACCCTTCAAACCGGACCACAACGATGCAAGCATCACTGCTTGATGGCAGAAATAGCTCACCTATTTCTGCTGGTACAGTCATGGAGGACTCTGGTACAGTCTCCATCTGGTGGCAGACGACTCTAATACCGTCTCCATCAGCAGACCTAGCACGGTGCGTGGACTGTAGAAGTGAAGGTGACTAACCTCGTCCTGTCTAGCTTCATTGTTATATGAGAGCGCGAGAAGAAACATGTTATTGTCTCTTTTCCCGTTTTGTCTGCGGTTCGCGCTACGCCTCCTGGTGGCAGACGACTCTGGTACACACTCCCTCTAGTGGCAGAGGACTTTCGTACAGTCTCCCTCTGGTTACAACGACTTTGGTACACATTCCTTCTAGTGGCAGTCCTTCGTAGTCTCGCTCCGGTGGCAGACGACTCTGGTACAGAGTCTCCCTCTGGAGTCTGGAGTGTACCTATTTGTAATGTGTGGGCAGGAGGAGTCGGCCGGGGCGCCTGCGGAGTACGGCAGCGCCGCGAGCCGCGAGCGGCGCGTGTCGTGCTGGCTGGGGGTGGGGGTGGGGGTGGGGGCCGGCCGCCGCGCGCCGCCCGTGCTGCTGCTGCCCGCGCCGCCGCCGCCGCACGCCGCCAGCACGGTCAGTACCCGCACTCTCCATAACTCAAAAAAACTTAATAAATCTTACTTTACTAATATTTTCAAGAGGAATGATTTGTATGTTTGTATTGAATAGGCTCCGAAACAACTGGACCGATTTGAAAAATTCTTTCACTAATAGAATGCTACAATATTACCGAGTAACATAGGTTATAAAATATTTTCTTACGGGAAAAATGGAATTGGAATTCCATATTTTAGGGAAAATAGGGAGAAACGAAGATAACGCGGTCGAAGCTGCAAGCGGAAAGCTAGTATTCAATATAGACCTTTACAGGCACTTATTGACGTCAAAATAAAAACATAAAAATCTTCAACCAAGAATCTAATTAACTAAATTATTTAATCCTTGTATGTACACACACCCCAACCATTATTAAGATGTGTGCAAATACAAGTCAAATGAAAAAAAAAAATTGACTCTACACCTGTTCGGAAATTGGGAGAGCCTTCTCAAGAAGAACAGGCAAGAAACTCGGAAGGTCTTGTATTTTTTTTGTCTCCTCTTTTAAAATGCCAACATTACAATATTATATTTTTTTTAATAATATAGAAATGCCTGTCGGTGTGAGTGGAACAGTTACTCGTATGAAATTTATCCCACTATCACAAAGTGTTAACACCCTTTAAACGTCAATTATCACATTTTTTGTCAATCCCAAGCAGTTTTATCTGTCATATAATCAGACACTTTATAATATGCTTTTTTCATAAGTGCGCCCTTGATAGTGACTTTAAATTTATTCAAGTTAAGTGCTTTAATATTATTTGGGATTTTATTGTAGAAACGTACACAAAGGCCTTTGAAAGAATTATTAATTTTTTAAGCCTAGTATTTGGTAACGCTAACATATTCTTTTGCCTAGTATTTACTGAATGAATATCACTGTTTTTACAAAACGAATGTATATTTTTATGAACATATACTATATTCTCGTAAATATATTGCGACGCGACGGTCATAATACCAATTTCTTTAAATTTTTCTCTCAAAGATTTTCTCTCATATAAACTTATACCGACTTTCCGCCCGCGGCAATCGGATCACTCAATATTCCCTGTTCTAATTTCTCCTGTTCTCTTTCGGGCTTACCAAATTTTCGTAAAGAATTCTCAAATAATGGAGTGGTTAATTTAATATTATTAAATCAAGAAATGACAGATTACCTCAAATAATGTTCATCCCCGTCATACTCTCGTTTTACCCCCTTCGGGGATTTTCTCTGTATTCAGATATGCCTAATTACTAATTAACATAATAATCTTATTAAATGCGACAATGATGACTTGCCTGTACAATCTGTTCACCATTATCTCTCACCAAATAAACATTTAAATAGTAATATCTACATATATAAAAGGAGAAGTTCCCATCTATAGACGCACGCACAGCCGTAACCGCTAATGGTAGAAACGTAAAATTGGGAGAGTTGTTTTAATTCAAAATGTAGACGCCCACTTAAAAAATTTTAACCCTGAAGGGATGAAATAGGGGTTGCAAGTTTGTATGACTTTTTTAATTAGCAACGATTTTGATAAAACTTGAGATTCATGCTCTTAAAAACATTTTATTGAACACGTGTGTCATGATTTATTGGAATTCAACCCTTTAGGGTGCAAAATAGGGGCTGAAAGTTTCTATGGTAAATATTTAAAATCTGCTCCAATTTCTATGAAATTTATTATCCGGGCTTAAATGGGCTACAACATTATTATTGCTACGGGAAAATTAAAATTCCCACGGGAAAACAATAATAACGCGGGCGAAGCCGCAAGCGAAAAACTAGTAAAATATAAAAAACTATCCTATCTTTTATGTTCGACTAAATTACATACTGTAAGTCAAATGTCATCAAAGTCGGTTAAGTAATTTCGGAATTTATTCCGGGCAAACATCGCGACGCCAGATTTTTTTACATGTACGAGTAAGTAATACAGCAGTTTACTTTTCGTGTTACGTACCTGTACTTTTTAAACAGTAAATTTTCCCTCATACATAAAATAACAATTCACGACATCTTTAAAAATTAATCTTCTTTCTTAAATGCTGTAATGCGAATGATCTGCGATTGCATACAGTGTGAGTTGTAGCACTCCATGCGACCCTTCGCGGTAGTAACCATTTATAAAATATGAATATGATAATGAAATGTTCCTTGCCTAGTACGTTGGCAGTTTCATTCCAATCATTTTGGTTATATTCGAACTGCAATTCGGCAGTCGTAATGCACTCAAACTGCAATTCGGCAGTCGCAATGCATTCGAAGTGCAATTCGGCAGTCGCAATGCATTCGAAGTGCAATTCGGCAGTCGCAATGTATTCGAACTGCAATTGGGCAGGCGCATTAGAAAAGCGGTCTGCATGGAGCCATAATAAAGTTTCAACTCAAAAAACCGTACGCATCTGGACAACCTCGTATGAAATAGGACACTCATTAAAAGTGCTTTCGTTTCGCGGCAAACTAGAAACGCGTCGAAAGTCATAATTACCGTATTCACGGGCGGTAATGGGCTGTCGGCTCGTGAGGGCCGGTGCCGGTGCCGGTGTCGCGGGTCACACGACACGGGCAATAATGGCCGCGAAATTGGCCACTCACGATCCGCCGTGCGTTTGGCACCGCCATTACACTACAGCGGTTGGCGCAAAAAATGCCCGAGTTTGACAGAACTATAAAAAACCGGCCAAGTGCGGATGAGAACCGGGTTCCGTACATACTTATCTATGTATATAAGTTCCTTTCTACATATTGAATGTTTCAGATTTTTTACCTTAGTATGTGCTGCATGACCTTGATTCCTGCCAAATTTCACGGTTCTAGGTTAACGAGAAGTACCATATCCGTCTTATTACAAAACATGGTCTAGTTTAAACCAGGACTAAGTTGAAGCTGTCTCTATCTATGCATTGTGGAAGATGAAATTTCCCCACACCTACGGAGGATATACTCGTACAAGTGAACGCCGCCTAGCATCTCACGCGCCTTCATCGAAGCAACATCTGTCCGTGCGTCTGACATTTTTGCGTATTTTCTCACATGTTTAAATTCATTTATTTAATTGGTTTGATTTTGTAAAATTATCAAAGTCTGTTGTTACTTTGTATCGATTGTAATTTTTTTTTATTTCTGAAAAGGTTTGTAAGAGTATATTAACACAAGTGGTTTAAACCAAGACTAACTTTAGACCAGGTTTAGTCCAGGTTTTGTAATAAGACCGTATAGCTTTTGATTTCCGTATGAAATCGCAAAATATGTGAAAATAAATATGTGACATACCTCAACGGTATGTCCTTTGATCACGTTGACTTTCATGATTTTTTACAGTTGAAAGAGACCCTAGATCCGAGTATCTGAAAAAGGATTGACAGACAGACGGACAGATGGACTACGAAGTGATCCTATATCAGGCTTGTGTTTTTATCCTTTAGAGGTTTGGAACCATAAAAATTACACAATTCAAACTTCAACTCAAAAATCTTTACTCAGTATACACCTTTACACTACAGGCACTTATTACCAAACAATATACAAGAATCTAATGGACCAAAAAATTTAATAAAAATTTAAGAAACTAAGACAAGTAATGCATTAGTTAATCCATTTATGTACACACAAACAGCTAAATTAGCTTCTAAGAAACTTGGTGTGCTCAACAGATCGAGACAGTCTTTCACTCCGGCGCACCGCCTTCAGCTTTACAAGGCGCAGGTTCGGCCTCATATGGAATAGTGTTCTCATCTTTGGGCTAGGGCACCCCAATACCAACTTCTCCCACTGGACCGCATTCAACGGAGAGCGACTCGAATCGTCGACTGCCAGGAAATTTCAAATCGGCTTGATACCTTGGCGCTGCGTAAAGATGTAGCTTCGCTATGCATCTTCTATCGTATTTATTACGGGAAATGCTCCGAGGAATTGTTCGGACTTATACCTGCCGCCTCTTTCCGCCATCGTTCCACGCGTCAAAAAATCCATGCCCATCACTTAGATGGTTGGCATCAGTCCACAACTGTGCGTTTCGCTCGAAGTTTCCTGCCTCGCACAGTCAAACTTTGGAACGAATTGTCGCCTGCGGTATTTCCGGACCGATACGACCTTCAAACTTTCAAAAAAAGAGCGTATTTCCACCTCAAAGGCCGGCAACGCACTTGTAACTCCTCTGGGGTTGCGGGTGTCCATGGGCGACGGCAATTACTTACCATCAGGTGATACGTCTGCTCGCTTGCCCCCTATCACATAAAAAAAACACAACCCAACCATAATTAATGTATGCGAATACAAGGCTTATAAACATTCTAGAGAGCGCTATGTAGTATAAGTAGATGTAAGAAATAAATAAATAAAAATAAAGTAAAATTTAAAAAAATGACCACTCTACACCTGCTCGGAAATTGGGAGAGCCTTTTCGAGAAGAACTGGCAAGAAACTCGGAAGGTAAGGCGGATTTTCAAGAAGGAAAGACAGAAAAGTTATGAGATAATGTAAATTGGTTACCCAAACAATAACAGGCACAGGAAGCTCAGCGTGAAGCTATAGGTACTTTATGACCTTTGGACCACTATACGAGTATGTTCCTCGTAATAGAGTCGGTTTTCGTAATGTAAAGCTTGACGTGGTGCGGCGCTTACTGTACTATGCGTGATTGTAGACTATTTTTCTTAACACAACACATAAATAACTACTTAAACTTATGTAATAACTCGGATTGACTTATTAATCTTTTGATACGCCCGCGAAGTGTTTCGACATTATTTATCGAGCTGTGTTCATGTTGAGCGCTAGTGCCAGTCAGAACAATTACAGTTGTCACATTGCGCTATCTGTCGATACGAAAAACATTTTACGCAAACGGTTATTGTCGCACGAAAGTTATATGCGTTGCGCAGGCGCATGCAACATGACATCGCTTTTTGTGTCAGATTAAAACTTGAAGAGAGTTGTAGTTGTTTTCCCATGCAGTTTTGAGAAATGGGGACTGTCTTTTTTATACAACAAAGTTGGCAAACAGCAGACCAACTAATGGTAAAATTCAAATTCAATATCGTTTATTCAAATTGGATTATTACATAATCACTTCTTCACGTCAAAGAAGCTACGGTAAGAAGCTATAGTTTCCTTTTTTATTTGGTGTTCTCCCTGCCCTTTTGGGCGCTTGTGGTAGGATGTACAATGCGATCCCACTACTCACGCGTCCGGGCTAGCTCGACCAGCTGGTCGAGCTATCTATCGCCAAGGGGGATTGTCCGAGAACACCAGGACAACCCCCAGACGGAGAGATACGGCGGCGTGTACGGTAGCTGGTCGTGCACGCAGGCCTCACGGCAGGGGGCAGGGTCATCAGACAGGCATCCTATAGTATATGTGGTTCCTCCAGGATCTGCTAATGCAACCTTTAAAAAGACCACAATGTACGCTGCCCACCTGTGACATCAGATAAACATAGTAAAAAACGGAGATTATCGCGATATACTCTTACTAAAATATCAAAAGATAAATGCAACTGTAGTATACAGGAATACTTAATGGATAACAATGTTTCTGAATAATTCACACATTACAATACAATGGGATACAAGAGCCAAGATTATTTTTTTTCACGTGTTAGGTACTCTACTTTTTATCATTGACTGCGAGAAAATTATTACTCTGTGATTGTGAATCAAATTTTATTATGGGTAATACATAAAAGATAAATATAAAACAAAAGAACTAGAAATAAATTGTAAAAGTAGAACAGTTTTTGAAACTTAGTAATTACGTTTTGGTGGTTCTTAGTACGTTTTTATAGCGAGAGTGTACAACCTCTTTGCACGTTTTCCTTTTTTCTTACTATCCGTATAATATTCGCGCAATTTCCAAATTCAATTATTTTTATTCACTCAGTGAAACAAAGAGCGTTTTATTCACGTTTCTGAAGAATCGCGAGCCCTTTGTCGAGTGTCAATGGTAAAATTTGACCTTTTTTGGGTAATCTACTATTAATTTACTTAATGTAATAATGTTTTATGGAGGAAGATAATTATTTATAGTATATAGGTATAGACTACTATATTTTTCATGTACCATTTAAATACCTATTGATTTTAATACCTACCTTATTAGACCTTATTCTTATCTAAGTTCGTATATGTTACAGATATGCTAGCACCAAAACATACCAACCATTATAATAACGAATTAATAAATTGATCTCATTTGATTTGATTTGACACATTATCTTTCGAAAATACCTGAGTTAGGTCACAGTACCCAGTAATTTCACTGCCTGTCTTAAATCAGAACACAGCATTGTATGCACAGCTTGCCGGCAGAAAGACACGATAAAGACGCAGAAGCACACAGACGTATCAAAGAATAGAGTCGTCATATTTTCACTGTTCATTATCTATAATATAACAATTCATCATTCTCCCAGAAGGAGACTGTACCAGTCGTCTGCATGGGTACTTGTATCTTACCTATTTCTGCAGCCAAGCAGCTGTGCTTGCATTGCTGTGTTCTGGTTTGAAAGGTAAGACAGCCAGTCAAATTACTGGGTACTGTGTTTTAACATCTTATGTCACAAGTCGGCAACGTACATTGGCGCATGTAGAAGTTGTAGATTACCAAAAAATGACCATGGTCAGTTACCATCAGGTGGGTAACCTGCTTTGTTTGTTAACTTTGAAGTGTAAAAAAATCTCATCAATTTCTCATAAACATTACCTGACGTTTACCCCATTTAGCGGATGTTATGTTGATATATTCATCGACTGATTTATTAACTAGGTACATCATACTAAAGTAAATGTTTGAAAATATGCCATATCCGTCACAGATAGAAAGCATCGATCGTAGTGATAGCGTCGAGTGCTGATTACCGGTAGGAGCTCGTCACAGTCGGAAATGCGGCGTAATGAGACGCGCCGGCGCGACCCCGGGGTTCTAACAGTCCCATGCAACGTGTTAAGAAAATTACGCAAAACAGAGTTGAGAGTAGAATCGATTTATGATAAGAAAAAATATGGGTCATATATTATGAAAAAAAAATTTTACAACCACGCCGCTTCTTAAATTTACTTAATTCTATCGTCTTTGGCAAAGAGCGATAGCACACAGCGTATTTTAAGCGCGCAGACGACGCGCGATTTAAGTACGCACGTTTTCGGTGCCGTAGATGCTGATTTTAACGTTTGTTTGGATTATACAAACGCGCGCATGAAGCGCGAATAGCACGTTTGTAGCAATGACATCGCGCGTATAAAGGGACGGAGTAGGGGCAGAGGGGCGCGCGCTCACGTCTTCGCATCTTTACAACTGAAGAAGAGGAGTTTCTAATTAAAACGCCGAAGCTATGAGCGACTACAGGACGTTTGTATGGCTGTAACTACGCGTATACGCGCAGTCGAGGTGCATTTCTAGACCGCCCTGTGTGCATAAGTTAAAAGGTTGCGTTCTTGTTTCGTTTGGAGCGCGTATACGGCGTATACGCGCGTCATCTGCGCGTCTTCTGCGCTTTTAAAATACGCCGTGTGTTATCGCTGTAAGTGGTAACATCGTGCTCGCATAGAGTTATAAATTTGCAAGATATGCAAGCAACCAAACAAAAAAAAAGGTAAATATCTTCGTAAGTTTTCATAATTTGTTGGGGTGTCTGAGGTTTTACGTTACATGTTTCTTTAACGTTGTAGGTATATAGCAGTGTAGACGCCTCTGTGGTTTAGTGGATGAGACCACCCGGACCCGGTATTGTGGTTTGTTTTTACACTACAAGGAGGTTAAGGTGCGTATCTTAAGACCTTCTATTATTATAATTAATCAGCCCCCAAACCACGATCGCTTAAAGCAGTATGAAAACCGCGTTGAAAAGCGAGATGGCAATGTGCGTTTCAATAACAGTGTCCCTGTTCCAGTATTGTTTTAAGCTTGCCCTAAGCGATCATGTATGACCCCTGGTTAAGGTAGCTTACCATCAAGCCCCGTTTATTAGTCACCTTAATGATATAAAATCTCTCGGTCGTTGTACAAGACTAAACGCCCAATCACCGCACCACGAGGAAATGCAACGTGATTAAAAGCTTGTGAGCGTTACACTGATTAGCGCATTGTCCCCACGCGACGCGAGCGGCAGCGTTAACGAGCGGTATCCCCGCGGTTCGGCGATAAATACGCGGCTCAATGGCTTATTCTTCTGCCAGCCATTAGCTGGTAACGGGGCCTCCGAGACACGCCACCTGTTTTACGGTCAGTGGTAGAATTGCCCTCATTAAATGTGTGTGGGTAAGTTTCAGGCAAATAAAATACAAACTTAACAAATAATTATGTCGAATTAAATGCATAACAATAGGTAGGTATAATAAATATGATCGAGCTGCATAGAATTAGGTACACACTATACACACAATCACACACAGACCCCCTAGACAAGATGTATTTCGATAATCGCTAACGCAATCGCTAAATGGACAATGTATGAGATTTGACAATTGCGCTCGAAAGCTAAGCGACAGCTTATGTCAAATCGCATACATTTTCCTTCTAGCGATTGCGTAGCGATTATCGAAAAACGTCTTGTCTACGGGGGCAGATGACAAATCAAGCAATACAAATTATTTTGGTACTATTACTAATTTCGCTGTATCTTCATACGACATATTTTATCTTGAAGTGCTTTTTAGAGTAGTGTCATGGTGAAACTACGAGTATATTATTGTACAAAGTTTGGCGTTTAAAATCCATTACAGAGAAATGATCCAAAAACACAAAAAAAAATCGCTCAGGAAAGCACTTGTTTACTATCTGATATATTTTTTAAATCTGTAGATTGTAAATAAAAAACCATTGTACTGCTTGAGCGCGCTTTTAACAATGTACCATAAAAATTATCTGTGAAGATGAAAGTCTGACGCTTCAGTATTCTGGCTGTTTTTGCCGAGCCTATAGAAATATTTCCAGGTGACCGACAATATTTTATCACTTGACCACATAACAATGTCTCTAAAAAATTTGCTAGTTTAAGCACAGTCCATTGAAAGGCTTGATTAAAGCTTGCAATCTTATTTCCAAAGAGTTTCTTTCAAAATGTTCATGTTATTGCCCACGACGGAATGAAGTATGCGTAAACATTTAGGGTGAGAGGGTGTTCCCAGAAGAGTTCTGTTTTCAACCGACTTAAAAAGGGAGGAGGTTCTCAATTCGATGCGACTGTTTTTTTTTGTATGTATGTAACGCGATTATTATGCCGCCAATTGTGGCCCGATTTTCAAAATTCTTTTTGTATTCGATAGAGTATACTCATGGAGTGGTCCCAAGGTCACCAAAGTCAGGGTTTTGATGATAAGATCCCAAAAAAATCGAGGAAACCCCTTAAATTTTTAGGTGTGTCCAACGTGTTTTGTTAAGTATGTTACGCGATTTCTCCGCCAATTGTGGACCGAGTTTCAAAATGCTTTTTTTTGAGTATACTCCTGGGGTGGTCTCAAGGTCACCAAAATCGAGGGAAACCCTTACGTCGAACGTGGTTCATGTTTTTTCGGAAGTTATTCATGTAGCTTTTGGACTTGAACTGACAACATCACAATTCTATATTAAAGTCGGTGCCAAATTTTAAGACTTTCTAGGAGATCATCGTTTGGCACCGACTTCAATTTAGAAGTGTGATGTTGTCTGCACCTATTCTTACATTATTTTTAACTTTCAGTGTTTTTGAAGTCGGTTTTTTTTGTAAAATATTTTTTTTTCTTAAGAGGTAACGAAAGCTTTTATTCGAAATTCCTTTTGCTCTACATGCAGACTTTTGCTATAAAAAGTGGTAAATTGTTAATTCAGCGGATTAGTCGAATGGATAGATCAAAATGGGGCATGTGAGCTGTTAATTGCCCGTCTCTGCCGTGTTGCCTGCTGAAGGATAACTTTAAATCAGGCAGTAGTGAGTATCCTCACTTCCCGAGACGATTCTTTTTTCATGCAGACCATGACAGAGTACAGACATAACATCTTTTCTTCTTTTTTTGGTACCTACAGTTCTTTCCGAATGGAAAAGACAAAAGCGTCTTAGACCCCCATACAGCTTTGATTGGGGCAGTTTTCAATTTTTATTTGGGTTTGATAGCAATGGATTCTACCTAAGGATAGGTACTTACCATGTGAATTTCGCCAAGTATTAGTTTTTTGCTTTTGGCAATATTAATATGACCGGATTATTGATCAGACTTTGAGAGTATAAGTGGACGAAAATTAAAAAATACCACACCGTTCATTCCTTTTGGCTGTTTATTGGGTTATGCACTAAGAATTATCGTGGAAAATTTGATAGATAAAGTCGAACTCTGATATCAACACTTGGCATATTTGCTGCTTATTTATTGCTTAAATTAAGAAAAGGCTAAGGGAGCATAATCCATACAGCCTATCAACAAAGGCAGGTGACATCTAAAACGCGGGAACTATGTGTCACATGATTTCGTTCCATAATGACAATATATTGATGAAACTGTCAAAAACTGGTAGGTCTCTTCATGTGATACTCTTCACTACATTAATAAAGTACCTACACATGATAACAAGTCATTACAGTTTGTCCTTATATCGGCGGTTTTCGTAGTGGAAATGCACGCTTGGCGTGTTGTCAACTATACCATGGCAAAAATAGTACCTACATTGTTACCCTAGGGGTGAAAGTAACTTATTTAGTCCCGAGACAGCGAGGTCGCCTATAGTTCGAGGGGCTAAGTAAGTCCTTAACCCGAGGTAAACACTGTGCTTTTCATTACGATTACACGAAAAGTAAAAATAAAAACATGAATTGGCTTAAGAAAAATACCTACAGCTTGGCAAAAAAGAGTAAAAAAAACTGAGGGCGCCACTAGTACAGTTTCGCATTAAAAATGCGAAAATAAAGATACAATTTTAAAGAAGTTAAGTAACTTTTAAATAACATTTGGAAAATTAAGTAACGACAGTCTCATTAAATACACTATCATCTACCTAGTTGTGAAACTAGTTTTACTACGGAGATCGCTTTTTAGTTCCAGCTGTCACCACTCCAAACTCTTTTTTGCTAAGCTGTAAGTGAATTTTATTTAAAAAATCAACAACTTCTCCTTTAGCCTCTTCTCTTATGAAATCAGGCGTTAAATCTATATCTGAATCAGATGAACTCAAATTTCTCCTATACGGAGTATAAACAAAACTATACTTAACTCGACAAAACAAATTAAGATCGGATGGCCGCTTTTTCGCCTATTTTGTTTTTTTTCTGTGGCCGGTCAGCTATTCAGTCATCATTAGGGTTCCGTAGCCAAATGGCAAAAAACGGAACCCTTATAGATTCGTCATGTCTGTCTGTCTGTCCGTCCGTATGCCACAGCCACTTTTCTCCGAAACTATAAGAACTACACTGTTGAAACGAGTCTTTAGTCGTTTCGCACCGCAAGCGGTTCGAACCGCGGTGCGAATCACCCAAAAGTTCTTTTTGAATGGGTCCTTTCGCACCACGGTGCGAATCGACCAAGAACTTTTGGCAATGGGTCGCTTAGGACCTCGTGGAAAACAAAATACTTCTCTTTTTGGACGGGTGTATTCCTTAAGATATTATGTTTTTATTTCACATCTCGTACAACCAGGCACAAAATAACACAAGCAACAAAATAATTTGTAAGTCAATAATAATTATTTATTCAAAAATAATTTTCTGGCGTGTTATATGTTTGTAACTGCACCCATGACACTGAATAAAATCCTAATGTGGGGCGACGTTTTTTAAAAAAATCAAATCATTTATCAGCTTATTCGACCTTAAGAGGGTACAGTACCTACTACTAGCGCCGCCATTAGTTTTTTATTAATTATGATAAATTAAAGACGTATCTACAAAAAATAGATCAGTCAACTACTTAATACAGATATTTCAGATTTTTTGAGCTATTCAGGCATAGATTAAATGTATAGGAATAATCATAATCCGAATTATTGCTAAAAGTGGCCACTTTTGTTTGTTGTCGAAATGGCCACATGATTGTTATCGATTACCTAAGTTATAAGGCAACTATTATATAAAATCATAATCTGTGATAAGCAAAAGTTAGTTTTAAGTTCCTAGTGTTGATAATACTATGATTTAAACTATTACCTTATTACTTCAAAATAGATATTAGTAATCAGGAAAAAATTGTATTACTTTTAAAGTATGACGGTTAGCACTCAATCTGTGATTATGTCACATTTAAATTGTATACAGGGTGTCCCAGGAGCTGACGTCAAGCCGAAAGCAGGTGATAGACTAACTCATATATGTTATCAGAAAAATATTTAAAAAAATCTAAGTCATCTATTTAAAAAATCTAGCATTAAAAAAAATGGATAAAATTTACACCCTGTGACGGTTTTTCACTGTTGTTTCTACTATTCTTGACTTTTCTAAACATTTTCTTTTGTTTTGTAATCCTGAATAATGTTTCTGTATACTCTAATCTAAAATTTAAAGCCAGCTGCTCCAAATTAGAAGAATATACCATTTTTATCTAAATTAAATATTCTAAATTAATTTTTCGCATAGCTTTAACAAGCTGTACTGGAAAAAAAATGTACTATGCGAATTTGGCAAGTAACTGCAAAAGTTGGCGCATTTAATAAGGATTCCAAAATGGTATGATACTTGGTAGATAATTTCTACGATTGCAGACAATATTTTTTTTTCCAAAAACAGGCAGTTTTGAACAAATTTTTCTTACGTACTTAAAATTTATTCTAATGTACCCATGGTTTGCTTTAAGGCTGTAACTTTAACATTCTACCTTGAGTGAGACCGGGAGAGTCATTTTACGAAGTGGAAGTGAGACAGATAGTGACGCCAATTATTCGCTAACGCACAAACAATACACATCAGTACGTTTCGCTCCTTCGCTTACTGCGCATCTTTTTGTATTCGTTCGTGTTGATTTCGTGCTTACCACTTTCTGCTTCGTTTATGACTTGATTGCTTGTGATTTGGATTCGGACTGTTTAGTTTCTCTACCGACGACATTTGCTTTGCTCCGGACTACTTATCGTTGATTGTGTAATTGTGTAGTGCCACCATGTCTGCGTACACGACACAAGAATACGCCAACATGCATTAAATTTATGGGGAATGTAGATGCAATGCCCACGCTGCAGCTAGACTTTATCGTGAGAGGTACCCAAATGCAGCTCGTTTTCCGGATCATCAAGTCTTTACAAATGTGCACCGATTACTCTTCTCAGAGGGCCGACTGCCGAACCAAGTACATAGTGAAAGAAGATCGAGAGTCGTTGTACTAGACATTGTCGAAGAAGATCGAAGAGTATTTCTGTGCGTGGAATAGAGAGAAGCACAGGAGTACCCAAAAGTACAGCCCATCGGATTTTGCAAAGAAATCAGCTACACCCGTACCACGTACAGCGAGTACAAACTCTACTACCCCGGGACCATCGACCCCGTGTTGCTTTTTGTCAAACAATGCTACAAAAACACAGAGAAGATCCGCGATTCTTCGAAAAAAATTTGTGGTCAGATAAGTCGACATTTAAAAAAGATGGTTACATGAACCTACACAACTTACACGAGTGGCATATCGAAAATCCTCATTTGATGAGGCAAGATAGATCACAATATCGATTTAAAGTGAATATGTCGACCGGAATTTTAAATGGTCAAATAATAGGTCCATTTGAGCTGCCAGACGCCTTGACTGGTGAAGTTTATTTACATTTTTTACAAAATGATTTACCAAATCTACTGGAAGATGTGCCACTTAACATTCTAAGAGATATGTGGTTTCAACAAGATGGTTGCCCAGCTCACTATGCCAGCTCAGTAAGAGAATATCTCGATAAGGAATACCCAGGCAGATGGATAGGACGATCTGGTACTATCTCGTGGCCAGCCCGTTCCCCAGATTTAAATCCATTAGATTTCTTTTACTGGGGAGCGGTGAAAGAAAAAGTTTACGCAAAGCCAATCGAAACTGTGACTGACCTACGGCAAAGAATAATAGAAGCAAATGATTTTGTTAATAATGGAAGATTCGCTCGCTTGATAGCCCGATCTTTTTTAAGAAGATGTCGAGCCTGTATTAGAGCTGAAGGAAAACAGTTTGAACACCTGTTGTAAATCTTGACATTTAAATAAATTATGTTAAACAATTTTTGTGTATTTAATTTATTTCACTATCTGTCTCTCTCACACTTCGTAAAATGACTCTCCAGCCCCCCTAGACAAGATGTCTTTCGATTATCGCTATCGCAATCGCTAAATGGACAATGTATGAGATTTGACAATTGCGCTCGAAAGCTAATCGAGGGCTTATGTCAAATCGCATACATTTTCCTTCTAGCGATTGCGTTAGCGATTATCGAAATGCATCTTGTCTAGGGGGGCAGGTCTCACTCAAACTAGAATCAAAAAGTTACGGCCTTAAAGCAAACCATGGGTACATTAGAATAAATTTTACGTACGTAAGAAAAATTTGTTCAAAACTGCCTGTTTTTGCAAAAAAAAATATTGTCTGCAATCGTAGAAATTATCTACCAAGTATCATACCATTTTGGAATCCTTATTGAATGCGCCAACTTTTGCAGTTACTTGCCAAACTCGCATAGTACATTTTTTTTCCAGTACAGCTTGTTAAAGCTATGCGAAAAATTAATGTTGAATATTTAATTTAGATAAAAATGGCATATTCTTCTAATTTGGAGCAGCTGGCTTTAAATTTTAGATTAGAGTATACAGAAACATTATTCAGGATTACAAAACAAAAGAAAATGTTTAGAAAAGTCAAGAATTGTAGCAACAAGAGTGAAAAAACCGGCACAGGGTGTAAATTATATCAATTTTTTTAAACGTTAGATTTTTTTTTAAATAGGTGACTTAGATTTTTTTTATATTTTTCTGATAACATATATGAGTTAGTCTACCGCCTGCTTTCGGCTTGACGTCGGCTTCTGGGACACCCTGTATATGTTTGTGTTTTCTAAATATAATTAATTTATTACATCGCAAATTTTATTTTTTGTCATTTACCACTTTTCTTCCCGACTGTAAATAATTGGAACTTTGGTATTTGCCCTTATCAGGCATACAAAATTAGCATTGGGTCGAATCGGGCCATTTCAAATGATACTTTGGGCGATTCACACCGCTATACACACTGCGGTGCGAATGTACACATTCAGAAATAGTACTTGGGCGATACGCACCGCGGTCCGAATCGCTTGTGGTGCGAAACGACTAAAGACCCGTTGAAACTTGGTAAGTAGATGTATTCTGTGAACCGCATTATGATTTTCACACAAAAATAGAAAAAAAGCAATAAATTTTTGGGGATTCCCCATACATAGAACTGAAACTCAACATTTTTTTTTCATCGAACCCATACGTGTGGTGTATATACGTGGGGATAGGTCTTCTAAAATCATATTGAGGATTCTAATATATTTTTTTTCTAAACTGAATAGTTTGCGCGAGAGACATGTCCAAAGTGGTAAAATGTGTGTCCCCCCGCCTGTAACTTCTAAAATAAGAGAATGATAAAACTAAAAAAAATATATGATGTACATTACCATACAAACTTCCACCGAAAATTGGTTTTAACGAAATCTAGTAAGTAGTTTTTTCAATACGTCATAAATCCTACGGAACCCTTCATGGGCGAGTCCGACTCGCGCTTCGCCGGTTTTTATTTCTCATTTTCACGCTTTTAAAAAGTGGTAAATATTTTGCCCAAATCTATGTTATTTAAAGATATAGTTGAAAATAAATCTCTATATATAATAAAATCGTAGGGGTACAAAAATCTGTAATTGCGAAATATTAAGAAAAAAAAAATACACAGGTCGCCTTAAAATCATTAGCAGAACACGATAGAATAGTTTTTTTAAAAATTGTTTGTTTGTTGGTTTGTTTGTTTGTTTGTCTGTTTGTCCGGAAAGATCTCCGAAACTACTGGACAGAATTTGATATGGCTTACACCACAATGCTTAGAATTTTCCGGAAGAACATTTAGGCATAATTTCGTTTGTTTAAATTCACTTTTTATTTTTAGTGAAAAAATACCATATAAAATTTTCGAATTGGCTTTAGGTAGAAAAACAACATGGCGCACGTGAAATTATTTTGACAAGTCTGTCACATAGTACGAAGGTATTTTCTTCCACGAAGGAAAGGCAATGGAACTACGCCATACAGCCTGATCTTAAGTAATTGGATTTCGAAAATTGAAAGGCAGGAATGAAGTGTTTCACATAGTACAAATAAAATTTAATATTTTCTGTTAATGGCTGTGGCCAACTGGATTTCGCCAACCAAATTGTCTTTTTCTTATGTCGTACCGTGGTGGTAAGGCAAAAAGATCAAGCCATACAACCAATGTATAAAGCATTTTAATGATAATACTTATCGAGTGACCATAAAATTTGTAGATTGGTTTAATTCTTGACTAATTGTTACAAAATCGGTACAATTTTTGAAATATTTGAAATGTTGAAAAATGAAGATACTCTTTTCAAGGTATTTTGAAAGGTGTTATATGTTTTTACATTAGGACTAAGGAATCAAACTTTCATCCATTTAAAACTATTAAAAGGAATAGATTAATATTGATAATTAAAAAAATATCTGACTGCAATGTTCAGGGTTACGCGTAGAGGGACGGGACGGGAGTCTTGATCCTATTGTCTAAAATGACGGATCACATTTTTTTGGATCCACCCAAGGAACATGGATATCGAACGAAGAACCTAAAGAGTAGAACACATTGAACCTAGCCACGTTGACTTAATTTGACATGACTGCCGATAAAGTTCGTTTTCAAACCCAACGATATGCATATCAAATGAAAGGCCTTGATGAGTAGAGCACTATGAACATAGGAAAATCGCCCTAAATTCAACATGGCCGCCGCTCAAATAAAACGGATAAAAGTTCGTTTCCAAACCCAGCAATATGGGTATCAAATGAAAGGCATTGATGAGTAGAGCACTATGAACCTAGCAACATTGACATCAATTTAACATGGCCGCCGCTCAAAAAAGGTGGATAAAAGTTAGTTTCCAAACCTAGCAATATGGGTATCAAATGAAAGGCATTAATGAGTAGAGCACTATGAACCTAGCAACATTGACATAAATTCAACACGGCCGCCGCTCAAAAAAGGTGGAATAAAGTTAGTTTCCAAACCTAGCAATATGGGTATCAAATGAAAGGCCTTGAAGAGTAGAGCACTATGAACCTAGAAACATTGACATAAATTTAACATGGCCGCCGCTCAAAAAAGGTGGATAAAAGTTAGTTTCCAAGCCTAGCAATATGGGTATCAAATGAAAAGCCTTGAAGAGTAGAGCATTAGGTACCTAGGAAAATCGACCTAAATTCAACATGGCCGCCGCTCAAAAAAAAGGATAAAAGTTCGTTTTCAAACCCAGCAATATGGGTATCAAATGAAAGGCCCTGATGAGTAGAGGTCTATGAACCTAGCAACATTGACATAAATTCAACATGGCCGCCGCTCAAAAAAGATAGATAAAAGTTCGTTTTCAAACCCAGCAATATGGGTATCAAATGAAAGGCCCTGATGAGTAGAGCTCTATGAACCTAGCAACATTGACATAAATTCAACATGGCCGCCGCTCAAAAATGATAGATAAAAGTTCGTTTCCAAACCTAGCAATATGGGTATCAAATGAAAGGCCTTTATGAGTAGAGCACTATGAACCTAGCAACATTGACATAAATTCAACACGGCCGCCGCTCAAAAAAGGTGGAATAAAGTTAGTTTCCAAACCCAGCAATATGGGTATCAAATGAAAGGCATTGATGAGTAGAGCACTATGAACCTAGCAACATTGACATAAATTTAACATGGCCGCCGCTCAAAAAAGGTGGATAAAAGTTAGTTTCCAAGCCTAGCAATATGGGTATCAAATGAAAAGCCTTGAAGAGTAGAGCATTAGGTACCTAGGAAAATCGACCTAAATTCAACATGGCCGCCGCTCAAAAAAAAGGATAAAAGTTCGTTTTCAAACCCAGCAATATGGGTATCAAATGAAAGGCCCTGATGAGTAGAGGTCTATGAACCTAGCAACATTGACATAAATTCAACATGGCCGCCGCTCAAAAAAGATAGATAAAAGTTCGTTTTCAAACCCAGCAATATGGGTATCAAATGAAAGGCCCTGATGAGTAGAGCTCTATGAACCTAGCAACATTGACATAAATTCAACATGGCCGCCGCTCAAAAATGATAGATAAAAGTTCGTTTCCAAACCTAGCAATATGGGTATCAAATGAAAGGCCTTTAAGAGTAGAGCATTAGGAACCTAGCAAAATCGACCTAAATTCAACATGGCCGCCGCTCAAAAAAAAAGGATAAAAGTTCGTTTTCAAACCCAGCAATATGGGTATCAAATGAAAGGCCCTGATGAGTAGAGCTCTATGAACCTAGCAACATTGACATAAATTCAACATGGCCGCCGTTCAAAAAAGATAGATAAAAGTTCGTTTTCAAACCCAGCAATATGGGTATCAAATTAAAGGCCCTGATGAGTAGAGCTCTATGAACCTAGCAACATTGACATAAATTCAACATGGCTGCCGCTCAAAAAAGATAGATAAAAGTTCGTTTCCAAACCTAGCAATATGGGTATCAAATGAAAGGCCTTTATGAGTAGAGCACTATGAACCTAGCAACATTGACATAAATTCAACACGGCCGCCGCTCAAAAAAGGTGGAATAAAGTTAGTTTCCAAACCCAGCAATATGGGTATCAAATGAAAGGCATTGATGAGTAGAGCACTATGAACCTAGCAACATTGACATCAATTTAACATGGCCGCCGCTCAAAAAAGGTGGATAAAAGTTAGTTTCCAAGCCTAGCAATATGGGTATCAAATGAAAGGCCTTGAAGAGTAGAGCATTAGGTACCTAGGAAAATCGACCTAAATTCAACATGGCCGCCGCTCAAAAAAAAAGGATAAAAGTTCGTTTTCAAACCCAGCAATATGGGTATCAAATGAAAGGCCCTGATGAGTAGAGCTCTATGAACCTAGCAATATTGACATAAATTCAACATGGCCGCCGCTCAAAAAAGATAGATAAAAGTTCGTTTTCAAACCCAGCAATATGGGTATCAAATGAAAGGCCCTGATGAGTAGAGCTCTATGAACCTAGCAACATTGACATAAATTCAACATGTCCGCCGCTCAAAAAAGATAGATAAAAGTTCGTTTCCAAACCTAGCAATATGGGTATGAAATGAAAGGCCTTTAAGAGTAGAGCATTAGAAACCTAGCAAAATTGACCTAAATTCAACATGGCCGCCGCTCAAAAAAAAGGAATAAAAGTTCGTTTCCAAACCTAGCAATATGGGTATCAAATGAAAAGCCTAAAAGAGTAGAGCATTATGAACTTAGGAAAATTGCTATAAATTCAACATGGCCGCCGCTCAAAAAATGGATAATAGTTCGTTTTCAAACCCAGCAATATGGGTCTCGAATGAAAGGCCTTGATGAGTAGAGCACTATGAACCTAGCCACATATAAATAAATTCAACATGGCCGCCGCTCAATAAAGGTGGATAAAAGTTCGTTTTCTAATCTAGCAATATAGGTATCAAATGAAAGGTCTTCAAGAGTAGAGCACTATGGAGCTAGCAATATTGACGTAAATTCGACATGGCCACCGCTCAAAAAAGGTGGATAAAAGTTCGTTTCCAAACCTGGCAATATAGGTATCAAATGAAAGGCCTTGAAGAGTAGAGCACTATGAACCTAGGAAAATAGCACAAAATTCAATATGGCCGCTGCTCAAAAAAAACTGATAAAAGTTCGTTTCTAAGCCCAGCAATATGGGTATCAAATGAAAGGCCTTGATCAGTAGAGCACTATTAACGTAGCAACATTGACGTAAATTCAACATGGCCGCCGCTCAAAAAAGACGGATAACAGTTGCTTTTCAAACCCAGCAATAGGGGTAATAAATGAAAGTAGGCCCTGAAGGGTACCTAGAGCAGCCATGCTCTAAGTGTGTTCCGCGGAACCCTAGGGCTCCACAATACCCCTATAAGGGTTCCGCAATAATTTAGAAAAATCAAAACACCCTCTCTGGTCGTACTTTTATTATGCTTATTAATAAAGAATACACTTTTAAAAACTATTGTTTCATTTTATGGTTCCGTCAAGTATTTCGCTTTCCAAAAGGGTTCCGTCACCAAAAATGTTTGAGAACCGCTTCGGGGCCTATTGGATGTTCGATGTTAGATGTTACCTGTATTTAGTGTCCTTCGAGACCGTGATAATGCAACGATCGTGAACTAACTAACGATAACTCCCAAGTTTGTGTGTTGGATGTTAGACATCACGGCGAGTTTGCTAACCGAACTATGCCAGCAACACTATATCGCACAGTACACGTTACAAAAACGGAATACATTTTAAGGCTAACCGCATAAATACGTTTTTTCGCATTCGTTTTCTGAATGCGGGCATCCGAATGCATCAAATCTATACAAAATACTAATTGACTGCCGCACACGTTCGTTTTTATTACGAACGGAACACGTTCTGTACGTACGTTTAGGTAGAATGGTAGAAATCCCGAATGAGAAGAAACGAACGTCTGCGCTACGTTCACGAAACTCCGTGTCTGTATTCCGTGATCGGATATCGAATACGGAAAACGTATTTGTACAGTAACCCCTCCATTCATGCTATACATTAACTCTACGAAAACCGCCAGTATTACGAGCGACATAAGAACGGTTCAAAGGTCAAACAGTATAGCTTGACAAGGAGCTTACTGTACGACCAGTCAAAATTGGCCAAGTTGTCATATCCAAAAAATATATTTTGTTGGTGTTACCAACACCCATTATAAAATCTAAACTTTATTTGTATACAGTTCTAATTTATTAACAATTGTTTATTTTAATTCGATACATGAATACGATAAAGATTATTCTTGCAACTGTGTAGTTCTTTCTACTGAAGAAGAATTTATTAATATCAATAATGTCTCTAAGACAATAATTATACTTAGTGTTTATAGTAATATGTAATGTATTTAATTTTGTGGACTGTTAGAAAAAGAGCATTACGAACCTAATTTCGAAATGTCCTAAAATTGTCCTAATTTCGAAATGGCCGATGCTCAAGAAAGGCAGAATAAAGTTGAATCATTATGGAATAAAATGGAGGAAAAAACTAAACACTGTGTTAAGTATTTTGATAGCGAAACGTAGTTCGCGGGCACAGCTAGTTATATAATAAAGTAGGTAATTTAAAAAAATATATAATTAATACTTAACATGAAAAGTATTACTTTCAACCCGCTCCTCAGGCAACTTTAAGGTCTAAAGTTGCCTGAGGAGCGGGTTGAAACTTTCAGAGTATGAGTAATGAAATAGTAGATTGCTTTATAAGGGTGGAAAGGAATCAATCCCTACGAGGTTGTTAGACGCCCGAGCGCAGCGAGGGCGGCTATAGTCCGAGTAGGGTTTGATTCCTTTTACCCGTGTGTAGCACTCTACTTTTCATTTCGAATGCAAGGAAAATAAAAAATAGCTTTTCTAATAAAATTTATTAATAAAAATACTCCTAACATGACATATCGACATCGTGTTTTACACTTAGTGTACTTTTAAGCATTGAATATCTGCTCCATAGCGTAGACGCCTGCACTTTATGAGATAGTTCATTAAAGTATATAAGAAATACATTTTCAGAAAATGATTTTATATTCCTTGCATCTCGCCACTTCATAAAGTCGGAATATGTATTTAAATATCTTTCCTTTGAAATTTTTGGCAAAAAAATTTCGAGTATTGTATTTGCTTCGTTCGTGACTGAATCTGGAGCCGAAATTTCAGAATCGCTTGAATTCATTGTTTTTCTTAAATACCTAAATCACACAATCAAGATTTCGGTACAGCGTAACAGATTCCCCTCCCGCCAAAATTATCTTTTTCACAGGTATTTTTAAATTTGGAACACATCGCGTTACCTGTTACTGGCCATTCAGCCAAATACTTTTATTATCATTGTACCAAAGATTGTATGTACGTAACCTAATTCAGTTCTATTTTTAAAATTTTACTTTCCGCCCTAAGGAGGGAAGTAAATAGTATGAGAATTTCCCGCCCGCTGGTGGGAACTAGCGTTTTCCTCCCAATACTCAGATCAAGGAAACGCTCCTTTCCGAGCATGAGGAATGAAAAAGTGATTTACCACCTTAAGGTTGAAATTCAATTTCATGCCATAAAACAACACAGTGGAGTTTCCTTCACAATAACATACTAACAGATATCAAGCCTTACGACAGGTAGCCTTAACTATATTTAAACCTTTACCCTATTTTATTTATAAGTACGCGAAGTCTGGTCAAAACTGCTTCACCGCTTTCCGGGCCGACCGCACCGCAGCGCACCGCACCGCACCGCACCGCACCGCAGCGCAGCGCAGCGGCGTTATGCAGATCACATAATTACATTGCATTGCAGTGACATTACACCGCTGTTTTGAAAGTTCGTTAATAGACCGTAGTGCGAATTGTGTAAGTCCGTTACTGAAACTATTTGTAACATGTAAATATGGATGTGCATAACGGTAGGCCTGTTGTAGTTAGCTAGCAAGTACCCAGCTAAGTATATCCTTGTCAGTTGTTACATTTATGTATGTACATATTAGTATTGTATGTATTTTTTCAACGGTTTATTTAGCTTGCCCTGTTTGTTTAGGTCAACTCTTGCAAGTTAAATTTGACCCACTTGCCAGTGTCCGTTTGGGCTGAAATTTTGTAAAGGTACACCTTTAGTTCCGATGACAATGCAATCAGGTATATGTATATTTATCTTTACTTTCAATAAAACCGTTTAAGTAAAAAACATTACTTATTATTGTAGGTTAAATAGTATATTATGCAACTACTGAATAAAGGACGGATTTAAAAATTTAATGAATCACGAGCAAGTGAAGAATTCTCAGTGACGCGAGTCATTCATGGCTCTCGGTATAAATCCGTTTTATTCAAGAGTTGCATACTATACTTTATTCCATGACTACGAGAAAAAGAAAGATTTAAGCGAAAATAGACATTTAATATCAAGTATTTTTTGTGCAAATAAGTAGGTTGTACAGCATTGAGATGGAGGTCGAATCTGTTGGTGTGTTCTAAATTTAAACACCAAAATAGTGCTTTTTGCGTGCGTGCTCTGGCCCGGTTTTTATACACAGTAGGAAAGCATGCGGCCTTTTTACTGAGGAACTACTGAGGAACAACTGAGGAACTCGCTTTCTTACCAATAATTTGTCGGAAGACAACATGTTATTCCCTACCACCAACCACCTTTTTGATGATTGGATGAAACAATTACTTTCCGGATGTACCCCAGTTTCGATTTTTAACGTTTAAATATATCTCTACATATTTCAATGCAAAATACCATAAAAATTTATTAACTTTGTAGTGAACCCACTAACTTAAGTAGTGCCGCAAAGGCTGATAGGTGACAATAGAAATTCGGAATAAATTAGTTAATTTTAAGCCGGAGAATCGGAAAACACGTTGTTAGCTTAACTGGTCAAAACAATGTTCTGCCTCGAACGGAGCCACTTTCTAGTAAAGGAGTGACGTTACCACATTCTTATGGTAACTAATCAATCTATATTCAGTGCTTTGCGACGATTTGCAGAGAAATTAGAAATGGATAGAATTGTCTTGTTTGTCTGAAGATTCCTTCGTTTGTACTAAGTATATTTATTATATGCATATATTATGTGGTCACTACAATACACTTTTTTGCTTTGAACAATATGTATGTTGGGTGATGTCCCACCACTACCAACCATGAGCATTCCAACCTCACGTTTCATTACATCTTATATACGTTCCCACCGAAGGGCACGAGCCTACCCTAACTAGTATGATAGGGCAATTATTTATTTATTTATTTATTAGATAAGGCTTACCAACTAAATACATATAGGCAAGTTACTTAAACACTATTTTAAAAAAGGTATCTTATATGCATTTAAATTATAGGCATGCACAGCATTGTTATACACACAATATGCTATTTGTTACAAAACAATATATATATAACACATAAAAAAACAATTCAGAAAAAAAAATAACAATTAGGTCTTAGTCAAACCACGCTGGCCCAGTGCGGATTGGTTGACTTCACATACACCTTTGAATTGCTTCGCAGGTGTATGCAGGTTTCCTCACGATATTTTCCTTCACCGTAGGAGCGTCAGATAAATGTATATATGAAATTCCTGAAACGAAGAACACATTGGTACATGGCAGGATCGATCGCGGGCCTCCCGATTCTACTCAGGGCACAGTCCAGTGCCGAGGCCACAGCACCACCGACGCTTATTATAATCGAATTATGGGAGATGATTGCATACAACTTCTTTTTTTCTCTGCCAGTCCCTAAGGCGTTGCCTCAACTATATGGGGTAGCACTCACAACTACTGCTGCGAGCTCCTCTCTCCTCATTCGATGCCATAGACTTAGAATATAGGTAATGATTTTATTTCTGCGTCTGATCATTGCTCTAGTTCCGCTGTACACAACCTGCGCTCCGCGGCCCTAAATATTATATTTTTATTGAATTAATTCACGGACGAAAACAGATTTTCACTTTTCGTTAACTGTCACCATAGTTGCACAAATGCCTAAAGTTATCTCACAAACAAAAATTTTAACAAAAGATTTATTTATTTCAATTTTATTACCCAAAAATAATCCACAAATGGGAATCCGCAATGGCAAACCAACAAAATTCTGTAGATCTGTTTTCGATTTTACCACGGCACAAATCAGTTATCGCAAACGCGGAAATGGAAGCGGCTTATTAATTTGTTTTAATGCGGCGTCTCTACGAGCAGTTGGCGTCGGGCGTATGAGAGCGGAACGAACGCAAAAAGCATCTGCGCCCGCGCACCCGAGCGTGCGGCGGGCGCGATCCGCCGGCGAATCCGCTATTGATTTTGCAGACATTGATTGATAGACAACATTTCTTTTATGGTCAGAAACAAGGAAACTGTTAGAATTCTGAACGGTTCCACAATTTTTTTCAATAAAGGTTGTCTTTTTGAGGAAGCGCTTGCGCATGTGCAGTCTCTATCCAAAGATTTTTTAAAAATACACGCCTAATTACTCCTACTTTGTCAAGAACTTCCTGAACAAATTCCTGAACCCTCTTTAAAGATAAAGGTAGATTTTTAAGTTAAGTATTTTAAAGTCTTTTGGCGTCATTTATTTAAAGTAGTTATTATCGCTACCCTGCCCCCGATATGAAATGGAAAAGTTATTTACATCATCTCTATCTACACAAAACCATATATGGACGGAATTCCCCACTCCTTCCGTCTTTGTGAACTCTATGACAGGTAACAAACATGATCATATTGACAGGTGTGGTATTAATATTCACACTATTAATAATTTGTTGTCAGATTTTGAAGATTTATACACTTATATTTAGATTATTGATAAGTCTTCGCGCGCTTCGACTAGATAGATACCGCCAGCGTACATGAAAAATGCGTCAACTAATACTACGCCGAAGTCGGCGTACCCGAGCCGTAAAATGCCAGTTTGTGTAGTGAAACTGTGTAAAAATAATACTACAAGAAATAAGAAAGACACTAGGATCACATATCTCTAGTAATTATCGTATAATTTCGAAATTTTATCATAAATACACCAACACTAAAAATCGCAACGAACTCTAAAAACTCAAAATGTTGCGCATTCACGAAGCCATTGTTTTTAGGTAGCGCGGTATCTAGTCGGACTCGGAGCGCGCGCGCCGCGCGGAGACTTTTATCAATACATCTTAAAGATAAGACTTTTTATTAGTTTCAAAAACATTTTTCGAAACGACATTTTCCTTTATATAAGCAAATCAGATAATTGCCTCGAATGTTGTATTTGTCTGTAAGTGGTTGTATAATTAGTTCTTACAATTTGCAAAGATATAGTATAGTTTGTTGTGACAACTGTTGACAAACCTAATAAATGAATTAAAAAAATAAAGAATAAGGTACACCTAAAATTAACACACCGAAACCATCTCCTACAAACCTACAAATTAACCAAGTAGAGTTTCTATAAATACGACAAAGTGGTCATATGACCGCAGCTCGATCGTCAATAACAAGATTAGGGTCAGCTCCGCGACGAGCTCGCATAATGCCAGTTACCGCGGCCGTGATATTTTGTCGAAATTGTTGTGCCAAGGGGCCACTGTGTCTAGGAAGTTCAGTCAACGCATCGCTATTTGGCGTACATGCTACGTACGGGCTTTGGAATCTTCCATTTTCCTTATTATTTCTCTTCTATTTTTTAAGGCAAATTACTCCATTTGGACTCCATCACTACAAGTAGTCACTAATATATGTTTTTTTTCTTTATTTTTAGTTTTTACGATGTGTATGTCAAAAGCCTTGTATCTATACTGTGTAAATGAATAAATGATTTATCTATCTATCTATCTACTTACCACCAGGTGGGAAGATAGCTATATCCACAGGAGGAAAGGATAAGGTGATATGTCACCTCTGTCTGTCACTACACATGTCGGTGCTTCCAATCTCAAATTGGTTTTTCAGACCAAGAAAAATAGAATTTATGAAAATGTTTTGGCATTTAAGTTTCGCCCCCTGAGGGGTGAAATGGACAGGAGCATTTCTCGTGAGAACCTGAACGATGCAGCAGGCGGAGCACGGACTGCTAAGACTGAACTCGAGTCACGCATTATCTCACAATTTCAGTGACATAATCTTTATGTGCTAAAGAGTATTCAACAGTATTCTACAGTATTCAAGAATATATGAATGATAAAATTTAATAAAATAAAATGTAATTACACGATAATATTTATAAATCATCTAAATCATATAAAATAATATTCTACTAATATACAAAAGATTTTAAAACACCACAATACACATATAATAATGAATAATATTAATTAATACTCTAATATCGGTTACCAATAAAATTAATTTTATCTATTTTAATAAAAATAATACGTATAATAATGAATAATATTAATTCATAATCTAATAAAATGTGGTCTATTTTAATGTAAATAATACGCCCTCGTCTCCTCTTTGAAATTGCGATACCCGACAGGGTCCATAATTTGTACTTTTTATATATATGTAACACCTTTTGTAAACATTATGGTTGCAATAAAAGTATTGAGTAGCACGGAGGCGCGTATTTAGTGTGACTGACGCGATAAAAATTTCTTAAGGCTCGTCAAGGGTACGTGTGACTGAGTTTTATCACAAATTTCTTGACGTGCCTCTGCTCCGACTGCTGGTTGTAGCAAGCAAGGGCTTTAACATTTTGGAAGATGTAGCAGCAGTCGGAGAGCAAGGAATTTGTGATAAAACTCAGTTACACGTGTCCCTTGACGAGCGTCCAGAAATTTTTACGTGGTGTAGAGTTCGCGTACAATGAACGCGCGCGCACGTGAATGAACGTTCAAAGTTCGTATCGGTTGTATGTAGCCAAACTTGAGAGCGGCCGTTCTAGTTCGGCCAGCGCGCAGCGGCGCGGGCGCAGATAACGGGCGCTTGTAATAGTGACCTATCGACTCGCGGCATCGTTTTTAAGTTTTTTACTATCATATTTGAATGTGGCTTATATTTTTTTGATACACCCAATCGTCCTCAATTCTGCAGTTCTTCGGTTATGAAAAGAACCTCGTCCAGAACCTCGTCCAGGTAGTACATAGGTATACCTACGCTGTATGATGAAGTAAGATCGAAAGGAAAGTATAGGGTTTGTTAAATATATATAAATTAAAAAGCTATATGTTTTTAATCAGTTAAGTAGTTTAAAATTAAAAGAAAAAAGATATGACATTGAAAATCTTAAGGTGAGGCAAGGAAATCAATTCGTACACGGGGCGGTTGCTTTATTGCAAGGTTATACAACGTGTTCGGTCAATACCATATTAAGCTGAAACTTATCTTTGTTAACATAGTCATATGAAAGTTATGGCGCATTAAAAATTCGAAATTGTATAAATCATTTTGAATCCCCCATACAATCTTTGAAAAAATATGTATCAACTAGATAGAACTTCTAGTGTCGCTTACGTCTTGTGATCGAACAAAACACATTATAGTTTTACTAAGTTATAATCGATTTTTGGAAAACTGGATTACATAATAAATAATATAAATCATAAAATATATTTTTACAATTTTCTAGATCTAGGTCGAAAGATTATACACGTAAATAAGCGACATAAACGGTCATATTTTTAGATCGTGTTGACTTAGGTGTAACTTACAGGTGTGATATTTTTATACCTGAAAGGTTTCGTTTTTCCCTTTCGAGGTACCCTAAAATATCCCTAAAGTAACCCTTAAAATATCTTAAATGTGTGTGATTGTGTTTGTGTTTCAAAATCTCTGGTAATCGCTTTCGATTTTGATAGTCATAGTGCATTCATCAGTATCACACAGTCGACACAGAACATACAGAGTCTTGTATTGACGTCACAATGATTGGCAAATTCAAAGCGATCATGATTGATTTTTTCTGAGACAATAACCCCCCGGACGGACGGAAAGATATAGAGCGTAGAAACGTAACGAAGCAATGTTTAGATTACGCAAAAAACTAATAAAAATATTTGTAGTATAGCTTCCCCCATATGTCCGTACTTACGGTTGCCAGGTCTAGAAAGCGACACTTCGCGGCTGAAGCTTGTAAAAATAGGGATTAGCACTTTCAAGTCGGGACAAAGAAAATAGATTTGAACTTAAGAATGTAGATTTTAACTTTGATTCATCAATTGATCAAAACTGCGTTTATTTCTTTTTTGATTTTTTCTTACGTGTGGAAAGGCAAAGAGAACGAAGCTCATACAAACATCCAGCCCCCTCACCATGATCGCTTAACACAATTTTAAAACCGCACTGAGAGCGGAATGGCGCTATACGCAGCTAGAGCGGTGTCTCTATTTCAATATTGTTTTAACCTTGCTTTAAGCGATCATGGTAAGGCCCCTAGTGTTATATTCATTAATTTCCAATGATTTAGGGATAAATATGCCAAGATAATTCAGTCATATTATATAGTCACTGCATTATTATGGAAAAATTGTAAAATTTTTGTGATCTGGTCTAATTTGCGGACTTTGTTTCCCAATCATGGATAAATCGGGACGTGTCCATATACCCCTCAAAATCGGGACGTCCCACTCGAATCGGGACTCCTGGCAGCCCTAGCCCGTACCCACGCGAAGTGTTAACGATCGAGCTTGCGTGTTTATCGTGCGTTTGTTGGATGTGAGCAATCGAAAGGCATTCCAATGTCTATCTTTTTGCTCGTAGCTGATGATTCCGAGGTACGTAACGGGATTTCGCGATGGAGCTTGAGTTTTGCAGAGAAAAATTTTTTTTTTTATACATTTTCAACTAAATGCAGTGCAGTGGAAAGCGTTTAATTTTATTTATCAAAGAAAACACAATTATCTGTCCAGTGACGTAGGTATTTAGAACGCTACGCAAGTATAGCCGCATCCTTCCTTCTCTATTTGGAGCTAATTCGAACATTGTAAAATAGGCCATTATTATAAATAGTTATATATTCACAGCTATTCATATTCAAATTAAAAATCCTTTGTTCAACTTGAGTTCAGAACGGTATTTAAATAAATTGAACCTTTGCGGGCGGTAATTGACGTCAAACACAAACAGCCTTATCGAATGATGCCAATTATTCGTTATGATATTTTAAAGACTACGAAGACTAGAATATTAATGTAAAAATATTGCTGTGTATGGTAACGACATAATTTATTATAAATGTTGACTTCTGATAAAGCAGCTTAGTTTCTTGCGCCCATTCTTCATATCAGTTGAAAGATGTCCTGAATGGGTGATGGGTAAAAAATTTGGACGATTCGAAAGAACTTTCTATGAAGTCATATTTGAATAAAGAATATTTTGATTTGCGATGTACAGGCAAACAATTAGGAAGACGAATGTCAAAAATTACAATTATAGTATACAATAATACAACAATAATATTGCAGTACTCTGATTACTAACCCATAGTCCCATACTAATTGCCTCTTAATGCAGTTTATCTTTTGATTGACATAGAGAGACACCTGTCTTATGTTTGTTAAACTAGCAGACCATAGAGAGTAGATTAATGACATAATGGCGGCTTCCGGCGGCGGGAAAGCGCGCAATGAGCAGCGCCGGCGCATCAAAAGGCGGCTTCGGGAATAGCATCTTCTCAGAACGCGTTTAAAGTTGATAGATCATCTTAGTTTACTGTTTGCCTAGCTTGTTATGATGGGAACAATAGTGATGATTGACGAACAAGCGAGGCGAAACGTATCTTGCTGTAATCCTAGGTCGGCCGTAATAAATAGCAGATTATTTCATCAAGTTTAAATCATGATAGCATTATATTAAAGCGAGCGACATTTTCCATTAATTACTATTAAGAATAATATACATGTATGTATATTTAGGGAAGTAAAGTATTTTGTTTATTTCATATAATTTTTAGTAGATTTATAATCACAATAATATTTAACCCAAATAATATATAAATATTGGTATATATTTAACCCATTCCCGCTCATTTCACCTTCTTTTAGATAAGCCCTAAGTACAACTTTTTAGTTTGTCAAATATGTAGCTTAGAGAAAAAAAAAATCAAAATTCTAATTCAATAGTTATTTGTTATACATGAGTAGCTTTTTAACCGCGTGCTCAAGTTTGAGGACCGAGCAAGCGAAGGATTCAAAAATTTGAATCCTAAGCGTTAGCGAGGGAATCAAAAGAGCACAAGGTGAAAAATTAACAATACGTAGTCAAAATTAAAAACAAAAGTAGAGGTTCACGGTGTTACTACAAAAGTTTTTCAACACTGTCTTAAGTTAGACACTGTTTAAACGTGATGCTATCACTATATATTCTTTACGAAAAACTGAAACAGCATCATGTTTAAACAGTGTCTAACTTTAAACAGTGTTTAATTGCCAGTCGATCTTTCGCTAGCTTCATGCCTAGTCGTGCGCATGCGATGCGCTACTTATTATATCAAGTACGTAGATACGGTGTGCTGCATGAAATATCATAAGAATGTTGTTTAGTATGAACTAAAAATGAGACATTCATGTAAGTACACGAATATTATCTAACGCGGAAAGAGCTGAGAGGTGATTCCACTTCACATATACATATTACGTGCTAACTACTGGATTACTTTGTATTTACCCACAAGTTTTTTGTTTTTTAATTTCTCATGTAAGTGACTGTATGGTTTTTAATGAGAAATAAATATTCTTTAAACCTAATTTTTTTTGTAGTAACACCGTCAGAGTCTGAATTTTTAACAAATTTAAAAAAAGTTGTATGATAAATTCGGCATCATGGAGATGGAAGTAAATAGGTTTAATGATGTTTTGAAATCACATACAATTTAGAATTCTAAATTTAAATTTACTTTAACCTCAAGCGGATAAAAACGGCTTTGGCGGTCAAATATCGAATAGCAAAAATACTCTTTCCGAGATGGGGGGATGAAAAAATCTTTATTCAACATAGGCCTTTACAGGCACTTATTGACGTCAAAACCAAGCAAAATATTGTAATTTGGAGGTAGGAATCATATTTATTTAACCTTGTATGCGCATACATTCTGAATATAAGTAATCAAGATGTCTGCAAATACGAGATAAAAAATATGACAATGAAAATAGATAAAAATAATATTGAAGAGAAATCACAATAGTTTACTTATTTAAAGTCACATTATTGCAATGATTGAAAGTAGATTCCTATAGTGTTCTCTGGATCTTTTCTATTAATAATTCAAAAAAATGTGTTCGAGTGAATTAAATAAGCCTCTTATGTGAAACTTCTTAACACTAAAACAGTACAGAAAAATTACTGATTGCTCTGTTTAAGTTCATACTATGCAACTTATGGCAACCAAATGAAAGATTTTTCTTTTGTAGATTTTTCTATAATATCGCTTAAAAGAAGGTTATTGTTACCGAGCGCCGAGTTTCTTATTACCTAAATATGTCCTTTTAATCAATGTTTTTTCAAAGCTGTATCTTGTATTGTTCGAGGTATCTATAAAAGCTATTCATGATTAAGCTAGTGAATACTTCTTCTTTAGTAAATAATCTCTGAACTACCCTAAGGTCGACTGGCAGAAAATACCTAATGGCATTAAATCTGCCTTTGTAGTCATTACGTACCTAAAGCATTAAATAAATAAATAAAACTATGGTTCGTCAGTTTGAAATAGAACTTGCGAGCTCCAAAGAAAGTGAGGCTTTGGGCCCAGTACTCGCCGCACCGGACGTCAGATCCCAGCCGGTGCTGTTTCCGGCTTGCTTACGTCATATTTTTGTTATTTTACGCAACTCTGCACAGTTATGTCCAATGTCAGAATTCTTGTTTAATTTATATCATGCCTTAAGTTTATTAGAATGGCTCACTCACCTCCGTTATGTTACGGCTGAGACCAGTCAGTCTGGATTTGCAGATTTTCCCTTTTCCTCATGGGGGCTGAAGTTCTTCTACATGCTTTAGTAGCCAGTAGGGCTTCTGAGCTTGTCTGGTTAGCAACCACCCTCTTACCTAAGTTTGTCGCCATAATAACAATGTTGATAGCATTGTTGTGTTCCAACAATTAGAGGTGAGACAGCCCGTTCCTCAGTTGTGGAGGAGTCCAGGCGAAGCTCGCTTCCACCTCCGGCCTTATCGTTATTGTATCAGGGGAGATAAAGGCCGAGAACTTCCTAGTTGTGCAGTGCAAAAAAAAAGAAATATATGTTATGTTTGGTAAATACATCGATTTGACGTCGGCTCTATCTAGAGACCTGATAGAGACATTTTTATTAAAGTTTATTCTATCTACGACTGCGCCTGCTTTTAAAAATAATATCTAAAAGTTTTCATTACTTGTTTTACGATATCGGGGTTGATTTAGTGGGATGTCCAACGCTGCGGGGAGTGCCAGTCGACCTCCAGTGATAGTATTGCGCAACTGAACACCTAGGCTAGGAGATAGCGGAGGCGGGCGACTCCAAACAATAACAAAACAATAACAAACACTCAGGGTCGGTGACCGGCGCCGGCGCAGGCGCAGCGGACCGCGGTGGGGAGTCCGCAGCGTGGTTATCTTCCGTACCATTCTATATCATACTAGGGTTAGAGTCAATTCTTCTCTTTTGATTTTTCAAACCTTGTATGTGTGTGTATGTTTAATGCAAGGTTAATTTAAAAAAGAATATTTTTGACGTCTAAAGCAAAATATCTCGATTTTTTTATAGATAGTTCAAAAAGCATTACGTTAGATATGTGGGTAGGTTATTGCAAAACAAGTAAATGTTCTTTCTCAACATTCCGAACATTCACAGCCACCCGAGCGCACTGAAACTTTTTGCGTTTCATTGAGTAGCGGGCGGACGCAAAAAGCATGCAACAAAGGGCCCGCGTCCACAATGCGCGCTCCGCTAATTGGCCGATGCACCGCGGCGCGGCGCGCAAAAACACGCGTGTGCGCACAATCGCGTATTATGTCGCGAACAATCGTCCGCACGCTGGGAAATGTTATGTTTAATAGTGATCCGAGGGTCTGTCAAACTCACGCGTGTTCGTTGCAAAGGCGCTTGAGCGACCCCCAATCACAGAAAATCGAGAAGTATGCACTTTTTCTTCGAAAATGTGTTATTCTTCAAGACATCGTAAAAAAAAATATTATATGTTATTCTTCAAGACATTACATGATCCAAGCAGGACATGTGATGTTGCAATTGCTATATTTTTTCATAAATTTATTTTAACTTAATCTGAACAACTAACATTAAATTATTATAAAGTCAGCTATAATTTGAATGATGCCAATGCTTGGTATTCAAGGTCAATGTTTGTAGACGTCGTTCGTTACAAATGTTATTATCTATAACTAATTATATAAACAAATATTATTTTGTATGATAATGACACAATTTATTGTGTATTTCCCATAAAGCTGATAAGTTGTTTGCGCCTATTCTTCTTATCAGCTAATAGATATCCTGAATGGGTGGTAGGTTTAAAATGGACGATTCTAAAAGTCTTTCTATCGCTTAATTTCTATTTGAATGAAGAATATATTGATTTTGATTAGATTTAAATATCTGCTGTAATTTCTCCTACAAGTATTTGTTTATTACAATATATGAAACATATATTGTAATATTAGTATATTGAATGTTGTAAATTCAAAAGAAGAGACAAAAAAATTCTCCTTTTAGGTTTCTTGTCTGTTCAACAAGGTTCTGCATAGGACATGCGGCGCCAGTTGACCTTATGCCTATCTTTACTGATTCTACAATTCACCGCAAACATCCCATGCGTTTCATCTTTAAAAACACAGCCTCTTGAATGTTGACAGTTTCTATGGAATTACAAAAATGTCCGTTTTAAATTGACGACACTCCTGGCAAAACAGTAGATAAAGGTTATCACCCCTGCGAGCATGGACTTGTCGATCGATATATATCGATCGACAAAAGCATCTGTCCTTATCACTCCTTATGAATATCTGTCACATTTATCGATTTTTGTCGAGTATGTCGATCTTAGCTGTCAAATTTTGTTTATCGAGAGTTCCATGCTCGCAGGGCTGTTTTGCGCCAGTGCCGCAGTGCCAGTCAAAACATACTCGTAATTCCATCACTATAACTTATCTGTGGTGTCAAGTCAGGAAAACTTTCTGCATTACATAAATCAATGAGACAAGCCGGTGCGCAAGCGACGGCCTGTGACAGAGGCCCGTCACCGATCCACACAAGATTATATCTACATGTCCATTTCATGTTAAGTGCATTATATAATAACGAGTTAATGAAGACGGCGCGGAAGCCTGCGCCGCCGCAGTCCGCGCGATTCCATTGCATAATGCAATCTCCATTGTAATAGTAGAGATGGCAGAGGTGCTTATTGCACTTTTGGCAAAATTAATTTGATGAGGTGAATGTTAGATTTGCTTGAAAGATGACATCCTGACGTCGACAAATTACAGCATTACATTTATAACTTTCTACACACAATATCTTGTTAAATTTGTATTTCAAATATACCGTGTTGTTCATTACATTGTGTTGTTTTGTACTAGTTTTATAGCGTAACATTCCTTGTATTATTGTTACGATTGATTACTTATGCACTGTTTATGGTATACTTAATCGCTTTATAGGTAAATATTGTGACTTATAGTGAAAACCTCTTATCCTCTGTCACTGTCTTTAGTCTTTTCTATGTTTGCTAGATGTTGGTTTTACTGATGAAATAAATAAATAACTAACAACTGAGCTTTACTGAAATATGTTAAACTATAATCAATTAATTTACAGCAATTTAATTTAATTTTAATCATTACACAGAAGCACATCAACGTTTTTCGACAACTCAACGTTTTTCAGAATGCATCTAATATTTTGATGGAATATATCAAGGTCCTTACAGACAAGATTGTACTTTCTACAGATATACTCTGTAGTTGACTATTTTGTGATAGGTACGCTGTTTCTGGCAAATGGTATATGAAAGAGTAAGTTGCCTGCAGTCTGCCTTATTTCAATCTCAGTGAAACAGGGCTATTCTAGATCATTTCAATCGTCTATTCTAGTTGGAATTAACAATTTAATGAGTGCATTTCAGGAAAGTATCACCACTTTTTGATGTGTCAAAATTTCATCCAGTAATTTATAATAATTACAAAAAGCACTAATCAGAATCGGCAAAAACTATGTAAATTTCTTTCAATTTATTTTTAAATCTTCTGAAAACCCTTTTAAATTTATCAAAAATGTTATTAAATGTTGTCAAATTTGAATGGCGTCAAAAAGTGGTATAGTGGTACCATCTAGTAGCACGGGTATTTAATGATAACTTTTCGTGGCGAAAATGATTCAATGGAACATGTGAAACCAGCATGAGAAGTTAATAAAAAAAGCTAATACAAATAATACGGCAAATGTTGCAAATCTGTGGTTGGGGTTATGTTTACAAGTATATAGAGCTAAATTCTTTTAATTTTCTTGGATGTCAACAATTGCATGTCAAGATATAGCTTATAAAGAGCTCAATAACAAAGAAATGAAAAAGTTTCAAAAAAGGCAGTAGATTCCTCCTATTTGTACTGCGCCTGCGCGTGCGCACGTCGCCCGCTGGCATCCCGCCGCGCCACTTTCGGCTTCACTCAGCGAGAGTGGTCCTCGCTCGGTGTCCGGTGACCGCTTTCTGACCACTTAACTTGCAATTGCTCTATGGTACCTATCTTTCGATGGAAGCTGTCAATGTTAGTACCATGTCAAATTGTGCAGGTATCGGTTTCTGTTGCACAATTTGATTGATATCTTCATGGTTTTTATAACACTGTTACGGCCTAAAAATTGTACTGAAACGGAGTTTTGTGACCGGAAATTGTCAATAACTTTTAAAGTTGTAAACAACTTGAGCTTGAAGAATCTCCTAGTACCTACTCATGAAAAATATCTGGATGATACTATAATAAAAAGCAATGATAGTGATAAATAAAAGTTGTTATTTGTATACAACGGTCATTCACGTCAGTTATTGCAAAAGAATATTTAATGTGTATGATATTGCTATGACAAATATGTAGATAAACTACATATAAGTGTGACTTTGCATTTTGTTTTAATTTTTTTCATTGTTCCAGGTAAGTGAAATACTCCCAGATCATCATCCTTTTCGTAAGTAAACTGAATTTATTAATAATAATAAAAACAATTGTTTAATTACCACGTTTGGGTACTGTAAACATTGTTGAAGCCTGTAACGGAACGCATTGAGTTTTAAGCATTCGTTACAAATAGGGAATAATAAAATACATCATGCAATGTAAAACTTGATAGTTTCTCAATTATTCTAAGGTAAATTGGCAAAAATGCTTAATGACAATAGGTCTGCTTTGGTGCATACTATGTACATAGAGAATTTAAATAAATAAATTAAATAAAGCTTCAATTAAATTTAGAAAGTCAAGAAACAAATAATTAGAATAGTGGCCTAATAGAGTCATGTAAACATTGAGAATAGACCCCGTATTAGACGCTTGCCTGTCGACGCGGCTGTTGTGCATAAATGCATGTAAAAATGTATTAAGTATAGTTGGTACAAGCGATTATGAATTCTAACAGCGGAATTATTTCTCATATTTTGATATCAAAATGGCGTGTCATCCCCGCGTCTGTCGAGATCGCGGCGTCGCTAGTGATGGTTCAGCTTGCGCAGCTCGCCGAGATCGCCCAGATCGCCTTGTCGTTTTAAGTATAAATAGGTCGGAGGTTGGAAATCAGGAGCTCATTTTTCGCGGGTCGTCTTACCGGGAGTTTCAAAGCAAGCCTCGAGTGCATTGCGAATTCTATCCAAGCCGGTTGGTTTTTAACGCGTTCTTTGATATTGTGTATTTAATTTGAATTAATTTGTGTTTGCAAAGATTGTGAATTTCAAAATATTAGTATACGAATCCGAATATCGAATTGTGACGACCTAAACACTGACATGGTTCGGTGGGCCTCGGTCGGGTTACCCTATGGTGACAGCAGACCTTGGTTTTAACTTCCTTCGGGGAGGGCGTTGTTTGGAACATATCAACGCAGTCACTCTTTATCAACATAGTGGCTCAAGTTCCCTGGTTTCTTTGAGAAGTGTTTAGCGGCGGGGGGACTGTCGAAGTGGACCCATGCCTTAATTGCACCCGTTTAGCTACGCATGGACTAAAGAAGTCGGTCTCCTACTTATATATTTATATATACACCACGTATATAGGGCTTGTGAACACACGGCGATCCCAATCCAGTTGCCCGTGCTCACATTTACACGAGTATAGGGAAATAGGTACACAGAGGCCCTTCTCACCTCGCCTTTCATTCTTTTAAGTTAGTTAGGTGTCTTACATTGCACTTCGTAAGACAACAGAACACACCACACGATTAACGTAATAAAAAGGATTTGATCCTTAGCTTGCTATCTTCTCATTAATTTAGCAGATTAGGATTATAAAGTAGACATGGATAGGATAATAGGCAGGATAGGAAAATAGAATGGGAACTAGGAATAGGGTGATAGGGATAGGATCATTAGATGTTGCTAAGTATCATTTGATGATAGAGTTTAGGTTGAGCTAGGCTAGAAAGGTAGGGAATATTTGAATTTAAAATCAAGGAATAGCCGAGTTTCATGGAAACTACTTCTCAGTGAGGTTTATAAAGTTTGGAGGAGTCAATTTGAGAAATAATGAATATAATTAATAAATTTAACTAGTAAGGAAATGCTCTAAAAATGGAAATTGTTCAAAATTATAATGAAATTAATATCATGATAAATTAAATACTCTTCAATTTTCCAAGTCAAAATGACTAATTAAAATGTAAATAGAATACAGCTATTAAATATTCTAAAGTATATCCTTAAATGTTGATATGCAATAACATGATTATAAAATCATATGAAATGATTCTTTATTATGTATGGGAAAATTATCCATTGTTTGCTATTAATTATGGCATGTTAATTCAGTGTTATTCAGGTGAGCCAAAGGCAGCCTACAACAATGACTCAAAAATAAAAGGGTGTATGTTGTTATCTTCAAGTCTAACCAGAAGTTAATATTGCTGTGGTTAATATTACTGTATTTACTTAACAAACTATAATATATTAAAGAAATTGAAGATATTTAGTTCATCTACAAACTAATTTCATACTAGGTTTCTAAGGGAAAGTTGTTTCTTTTAACATTATGAAATTGCTTAAGTAGCTAAAGATTAATAGGATGCATAGCAATCAATGGAATAGGTGTATTAGGGAGTAGTTGTATCATTCTTTTGTTTCCTAAAAGAACTAGGGTTAATTGCGGCATGATATGGGTTCCTTTATGACCACTAGATGATCACTGGCTAAACGTTGTTAGAATAAGAGTTATAAAGATTTATTACTATGAATCATATTTAATATGATTAGACAGAGAGAGAAGTAGTGAAGGTGAATGTTAATTAATTATAAAATAGCTATTTTAAACCTGCACCTGGGTCGTAAGCCCCAGGCACTACATTTGGCTCTCCTCTGTAATGTATATCATAAATCTAATAGGTTTTGTAGGGAAACTTTTAGGAACTATTAAATAGGTAGGGCCCTGCGATGAGGAACTTCCGTGTGGTTTTGGAAGGGGGGAGTGTATAAGGCAGGTTTGGCATAGACACTCACCATGTGGAGCGAGGCTGGAGCTCACCATTTTCTCATCAGGTATTAAATACCGATTAGGTAGAACATTTCCTCATTAGATTTTAATGTCAGCTAGGTAGGAGTAAGACTTTACCATTTCCTCATTAAGTTTTTAATGCTGATTAGATAGGAGTAAAAATTAGATTTTGTTTATCTTGGTAGATTAGATTTTTTAGTCTGTTTTTTAGTTAGAAATAAGGTGGGGTTATATTTATATTATATTAGGATTAGGTTAGGCTAGGATTTAGGGTTTGGGTTGGGTTTAGAGTAGAGTAGGATAGTGTAGAGAGTAGAGGAGAGTAGGGGGGGGGGTTGTTACAAGCCACTTTAGTAGGCATTCAAGATACCTGTAATAGAAGATGGACTCTGCTCGCTTTGCCATATTTTCATAAATTGCCTTGATGATTGTTATTAAACTTCCATATAACATACATTAGTTTCTACTTTCTATTTCTACATTTCATGCATAATAATTTCAATAAAAAGATGCAATGAATGTGTATGTGTGCGTACGTGTGTGTGTGTGTGTTCGAGTGAGTGGCTTTTAACCGATATTTTACTGTAATCAGTTGTCATAAAATAACATGTTACTGTTTGATAAGGAATAAAAATATTAAGTGCCTATTGCTAATACTGATGATAAAAGTGGACACCGTAATATAATTTGGTCTGTTATATCATGATCAATCTATACTTACTTACTAATATTATATAAGAAGACAGAAGAAGACATGCGAGTCCATATCAAAAAATATCAATGGAAATAGGATAATGCCAACATTTTAAACGATTCTCTTCTGCAATTTCTACATACTCGTAGATAGACACACAGGGTTAAGTTATTGCGTTTAACCTGTTACTAACGTCTGAAGTAATAACATTAAGAAATCTCCATAACGATTCTTCTATTCACAGCAAGTTTCTCTCAACTACAAAATGCTTTATCTAAAATTCTAAACGTGGACCAAGTCACTTCGTGTTATGTAGATTCTGGATAGCCGGTTGGTTCGCTTTCTAGCGAGCTTGTAATCATACTTTGTTTAAAACAGTTCAGAATCTTTTCTAAGCTGCACCATACTACCCCAATCAGCTGGCCCTTCATCCCACCTGATGTGTAGTCACGAGTGCGAGCTACACCTGAACTCCTCAACAACTGAGGATTTGAGGAACTGCAGCCTATTACTTTTTTATTACGACAGGGACGCTCTTGGCTTTCATCTCACCTGAGGGCAAGTGACGATAAGGCCGAAGGTGGAAGCGAGATTCACCCGGACTCCTCAACAACTGAGGAACTGGCTATCTTACCTCTATTATCGAAACACAACATTGCTATCAACATTGTTATTATGGCGACAAACTTAGGTAAGACGGTGGCAGCTAGCCAGGCGGGCTTAGAGGCCCTACCACCAACCAAACCGAACAGAAACACGTCTGCAGCCATGGGGAATCCAACCCGGGACCTCCCGATCAACGCCCGGTGGTCTAAGCCCTTAGACCACTTTTACTGGAGATAGACTCTGTACCAGGGTCGTCTGCTTAGGTACCTCCGTCTTATCTATTTCTGCCGCAAAGCAGCAGTGCTTGCATTGCTGTGTTCCGGTTTGAAGAGCAAGATATGGCAGTGAAATTATTGGGTACCGTGACTTTACATCCGACGTCACAAGTGGGCAACGTACATTGTGGTTCTTGTGGGGGTTGCAGGTTTGATGCGAATCTAACAAGAGCCACATTTATTATAGGTGACTGTTACCACTTACCATCAGATAGGCAGTTTGCTTGATTGCCAACTTTTTGCAATAAAAAAAACCACGGAGGCGGTTCTTATCCTTAATTGTCGGAATATAACATTGTTATTATGGCGACAAAGTTAGGTAAGTCGGTAGTGTAGTAGGTAGTAGCATAGACGAAGAAAATCCTTGGTAGTAGGTAGGCTCAAAAGCCCTACCATTAACTAAATCAAACAGAAAAACTTCTGCTCCCACGGGAATGACCGGATAATCTCAACTTAAATCAAACTTTTAATTAACCGGGACTAAAACTCACCGTACCAAAATTATATACATAAAGTATAAATAAATAAATAAATAAAACTCGGTATAAAAACTTTGAAATCGCTATTTTTAATACAGTCATTGATAAAGCGGACGATAACTGTAAACGTGATTTTATTACAACGTCGAGTAACTGTTTGTCTATAAATAGCCAGGACAATGCGCGCATTGGTGGAAATAATGGTTTCGCCAATTCCCAGGCGCTCCCGAGGCGCTGGTTGCGAAACACGCGCATTGTGCAATGGAACTCGGCAAAAACCACAGCGGCAGCGGTTGCAAAGTGAGCTGCGGCTCGCGGGAACAAATCGGCTGTAGCATGTAGCTTTTTCAAGTGAATTTAAGAAGGTGAAGAAGGCTCTCAATTCTACGCATATGTTTTTGTGCGATTACTTCACCAATTGAGGACCGATGCTCAAAATTAATTTTGTATTTGAAAGAATATACTCAGGTGGTTCCATGATCCCGAGTCAGGATCTAGTGATGGGATTCTAGGAAAATCGAGGAAAACCCTTAAATTTCATAGGCACGTCCAACTTCTATCGTGTTTTTCCGAAGCTATTCAGATATATGTGTTATCCCGATCTAACTGTTACTCAGTTGAATAAACTGGAGCGTTTACAGAACCTTTGTATTCGGTTTATCTTTAGGCTACGCAAATATGATCATATATCACACTATCGCTCCAAACTTCAGTGGCTCCCTATAAGCCGTCGGAGAGATTGCCATATCCTTTCTCTTCTCCATTCTATACTTACCAGTCCGTATGCTCCTCACTATCTCAAATCCCGTTTCCTTCTCTACTCCTCAACAATAACTAGACCCCTTCGCTCCTCAAACGACATGACACTAGTACTCCCACCTCACTCCTCTATGTTTTATGACAAGTCCTTCACCGTTAAAGCCATTAGACTTTGGAATTCCTTACCTGAGACCATAAGACGTGCACCATCTCATGATTCTTTTAAGCGAGCTATAAAAACACATTTTCTGCAGCTAGAATTTTAAGTTTTCTTTCCTTTCGTTTGTACTATAGGTATGTAGTATATGTATTTTATGTAGTTTATGTATTTTGTAGGCTTATTTACTTATTAATAACATGTAGTATATGTATTCTATTATTATGTTAGAATTTTACGGTCCCGTTGTTTATGTTTCGTATTAAACTTTCTTCTACGGTTAGGTTGCCTGGAAGAGATTGCCACTTTGGCAATAAGGCCGCCTTTTGTTATAAGGACTAGTTTTAAGAAAGTTCATAGAAGTTTACACGCATCGTAAATACGTTAATGATGCATATAGATTGCCTGACCGCCGCCTTCCGCAATGTTTTGCGGTTTGCACAACACTGCGTTGCACGGACGTAGTCGACGCATGCGCAAACGCACGTACCAATTCGCAATGCTTTTTCGAAAACATTGACACTGCATTACTAAGAAACGTATAGATTAGATATTAAATTGACTCTGGGTGCTAGTCTAATACCTGAGTAGGTAAAATAATTTTCGAGTCATTAGACTTAAAAAGTCAAGGGTCAAGTCAAACTTTCTAATGACAACCATATCCAGTCTGCAATTGCCAATAGGCTAGATGACTAAAAAAAAATTTTTACTTTAATAGAAGCTCATTCATATAATAAACACAAAGAAAAAATCGGTTTTCGAATAATTATAAAAACAACCAAGATATAAGGTATTAAAGATTTTTCTCCATCTCTTTCTAGCAAAACGGAAATTTACAAGGAGTTTATATGGCCGTACTCAACGATGACGTCACCGTTGATGTCGGATCTCTCTGTCTAATCGCCTTCAGATTAACAACTTAAAATGCTTGTATCTAATGTATTTCTAAGCCGATTTTAATTCTAATTTCGCAGGACTGCATCTTTTTCCACGGTATTTTAATATTTAATGACAAAACGTAAAAATTAGAATTCAGTCATCATCCCAATTGCACTCGATAGTGTTAATGAAGTAACGTGACAGACGTCAGTGTAATGTTCTAAGCGGATATCTTAAAACTCAGAACAACAACTAAAGCATTAGTGCTTTAGATAGATAGATAGATAGAACTTTATTTGGACTTTAGTTATTCTTCTGAGTCTTAAATGCTCTAAGGTTGATGTAGAGTTGACACTCAGGGTCAAAATATTTTTTTTTAGTTTGTTAGTATAGACAAAATATTTCAAATTCTATTTTATATTCATTGAATTAGCTCATGCATGCGCTTCACACTATCATGTAGTACCATAAAATGGAGTTCCAAACAAGTCGTCAAGCTGAACAAAGAGTTTTTTTTTGTATTTTTTTTTATTTACGGTAGCTACAATATAGCTACATAAGATATAGAAAAGGTTTAGATGTCAATATATTTAAAAATTATTATTATTCATAACGGCTTACTACGTACTGCGATTAAGTTGATTTCAAGAATACTTAGTAGGTATTTCTAAACCTTTGAAGTTCGACGCGACCGCTCAGTGCAATGACCAATAAGATTCTTATTTCTACTTTATTGACACATGAAAAATGGTGGATTGCATTAACATTTTTTTTAAGTATATAATCTTACTGGTTGTGGCCGCGAACTACGTTTCGCCATATATTTTTTCCCGTTTTTGCAACATTTTTCATTGATGCTCAGCTTCTATTAGTCGTAGCGTGATGTTATATATCCTATAGGCTTCCTCGATAGACGGACTGTCCAACACAAAAAGAATTTTTCAATTTGAATCAGTAGTTCCTGAGATTAGCGCGTTTAATCAACCAAACAAACAAACTCTTCAGCATTATAATATTAGTAAGTATAAAGTATAGATTTTCACTTGAAACTTGTCAAGAAAGGTAAGATGATTTTCCCGTTATAAGCAGATTTCACATGGTACATATATGCAAATGGTCATCAACCAAACACTGGCTCAATTTCAATACCACCTCTTTTACGAGCGACATAGAAACGGCGTTAACGTAAAATTGTGATGTCTGAACTGTTGTCTTGTGTAAACGTAGCTAAGCGGAGATCGAAGGTGATTAATTAGACACGTATTGTAACGAATGTAACGATTGGTCAGCAAACGGTACATCGTGCGGGGACTAATGCTTTCAATACCGGTATGAATACCGAATGTTTTTTTCTATACCGGAAAACCGTATTGAAAAAACTACGTACGTTTCTTCCGCCTTTCTATTTGGAAGTAGTTATTTCTCTAGAAGGTATCTTCCCGAGAAAATAGGTGCTTCCCGCGACTTCGTCTGCGTCCCCAGGGAACTCATTAAAATTCGGGATAAAAAGTAATAATAATAATAATATTTATTTGTTAATGAACACGAGTACAAGCATTAAATTACAGTCTTGAGGTATTTGTACAATGGTTTCTTAGCCTATTAGAAGAAATTGCGAGTCGCAAACTCGACACAGCCTGTCTTTTGGGACTCAGATAAGTACTAGAAGTGGCAAATACAAATAGTCGCGAGCGTTGTTACATAGGTACATAATTATGTAGATATTTCTAAAAATATTCATTAGCAAAACAAGTTAAATAATTTAAAAGTACATTGAGCAACCTATGAGTACCTATGAGTAGCCTATGTCCTTCCTTAGGGCTTGAGCTATCTCTATAACAAAAATTATTAAAATAACTTCAGTGGTTTAGGCGTAAAAGCATAACAAATAAACAAACTCACTTTCGCATTTATGACAGTCAGATCAGTATTTTTTTAGGATAAATTTTTATTATACAATTATGACCAAAACTTCGGCAATTAAGTTTTTAAATAGTTAAAGCTTTGTGTTGTAATTTATTGATGGAACTCCATAGTATCTTGTTATTAAAACACTAATTTCACTAGTTCCACTTGAATCGTCACTTGATTCACGTGGAACTAGTCTTTTAATAACAAGAATTAAGATTTTTTTCTCAAAACAATTTTTTTTTTAAATTATGACTAAAGCTGCCCGAAAAATATTTTATTTCATTTATTTTGCTTTTTAAAATGGTATTTTAAGATGTTGACAACAATTTTTGTACAATGATGCACCTATCAAGTGCACCAAAAATAGGAGAAAGGCTGACTTAGATTAAAAAGCATTTGATTTGATTAAGTAATAATCGTTTCGGCAATAATCGTCTTTTAATGTTTACGAAAGCATCTGTTTCAATGCAGCATAGTCATATTATAAATATAAATAAAATAAAATCACTATTACCGTGATTCCGGTAATGAACATTTCAAAAAGAGTCCGGGATCCCGTACTAGACATTTCGAAACCGGTATTTATGAAGTCCGAAAAAAGTCCGGTTTCTCGATACTGGCTGATTCCGGGATCCCGGTATTGGGAGCTCTAGCGGGGACCCCCGGTAGAGCGTCATTAGTCCAGCGAGCGGCGTCCCGTTACCGATCCACTACGGTCATCCGTCATCCACACGTTTCAGATGTCATCGCGTTGCAGCCATCTGAATGTAGACAGCATTCATCTTTTATTTTGCATTTACTAATACCATGTTAGAAGTAGTTACGGTGGCCGTAACTTAAGTTCGTAACCGCAAACGACATTCGAATGAAGCCTGGGAATATGAAGATAACATAATACACGTAGATAAAAATAATAAGGTCATATTACTGTTTTTCAGTGGGTATTCCATTTCAAACAACGTTAAAAAATGTAAACAAGAAAAATTTCATGTCAGGTCGGTTTTGGTCTTGCATTTTCATACCGCAGCTATGAGCACTTGGCCACGTCAAGACTAAAAATATGTCGAAATAGCATATTCGTATCCAGCGAGGTGAATTTTTTCTTGTGTCGACTTTAATATTGCTGTCAGTGTAAAAACAAATTCATAGCATGTACTTTTACCTTGAATGAATAATCCTTCCAATTTTGTTCTCGAGAAGTGTTCTGTTCTTCTCGAGAAGGCCAATTTCCTAACAGGTTTAGAGTCCACTTTTTTCATTTTACTTGTATTTGCATACATCTTTATTATTGTTGGGGTGTGTGTACCATCTAAGGAATAAATAATTTGATTTTTCGTTGATTAGTGTTTTGTTTAACGTCAAAAAGTGCCTGTAAAGGTCTATATTGAATAAAGATTTCTGAGTTGGAGTTTGTTAATCACGTCGAAAGGAAATTTTATATAAAGTTTTTATAATCAAAATTGTGAATGTGAAAAAACGATGATTTTAAGTTGGCAACTTAAAAGAGGAGACAAAAATTGACCTTCTGAGTTTCTTGCCTGTTCTTCTCGAGAAGGCTTTCCCGAATCCCTAATAATGGTGTAGAGTCAACTTCTTTTAATTGCGTTTGGAGTTTCTGTAAAGGTTTTTGAAATTAACTAAGTTTTGGGGGAGTATGCGTAATGCCGAATGCATTGTTTTTGTTAAGAAGTAAAAAGAAGAACATGCAATAGTAAAAGGTAGGAAGTACAGCAAAGACATAGAAACTAATCATAATACTCCATCAGAATTAGTGAAAATAATTTATTGTACCTTAAATATAAATCTTTACTATTTCATTATGAGAAACCACCAATATATCGACATACCATAGAATTTAGTAACAGCACGAATACCAGCTGCGCAAGAGTTATTACTTTGGTTGCCAACTCTAAACGTTGCTATAATGACGCGGGTCACTATACATAATAGAAAAGGTCAGTGTACCATCATTACTGAGTTTATAATGGCATGAAATGCGCGATTCTAGCACTTACGACTAAAACAATAATGTTGATGTGTAATTTATTTTTGAACACAGTTGTACGCTAGGTCAACCTTAGTAGGTATCAGTTTCGTACATAATTTATATCGATAATATTATATTTCTATATTTTATTTCTTAATTTTGAGTAAGTATTGTTAAAAAATAATTTTGTGTGAGTTGATAAGTAGGTACATTTAATTGTCAATAGTTGAAATCACCATCATTTCTTAAATTCTTTCTTTGTATTTTTTTGTCTAGCTTTAGATTGTGTTGAATTTAATTAGTTAAAGTTATGTTACCATCGCATTGATTTATTAATATCAAAAAACTCTTTAATTTCTTTAATTCAGTACCATTAACCATACCATCCCATTCTAAATATTTGATCAGTAGGTACCTATAACTACCAATACATTGCCTGAGATATTTATGCGAGTAGGTACTAAATAAATATTTCAGACTTGCTGTGCCCGCGACTTCGTTCGCATGGATGTCGGAAAATAATGCTATATAGCATATCTAATACAAAAAGTATTTTTCAATTTGAATCAGTATTTTCTGAGATTAGTCAAAAAAACAAACTCTTCAGCTTTATAATATTATATTATTTGAAATAGATATTTGGGTCAGGTATTTAAATATTTTGGGAGTAGGTGGATACGGGGCCTTTTTTTTAGAAGGGGGAAAATGTATTTATGCATTCCTCGTGGTCGAGCCAAACCACGAGGCTATGTGGGACTCCCCGGGCCGTACTCGACCCGGTCCTACCCACTAAAAACCCCCCAGCAGCTTCTCCGTCAGTCACAAGACAGGGGGAAGGAGACAACAGCGAGGCCTTGTTCCCACTGACCCCCTGCCTGTGAATCTATTTCTTACGCGGGGTACGTCCCCTCCCCCGGCCGCCTCCTCCTGGAGGATGGGGGCCCCAATGATGTCCTCGGTGACCTCCATCTCCGTCCCGCCTGAGGTCTCGGGTAGCCGATTTGCCCTCCTCCTTCTTCTGCTGATGGGTACCTTGGGGGCAGAACAGGTCTTACCCCCAAGGCGATGGTCCGCCGGTTTCCCAGCCACCGTGCATAACGGGCATTTGGGCTTCGACGCGCACGTCGACGCCCTATGCCCTGCCTCTCCGCACCGGTAGCACAGCGTGCTCCGATCAACCTCCGCCCTACAGTCAACCCTCAGGTGCCCCGATTCGAGACACCTAAAGCACCGCATTTCATGAGGTTGGAGGATCTTCACTTTTGCGGCGGACCAGCCCACCAGCAACCTCTTGGAAGAGGCAATTTTCTTGGCCGCATCCACTAGGCAGCACACCCACGCCGCGCCCATGGTGTAGCGGCCCTGGCAGATCTCCCCCACCCGGACCTCATCGACCTGGCACTCATCGATCTTTGCAAGTGCCTCCTTGACTTCCTCCGGCTGAACGGATTCGTCCAGTCCGGAGACAAGCAACCCAACCATCCTGGTGGGTACGGTGACCCGTGCAATGCTCGGATCCACCACCCTCCTTAGAGCGACGGCTAAGTCAGCCGCGCTCGTCTCCTTCTTTTCAGGTGGATAATATTCAAGTGTTGTATCGACTCATACTGACAAAAACTGAAGACACTATATTTTTTTACAATTTCCCAACTTGTATCGGGCCTACTTAATCGCGTTATCTGTATTTTTAGTACAATATATTTCATTTCAAGAAATAAAGCCAATGTAATGCCACATGACAGCAAATGTCGGCTTTTATTTTTTTCTTCCATAACTTTTCTGCTCTCATCCTTCCATATCACATACCGTATTAATTGATAAATAAAATTAATCAATGCAAAGCAATCTCTCGATCGATTTGATTTTTTTTCTTGTACTCATTAATTTACACGTCAATAATAATAATATAATCATTCTATCGATTTCCGATGTGTGGACATCACTAGCCTGTGGTGAATCCGTGAACTGCACGCACGCCGCCGTGTTGAAACATCGTCTCGACGTAATCGCGTAGTAATTGACCGGTAACATTTGGTTTCGTGAGTGCTGACTGACGCCTCATTTAAAACATGACTGCTCTGAAAATTAATTAATTATAGTAATATTTATTGGAGAGCAAAAACATGGTTTGCTTGTGAACAGCAACTAACAAAGCCAACGTTTATATCCCTATCAAACACTGATTGGATTAAAATGGAATGAGGTACGCCAAGCTCTCCATGGGCATGGATAATTGACTCAAATTTACATTGAGCTCCAGCAGATCCCAGACTCGCCTAGTGTTGGATGCTCTGACCGGACATTCTGGCACTAGGATCATGCTAACCAGGAAGGTACTTGCCAGTTTCAAGATCTGTAGGGCTTGCATTGATGAAGTGGAAAGCATTAAGCATTTACTATGCCACTGCAATGTTCTAGCCTGCCGGAGGTTAAAGCTGACGGTAATTGGTTATCATAAACCGAAATATATACGCAAATCACGTTGAAATTGTCTATGAAATTTTAAAGTTTTCCTCGATTTTTCTGGGATCCCACCACCCATCGGGTGTCCCTTTTTTGACAATGGGACCACCCTTTTCTTATTGCAAAAAGAATTTTTAAAATTAGTTCACAATACGCGGAGGAATCTAGTAATAAAAATTTAAAAAAACACAGTTGAATAAACTGAGAGCCTTTTGTGAAGTATTAATTGTGTTCTTGTGTTAATTAATTTAATTATTTATTTATTTCGCGTTTTGCTACGCAAAGTTACAAATATGAAAAAGGTCACACTAGTTCCACTCGAAGCTGGTTAAACAATCGAATTGTCGCGTTTACCGTAATCGAGATACGCTATTGAATAAATCGATACAACCGAGCGATTAGTAGCCACTCGATTCCCACCGCAGCGTTCCGTACGCTGTGAAATATTCGTTTAGAAATGTCTAAGGTCCCTGCCTGGCCCGCAGTCATGAGAATGGAGTGAAGGCAGCAAAACTATTCCATTGGTTGTGCAATTAATAAATATTTATCTAACTTTTACTTACTAGTTGAGTATACTTTTGGTGCATATTCATTGGTTCGCTTGTTTCGGTAACTTGGTTACAAGAGATTTATTTAAAAGACCGCTCCGCCTTTGTAGATAGTTGTAAAGATTTGCGCTGACGACTCCGACTAAATTGAAATTTATAAGTAGCCAAGTTCCGATAGTATTAGTTTCCAACATTAACAGTCAAACTCTTACTTAGCCCTTAGTTTTTTCTTTTAAGGAACTGCCCACCTGACGGTAAGTGGCTCTAATACATTTGTAATTCTTGTAAAATTCGCAAATATGCACATGTACAAGGGCTACAGTTTCCGCTGTTAAGAGGAAATACTAAGGGCGAGAGAATTCAAAAATACACATATTTCTAAAATATATTGCCGTCGCCAAATGGCCGAACAAATGAACTGAGCGCGGTAGAGTTAACTGCAGTTCACACCCAAGGCACCTACGAAGAGTACACAAAATAGACGTTTCGTAGTCCCCTGTGTTCTCCTCTACAACTAGACCGATTTAAATACTTTTTGCGTTAAAAATTAAAGACAGGCTTCGCTTTTTTGAGCTCGTATAATCTATGTTTGAATATAGCAGAAAATCTGGTTTTTTTTTGAGTTTTTGAAGGTTTAAAACTCTTTTTATGATTAACTTAATAAAGAAGGAATACATAGGAACATGCTAGTGGCCATACATTTTTTGAAGAAAAAATCTGTAGTATTGCTATTATCCAAAGAGGAATTAAGGGACTAACGTAACGTTTACAAGCATAAATGGCCCGTATGATTTCCTTTATATAAAATATGACATATTGAGATATATATAATAGATCTTAATAAGATAAATTATATAGTCACAATATTGATGTCCTGTGATTACTCAAGGTTTCACAAGTTTTATTTGCGCTTTGTCGACATTTAACCCTGCTTCACCTCCAACAGGCATTCCAAAAGGAAGTAGTGCTTCTTTTACTATGCTATGACCCTTTACTTGGGTTTTTTTGCTGCAATATTATGTGTGATCGAGGTATTTCTACAGTTGCTGGACTCAGTTTAGCATATTCTGCCTCACGTCACATGAAATGAAACATAAGAAGAAAATTTGTTGTAAAAGAACACCCAATACGTGGGTAGAAAACTAACTGTAGTATGATAAAATCCTTTACGATTATCTCCGACCGCCTGCGTGATCTAGTGGTTAAGACCACCGGGTGTTGATCGGGAGGTCCGGGGTTCGATTCCCCATTTGGGAAGATGATTTTCTGCTCGGTTTGGTCGGTGGTAGGACTTCTGAGCCCGCCTGGCTAGCTACCACTGTTTTACCTTAGTTTGACGCCATAATAACAACGTAAATAGCATTGTAGTGTTCCGACAATTAGAGGTAAGATAGCCAGTTCCTCAGTTGTTGAGGAGTCCAGGTGAAGCTCGCTTCCACCTTCGGCCTTATCGTCAAATGAGGTGAAATGAAGGTGACGAGCTTCTGTTCCTGTTGTATTTAAAAAATCTAAAAACTTCTTATTGCTCTTTCTACTCAAGATATAGTATTGCATTTCGGATGCTGTCGGTACCGCTGGGTCCACGGTTCAGAAGGGCGCACTGCGGTCCCTTTCACCTGTTCTGCGCTCGCGCAATCCGTGCAATGTAGCCCTTACAATACTTAAGTTTAATTATTTCGGTTAGGTTGTGGACTTTTAATATAATATAACTTCAAAGTTGTAATTGTAATAAAAGTATCAACGATATTTAGTTTAAAGTTTTTAATGATTTTCTATTCGAAGCGAGGTAAGTGATTTCTCGTATATATAACACTTCAAAATCCAAATCAAAAAAGTCTGCTTTAATTTGACTTGATAAAAAGCTCTTTTGAATTGTTCAAAATTTAATTACCAGCCATTCGTCTTTTAGCGGAAAAGAAGGATGGTACAAAAACTTATCAGCAGTGTCATTACAATAAATTACATACATACATTTACAAGTTTAAAAGTATCTCGACCTAAAATTACTTCTGAAATAAGATAAGTCCATGTTTATCGGTCGAAAAATTCATGATTTACAAGATCCTTGTTTTGCCTTTAATGATGTACGTAGCTCTAAAGTCAGGAGTCATGAGTTTAGCTATTATGTACACTTTCTGTTCTCTTTGATACTTCTGTTGTCTTGCATTTTAAGAACTGTTCCAACTTCGTAAAGCAAGATATCACCATCTCTTACAACTCGAAGATCCTGTAATTATTTCCACTGTAATTTTATAATCACCGACTTTTTACTGATTATGTAAATACATACGTAAATTTTACATTAAAAAATACGTATTTTTTGCATAAAATTAAAAATGTCTGAAATATTATCGAAAAATTGCAAATTTGAATGAGTTCAATACTGAAATTCCTTCCATACATGTATAACTTGACTAAGCCGTCACATGTTTATAGCCCTTGCTGGTTTTTTAATAGCCTTTGCTGGTTTTCTTGGTGGTTCTTTCCAGTGCAAGGTCTCCCGCCGTAGACTTCTGAACCAATGGTGTAGGTGCTTTGACGTACAAAAGAGATGGTAACAATCCAATTTGAATAAAAGATATTGAATTTACTGAACAAAGTGAGAAGTACGTGCAGTGAAATAAGTATAAGGAGTGACAAAAACTAAGGATGCTATACGAGTGTTCTCGAATATACCCCAATGTAGGGTTGGTTTTGGAGTCCTCGAAATACCTACTGATTATATTAATACCAAATTGTTAGTAACAATTAATAATTCAATGTGCTAATGAGAGTTGCCTGAGCTAAGGTAGCAGGAATCAGTTGGAGTTGAGAGCGGTTCAGACATGCGCCCTCATTTCCCTTAGCCGCTGTCCCTCCGTATAAGGACAAGCCCTACGTATTACTGACGCGGTTAGGCTCTGGCAAGTACTGGACTATTTTTAGCTTTTTTGTATTCATTAATATTCTCCTTCAATCGAACTTTAGATAAGTTTTAGACAGTTTCCGGAAGCGGTTAAGTTATAAACAACAAAATAAAAATACAGTTATTTCAACAAAATTGCACCTCGGGAAGAAATTGAACCTACGTTTTCGACATATTGTGTTAATACGAAATTAATTTTATGAACTCAGTGTATTTTGTAAATATCGTGTCAGTGATTTAGTGTTATTTGCTATTATTGTTTTGATTTTTGTTTGTTAACTGTGTCAGTTATATAAGTACTTGAGCCCGTGTACCTAAATAAATAAATGATTATTTATATACCTCTTTTTTGGGTATTTTTAAGGGTCCGTACCTCAAAAGGAAAAAAGACGGAACCCAATAGTTGTTCGCCTGTCGACGCGCAGAGAAATCAATTTAAAATTTATGTGGAATACTCAGTTATACGGCCTTTTTAACCGACTTCAAAAAAGGAGGAGGTTCTCAATTCGATGCGTATGTTTTTTTGTGCGTATGTTACGCGATCACGCCGCGAATTGCGAACCGATTTTAAAAAAATCTTTTTTTTTAGTTGTGAAAAAATCAAGCTTGTAAATTAATGGGATCAAAAGTCATGACCGTTTATGTCGCATATTTTGAGATTTTAAAGTACTTGTCGATGACCTAGAATCCTGTATGGTGGGGGACGTCGGACAGAAACCGCCAATATTATAATAGCTTGTCGGGCCATTTGGCGTGCAACACCCAACCCAGCCCCCATACACAAAAGTTAAAAACCAGTTTTTTGCAGTCGTTCCGCAGAGAAAATGTATGAAAATGACATTATTATGTGACATGCATGACAACCTCACGCTATTTTTTCCGCAGCTAATGTCATCTCCATACATTTTTTCTGTGGAACGCCTGCGGAATTTGCGTGTGGCTTATGTCAGGGGTCAGCTACGCTTTCTGTCTGAGGCCGGCGGGGTTCCTGAAGCACAGGGGAGCAGGCGAATGTCGCTACTCGCAGAACTGTATTTATTTATTTATAAAGAAAACTAACATCGTTCTATACATTACCGGCCTTATTAATAAAATTTTACTCCTTGGATCATTCTCGAATTAGTTACTCCGTGTTTTGACGGTCTCGCGTCCACTCATAACCAGAAAGTCATAACTGGAATAAAATGTGGCGACTCATAACTGACTTGAGGACCCACTCATAACCATGGTTATGAAATATATTTTAAACTTATAAAATATTTAATCTATAGGAGTAACTCATAACCGTACATAAAAAAAGCAAATACCTAAACTGTGAACTATTTTGAAGTACAGTTGCGACCAATAGTGCTTGCTTACGTTATGTATACTTGCATACTAATTTTAAAGTAATAGGTACTTTTTGTTTTACGAGTATTATTTCAAAAATAAATATTTAGTTACAGTACAAACAGCAACACAGTCTTAACTGTCATTTTAAGACGCAATACACAAAAAATCCAGTGCTTACCTGTGGTCACACCCCGGACACTCCATACAACGTTCGCAAATCAATTACCTATTACTAATGACGTTGTACACGCGCAAATGTGTGCGTGGAATCTGATAGGGGTGAGTGCGAGGTTATCAATCGAAATGACGCGAGAAGTGCAGCGACTGCCTTCTCTTTTACCCGCATAGCGCTGTCTCTGTTATCGGCCGGCGCTCGCGTCTACTCGCCCGAGCGATCGCGCGCGCCCTTGTTCATGTGTCAGTGATGTCTACAACGAAGTGCGGGGTGGGATGAGGTATTTGAAATGAGTGCGGGGAGGTGAGTAGCCGTTCGGTATGGAGTACTACACTTCTGGACACATTTATTGGCCCACCTTAGAGTTTAGGTTTCGATGGCCCCTACCTAAATATGATTGCTAGATTGAACAAAAACTATTGATGCAGTTTTAAACCTGATACATATTACTATCTTTTTCGATCGTATTGTTTTAAATTTGAATTCAGAATACCACACGACATGGAGCTACGCCTAACAAGTCGGGTATGCGCCTTGATGAAGGCAGTTGATTTTTGAATAAAAAACATGTTTTATCAAATAAAGGTTTAATTTAATAACGCGTGTTGCCTCCATTGGCATCTACGATAGCTCTCATACGATTAGGCATAGAGTTTATCAACCGCTCTATGAAATTTTGAGGGATCATCTCCCATTCCTCTTCTATGGCAGTTTTCAACTCCTGCATCGTCTGGGCAACTGGCTGACGAGCCCAACACGTCTTTTTAATTCGTCCCACATGTGCTCAATCGGGTTCATGTCTGGGCTTCTGGCTGGCCAGTCCATAACTATGATGTTCACATCCCGAAAATATTCCCTGACGATGCCGGCCGTATGGGCTCTTGCATTATCATGCATAAAAAGGAAATTTGGGCCCACATGGTCAACGTATGGCATCACGTGAGGTTCTAAGCACTCACGAATGTACCTTTCGGCATTTAATGTTGGCAGCCGTGGTCCCGTAACAACCTCAAGTTGAGTTTTGCCGCTCGCGGATATACCGCCCCAGACAGTCCATGAGCCACCGCCATAAGCAACCCTCTCTTCAAAGCAGCATTGTGCAAAACGCTCTCCCTTACGTCGGTAGACCTTCTTCCTTCCATCATTGCCATGTAACGCAATTTTACACTCATCAGAAAAGAGTACACAGCTCCAATGCTGCTGAGTCCAATTTAAATGAGTGCGCGAGAAATGAAGGCGCGCTGTTCGGTGGGCTCGCGTTAGTTTGGGGCCATTAGCTGGCTTGTGTGGTACCATATCGCGTTCTTTTAACCTTCTCCGAACAGTTCGAGCGCTCACAGATACTCCGTGGAAGTCGCGAAGTTGGTTTTGTATCTCAATGGAGGTAAGGTGACGATTTCTCAAGCTGGTCGTCACGATGAATCGATCCTGCCTTTCAGTTGTGACCCGAGATCGTGGCCTTCCTTGGCGACGAACAAAGCCGCCAGTCTCTAGGTACCTCCGATAAACATTTCGGACCGCAGATCGACTTAAATTAAGTTGAGCACTCACATTTCTTTGGCTGTGTCCGGCCTGGATAAGTGCCACAGCTTGGGCTGCAACTTCAGGCGAAGTATCCATACATTATTGATAGAACCTCACCTTAATGTTAAGAATAAGTAATGTTTGTTGCAAAACCAAAGAGAAAAATCACACTTTTAAGAATTAAATCCAAGTAAACCAATAAAATCAGGTTTTCTTAGTATTCGATTGTTTGATATCAACGAACAGGCTCCAAATTGTCTTTTGTTTCTTTAAATTCTGTATTCGGAATTCAAAAAAAGACTATTGAATATAATTATGAATGTGCCAGGTTCAAAACTGCATAAAAAATTTTTGCTCGACCTAATATAAAATTGCAAGGTGGGCCAATAGATGTGTCCAGAAGTGTATTATATATTCTTTGCCGTGGTACTACTCACGCGCCGGTAGTACTACGGGTGATTAATTTTGCCTGTAGTACTACTTATTATCTTCGACACCAAAGAACACCATGTGGGTAACTATCGGTTTTAATATTTATATTATTTTGAAGAAATTAAGGAACGCTTTAATAAAACTACTTAAAAGCAACTTTAACGCAACTTTCAATTGCGAGTCATTTCATTTTTTAACCGTCCTAACAAATTGGGAGACTTTATCATTTCCATTGTATGTTCTTTTTTTACGTTTGCTACCTCATAACTCTGTCATTTATTAATCGATTTGGAAAATATTTTTTTGTTTGAGGGGGTATAGTTCTCGATTAGTCTCATTGTCATCAAATCCGGGATCGGGCAACAAAAAATACCTGTAGTGTTATACTAACAGTAGTACCAACGGTAGTACCACCGGTAAGCACTAAACAAATCTTAGTGCGAGGAAGGCGTAAATAGATTCTCTCCGTAACATCTTCAACAAAAATAACAATATTGAGAAGTGATTGAGAATTAGTTTGTCCTGATAGCTGCATCTCATCTAATCTTTCAAGCGCCGCATAAGAGAATACTATCTATCCAAGTGCTAATTATGATATATAAAAATTTAACAATATTCATATTATTTGTGTAATAGGTATTTCTTCATATTTTTATTTAGTATGTTATATAGTATGGTTTTATGTTTATATATTTTTTTACTAGTTGATCGCCTTCTAAGCTACAATACACGCAAATTCTAATATATTACAATTTCTCCTTTCGCAGGTCTGCTGGAAGAAATTTCATTTATGAAACATGGAGATCCTTTTTAACGGACTTAAAAAAAATAGATGCAGTCGAACATAAAACCTCTTCCTTTTTCAAAGTCGGTTCAAATAGGAGGTTCTCAGTTTGACCTGTATGTTTGTATGTATGTTTGTCCGCAATTATCTCGCGTTTGGCTGAATCGATTTTGATGCGGTTTTCAGAAAAGTATTTCTTACATTTAGGATAAGGTTTTGGTATTTTAAATTAACCTTTAAAATACCAAAACCTTATCCTAAATAAGTAATAACCCTTTTTTGTAAATAATTATTAAAGCGACTGTACATAATTGTGTAGTTGTGTTGGTTATGAGTTTCGTCTTCTCACATCAGCAGTTATGAGTGGGACTTTTACGTATTGGTTATGAGATTTTTGGTTATAAGTGGGCGCGAGACCGTTTTGACATGTGCGGAAACATGTCGGCTGTTATAAATGTCAAAATAAGACAAAACACGGAATAACTAAACCGAGGATGATCCAAGGAGTAAAATTTTTATTACTAGGACCGTACATGTCGTTTAACAATATATTTTTAATAATAAGGCTAATAACAGGTTTTGCTTATTTTATTAAATACTAAAGTGTTTATAATAATTATTAAAAATGCATTGTTTTTCTTAATAGGTACTCTCATAAAAAATATATTTTACAAAAAATAAAAACCGACTTCAAAAACACTGGAAAGTTAAAAATAATATAAGAATAGGTACAGACAACATCACACTTCTATATTGAAGTCGGTGCCAAACGATGATCTCCTAGAAAGTCTTAAAATTTGGCACGGACTTCAATATGAAGAAGATTAAGAAGAGAAGTGTGATGTTGTTTGCACCTATTCTCATATTACAATTAACTTTTCAATGTTTTGAAGTCGGTTTTTATTTTTTGTAAAATATTTTTTTGAAGTCTATTGAAAATAGCATAAATTAAGATTTTAAGAATTACAACACAAATATATCTGTGGAATACACACGCCATATATTTCCACCTACATAATCTATACATACCTACACAAATATCTATTTTATGTATATCACTCCTATATAACAATAATACACACATACCTGCATATAAAAAGAAACATACACGATATCGTGTATTTACTCGTATACATGTAATGTATTCACTTGTTTTTTGTCAAGGTTTGTCGTGCTGTAGTTGTTAAAATTAATTAATGTATTTAAGTATGATGTCATAAGTTCTATAACGTTATGTAGCCAAGTGAAAGCATCTATAAGTGCTGAAACGTAAGCCTTGTTCCGAATGAGCAAAAACCAAGCCCTTACAGAATACTATAAAAAATGCGTTCTTACGCTTTATGGCTTAACAATAAAAGATTGTCGTAAAGTTGCATAAAAAATAGCTGTTGAAAAAATAAACAAAACGCCACAGTCATCAACTATAATCCAGATGGCAAGGATTGACTGGTAAAAGTATTTTCGGAAGCGTCACAGTGAAATTTTTTTACGCAAACCAAAGGCTTGCAGTTTAATCCAATTACTTAAATGTTCACTCACACTATCCTCCTAGCATGACCAGCAAAATACGGTATGATAAAACGATATATCGATATGAACTGTTAAAAATAGTTGGATTTTCAGCATATTGGAATTGTTATTTCGAGTATTGTTCATATTAATGTCGATAAAATTTCGAAGAAGACATTTTAAGCAACATAATTTTATCGACAGTTGATATCGATCTATGGTTATATCATATCGTGTTTCGGTGTTCATGCTTACGGGGGCAGACCGGCTCGTAGAGGAAAGCAGATTTTCATTGCGATTAAAATAGCGTTTGTGCTATATTATTATGTGAAGTGATAATGAAACTGTTTGTTGCACAAAAAGGAATCGAATAATTCGTCCGAATGTTCGGTTTCGGTACATTTGGACCGAATATTCGTATTCGGTCAAACTCATATCCGCTACATCTCCTATTTAAAAATAAAATATAATGGTATTTAAATTGTGGATATGCTGACAATATAGGCTGATATTGTTACTAATCAGTCTATGTAGATAGCAATCAAACTGTCTGGCGGTCAACTACATCAAGCGGAGAGAAATAAACAAAGCCCATTGAACTGTTCAGTCCCACTGTAAACCACCGCCGAGACCATTTGACACAGCGCCAATGTTGCCAGTCATCAGCTCGATCATCAAAATGATATGAATATACAGAATTACTTTTTTATCATCCCGGAAAATAAAGGGCCGCTTCATGACACATCCATTTATAAAATTAATCCATCCATCCATATATAAAAAATCAAATAAAAAAAATAGGTGGTATTTTTGAAGTGAGAACTTCTTTAGCGGCGTTGTACACTTTTTTTGTAATGGGTAAAAAATGTTAAACTCGCGTCAGGACACGTGACCGTCAGGACACGTGACCCTGATCTAAAATTCGTAAGACGGATGGAGAGTAGCCAATTAAAATTGAAATGGCCGCAGGAACTGTCGAGGTGCGGTGAGGGGTCCACGTAAGCCGGCCGAGAACAAAAGCGGCTGGCACAAGTACTGGAAGTCACACGTCACTTGAGACAGTTTTAATCAATTTATTTACTTTGTTAGGAAAAATCTAAATTGTGCTTTTATTTGATTTTGTTGTAAATATTAATTAGGTAAGTTAGTATAAATTAAATATTATTTATTTGTTATAAAATTACGTTTTTAAGTAGTATATTAATGTCTGTTTTGATCATATTTTTAATTTAATTGTAAATATTTTGATTCATTATTACTAGTTATATAATTATGTACGCACAACGTTACAACAGGAAGTTGATTTTTCTGAGGGATAAACTTTTTAATGTAGGTAATATAAATTGTCATGTTTGTGTACGATAGCGCAATAAATAAATATTGTATTCTACCACATAAAAGATAAATAAATATTGTATTCTACCACGTTAATACTTAAGTTTTCACTTCTGCCGGCACTCCCGGAGTGCAACCCGTCATTTTTTTTTTATTAAAATTTAAATCATTCTACTACCGTGTCACGAAGCGACCCTTAAATTTTTCGGGTGATAAAAAATAACCCTGTATATGATGGCAAAAACATTAGACGAATTTCCGGAAATCATTTTATTGAATGACGTCATTCGTGTCTTTTAATTCATTTGTATTTCACAAATTCTGAACTTAATAAATTATATTATTATATGACCACTTGGATCACTGAGTACTTATCGGACCCTAGCAAAATTCCAGCTCACTACTTTGATTTGCCAACGTAGACTTCACTCACTGTTATAGCGACGTACATATCCACATTAATAAATGATATTTGTTGACTAGTAGAATGTTCCCTAAGAGGTTCTGAATAATATCAGATTAGAATTAAGTCAACTTCGCCTGTTAACGGTCGACCTGTTGATCAGCGAAAGATTATGATTATAATGTGATGGATGAGAAACGAAAATTTGTACAATGGTTATATTTAATAGTGTAAAGTTCCCCTCCCAACCGATACTACGTCACGGCCAATCCCATCAGGGAATAGCCATCTGTGCGAGAGAGATAGTGCACAAATGTCTGTTTAACAAGATGGCGAGAAACCCACTGTCTAACGTGCCTTCCGAAGTACGAAAAAGCTGGAGATGTTTCACACTTTCGCTCACCCCCATCTTAAACCTAACCGCGTCCAACGTTGCTTAACCTTTGCAATTGTTAGCCCAGCACACGCGTCAATGCCCCACCGAGCTCTTCGGATTCCTGGGTTGAATCTAAAGTAATATAGCCGAAGATAGGTTGTAAATGTTACAAACTAGCAGTATTTTACAACGCTGCATGTGGCGTGCCGCACCGCAGCCTTGCATCGCACTGAGATTGACGTATGCAAATTATAAAGACACGCACGTATCCAAAAATCTAATAGCTGTTTAATCTGAATAAATGTGCGTTGTAACATAATGAATAGTTGTCTGTACAAGAGATATAAATACCAACCTTCATGTATTTTGCGTGCGAGCTTACAAGGACAATCGGTCAACAGCTTTTGTAACGCAGACTTTTAAGTTCGATTCAGTTGTTGGTAAGTCTTTTATTCAAATTCAAATTTCAAATACAATATCTCTTATTCAAATTGGATTGTTACAATCTCTTTTGAACGTCAAAGCAGCTGCTACGCCATTGGTTCACAAGTCTATAATATATATATATATATATAGTCTATAATATAATATTTATAAGTCACATTATAGAGTTTCCCGCATCCTGAATTACTTTTAAAGTGAAACTTTTTTTACATCGCCTCAAATTTTTTCATCCATCTATAGCATGTCGCATTACACAAAGACGTCAGCCCCCCTAGACAAGACGTTTTTCGATAATCGCTAACGCAATCGCTAGAAGTAAAGGGCATTTTAGTACCATGTCACACTAACTATTACTTTCATATTTTAGTATGTTTCATTTACCTATATTGCATTGATAATAATTAGTGTGACATGTTACTAAAATATTGATATACTTTTAAAGCCAACTGTACAGTGTTAGAAAATTACGCATGCGCTTCTTGCAACTGAGGCAATATTTGTTACGAAGACTCTTGCGATAAACCATTTTTATCGTAAGTGGATCTTCGAAACAAGAATGTCATTCATTTTTTACTTCTCCTAACTCGCTGCGGTGGAACTATTTTTTGGTATGATGTAATGCATGGGTAATATCATGAGATAATACTCGAAATTCGCGACACATTTATATAAACCGTGTTTGGTCAACACCCTATCAAGCCGAAACCCACCCATGTAAACATAGTCATATAAAAGTAAGGCGTCATTGAAAATTCGTAATTGGAAAATTTATGTTATAAATAATCCCTAAGCTCATACAAAGAATTGGTTCTGTTAAAGAATATGCGGAATTAGAATACATAGATATTTAATTAAATACTTACTTGCAGTCGGTTTTTTTTAAATTTGTTATTTATTTTTCATTTGGCACATTTTTATATTTTTATAATAATCAGTTTTATTTAACAGCTTTTACTAGACCCGCGCACGCGCTCTCACGTGGTCACTCACTTTACATCGTTAAATTTCTTAAATGATTAATCAACATAAATAATGGTCAAAGAACAAAACATATGTAGTTCAACGTATTTAATTTTATATTTTTTTATATAGTGCCTAATGGTAATATGGGTAAAAAAATTATATCTGTCATGCTCATCAAATCCATGGCATGGACTTAATAATGATCCATGGTCATGCTTTAAGGTTTCGATAACTGTCATAATTTAAGTGACATTCGCAAGATTAAAACGAATAGATTGACATGAGAATCATCAAAATCCGTCCACGCGTTTGGCTAATATAGTGCCACAAAAGAACAAACAACTACACATGCATACTTCCCATATATATGGACTGATTAACAATTTACCTACCTTTCTTTGGGTTGTGCAGTCGGGTAAATCTAGTAAGTTGATATTAAAAAAATATAATAAGTTAAATTATATTTATAATCTATACTAATATTATAAAGCTGAAGAGTTTCGTTTGTTTGTTTGTTTGCTTGAACGCGCTAATCTCAGGAACTACTAATTCAAATTGAAAAATTATTTTTGTGTTGGATAGTGCATTTATCGAGGAAGGCTTTAGGCTATATAACATCACGCTACGACTAATAGGAGCTGAGCATCCATGACAAATGTTGCAAAAACGGGTAAAAAATATACGGCGAAACGTAGTTCGCTGGCACAGCTGGTAATTAATAAATTTCAAATGATAGCCGTTACTCCATATTTTTCCAACCAGATAATCATTCACAGTAAATCGTCACGCACATAGTTTTAGAAACCGCATCTCATCTTGTTGGTTCCTTATCTTGATGAATCTCGCACTTAACACAGTGCGGGCGCGCAGTGGTCTTCATGCCCCCTGTTATCTAACAAGCCCCGGGCTTGCTTGCGTAACCGGTACGCACATAAAGGCCCGTGTCAATTATCAACTCTGAAAAGAGAAAAAAAATTAGGTAATTAGTAATTTTCGAAGGCTACACAATTACATTGATAATAACCAATTGCCCGTGGCAATACTTACATAAAATAAGATTGTTACTTGTTAGGTTTTTAATCTATACTAATATTATAAAGCTGAAGAGTTTCTTTGATTGTTTGTTTGTTTGGTTGAACGCGCTAATATCAGGAACTACTGATTCAAATTGAAAAAAAATCTTTTTGTGTTAGATAGTCCATTTTTCGAGGAAGGTTATAGGCTATAACATCACGCTACGAATAATAGGAGCTGAACAACAACGAAAAATGTTGCAAAAACGGAAAAAAATGAACGACAATGTTATTTCATCTTTATTTGATCCACACGAACGAAGTCGCGGGCATAGCTAGTTAGTGTATAACTGGAGTGAGATTCAGTAGCAGAGTCATTTGCCCGTACCTCTATCTTACCTACATCTGTCGCCAAGCAGCTGGCGCCTCTTTCCGAGATGGGGAGATGAAAAGAGTATTTTTGCTATTCAATATCTGACCGCCAAAGCCGTTTTTATCCGCTTGAGGTTAAAGAAAATTTGAATTTAGAACATCGCGTGCACTAGGTATGTGATTTCAAAACATCATTAAAACTATTTACTTCCATCTCCACGGTGCCGAATTTATCATACAACCTTTTTTAAATTTGTTAAAAACTCAGACTCTGAACCTCCTCGGTGTACTTTTGTTTATTTCCTCGCTGAGGGGGAATGAAAAGTTACGTGTTGCACTCGAGTGCAAAGATTTTTCACCTTGTGCTCTTTTGATTCCCTCGCTAACGCTCACAATTCTAATTTTAGAATCCTTCGCTTGCTCGGTCGTCAAAGTTGAGCACGCGGTTAAAAAGCAACTTTGCACTCATGTATAACAATAACTTTTTATCACGTCAGTCACAGTAAATACGCGCCGCCATGCCACTTATTAGGACGCAGAGATTATGTCACTGAAAATGTGAGATAATGCGTGACTCGAGTCCAGTCTTGGCAGCCCGTGCTACGCCTGCTGCAGGCTCCACGGCCTTTTCCACGGCTGCGACAGCACGCCGCTTTCCTGCCAGCGCGCGTACGGCGGAAGTATACGCTGCTTTTTATTATTTTTGAGCTGTTTTCAACGCTCGACATCCGTCGGTGTGCGTGTTACTGGTATTACAGATACAGTATATAACATTATTTAGTTGAGATACTAACTGTAAGCTAACTTTAATTTTATTATTGTCAACTGAAGATTAAGTTCGTTTTCATTTATTTACCTTTATTTATATAATTTCTGAACGAATATAATACAATACAATAAGCTAATCTATATAACATTAACATTAATAACATGTGCCTTCAAGATTGAAAAAATTATGTACATACTATTATATGGTAGATTAACTTACGCCAAAAAGATCAATAGCGAAATATTGAAGAGCAAAAGACATCAACGCAATTATAGTTTTACATGAAAATTTTATGTTGCGACTGCACAGTTGGCCCCATAGTGATAGCTGTTCAGTTTAATGGTCTAGAGAACCTCTTTAAATATCTAAACAGCTTTTCGAATATCTTATACATATAGCGTGTTACAAAAATAAACTCACAACACAAAAAACGAAATTAAATTAAAAATCCAAATATCGTATTTGTATTCAGTTCTATTATCCTATCATCTCAATCATTTCAGTCTCACGACAGAAAATAGCCAGGGCGTGGCCGTCATCGTATACGTTGACGAAGACATCACCATCATCGGTCTGAATTTGTTAAGATAGAGTTTCTGTGTTGTTTGCTTTTTCGTTTTCAAATGCGGGTTGTACTTTAAGAATCACAAAAACACATTTAAAAATACACGTTATTATATTATTTTAAGTATTTATTTATTTCTAGTTTAGCTTTATTACTAGTAAATAATTATACTATATAAGTCGTCTTAAAAAGGAATTCGTTTATTTCTTTTTATAAGTGTAGTTTTGCCACACTCTGTATATTGTTTTAGCTCCGTTTGATAAAGATACAACGCTTGAAAAACTCAATATATTTCGCAGTCAGCCACGTAAGTAGATTTTGCGGTTAAAATACCTATATTCCTGTCACGTCTTATCGGCGACCGACTGTACTACATCGGTTAGCTTTTGTTACAAACGAGTCAGATGTGCACGGGCCACGTCGACATGTCGCCGCCTAGATACATGCGTTGAAGCTTGTTAACACGCTTGACAACATTGCTCAATTGTTAGCCAATCGCGACTTCAGGACAACCTTACCACTACCACAAAAGTACTGTCTGGTGTTACCTCAAACTATCCGAACACAAGAAATCCCCCCTTTGATTGTGTTACAACAATCTATCGCGATCGCATTCGATTTTGACAGTCAAAGAGTCAATCTATTGTCAGTCTATTTTTAATCGACTTCAAAAAAGGAGGAGATTTTTTTATATGTGACTTTGCATTTTCTTTAAAAATGCTAAATAAACTAAAACTACGTATCAATATCCAATTTAAAAATCCTTACAGATTTCTTGAAAACTGATAAAGAATAAAGTAAACTTACAATTTTTTTATGTGACTTTGCTTTTGGAGGAGGCTATCAATTCGATGCGTATGTTTTTTTTTTGTTACGCGATTACTACGCCGCCAATTGTGGACAGAGTTTCAAAATTCTTTTTGTATTCGATAGAGTATACTCATGCGGTTGTTCCATTGTCACCAAAGTCAGGATTTGATGATGGGATCTCAGGAAAATCGAGGGAAACCCTTAAATTTTATAGGTACATCCAACGTGTACTAGGGTCGTCTGCTTAGGTACTTCCGTCTTACCTATTTCTGCTGCAAAGCAGCAGTGCTTGCATTGCTGTGTTCCGGTTTGAAGGGTAAGATATGGCAGTGAAATTACTGGGTACTGTGACTTTATATCTGGTGTCACAAGTTGGCAACGTACACTGTGGTTCTTGTGGGGGTTGCAGTTTTGCTGCAAATCTCACAGGAGCTACATGTATTATAGGTGACTGTTACCACTTACCATCAGGTGGGCAGTTTGCTTGTTTGCCAACATTCTGCAATTAAAAAAAATGTTTCTTCCGTAGCTATATTCACGTATTTGCGTCTGGAAGTCATGCGCCGAGCTTTTGATGGAAGGATCCTTAAATTTAAGGAGTTAGAGGTTAGTTATCGACTTCAATATAGAAATGAGATGTGGTCTGTACCTATTCTTTTAATATTTTTAACTTTTCAGTGTTTTTGAAGTCGGTTTTTCTTTTTTGTATTTTTTTTATTAGACAGTCGACACAAAGTCTTTTTTGACGCCGCAATGATTGGCAAAGTCAAAGCGATCATGATAGGTTTTTTCTGAGACAATAACCCATCTGTTAATGAGAAAAATTACAAATATTGGCATTCTCCATTAATACGCATGATTTTTCACATTGTATTTGCAAGATTGCAATGTTCTGCTCGAAATCAGTTCAATTCCATGGTCGGTTATATCACGTATAAAAATTCGGGATATGAGCTACGTCCTTCCTCTAGATTTAAGCTATCTCTATCCTGAATTCAATTAAAGTTGGTTCAGCGGTTAAGGCGTGAAAGTGTTACAAACGGACAGAGTTAATTTCGCATTAATAAATTTTTGTGTTATTTTCTTGTCTTTTTATGTTGCACAAGTAAAATTGTCGAAATACATTTAAAAAATATACGAGTAACAGAGAATTAAGGACGCTTAAAGTGTCACACGACAGAGTAAAATCAATTGTACCAATAATATCATTTTGACGTTGACCTAGAGTCATGAATATTTTATTTTATTTATTTTATTTGGCTTTTCAACAATAAGTACACCCTTACAAACTAGAATTACAATGAATGAGAATTACAGTCTAAGTGCCTCATCACTTATAGAAAAGCACTGCATGTGCCGAAGATGTGTGCATAATGCGTATTTAATATACGTGTTCGCTTAACATGACGTTTATCGTCCTAAAAATAACAATGGGAACTGTAAAACCATAACTTATTGCAAGGTCAGAACAGCCTGTTTGATACCAGGTATTGAAGTATAATTTAAGTCAACGGCAGCTTCATAAACTTTGTGCAGTGCATACATTCTGGGTAACGAGCTATGCTTCTTTAGGTTAGTGTAATGTTCTGGTATCGAAAACAATTTTCGATTCGAATTGCGCGGTAAGTTACGTGGTAAATGAAATGAAACTCTATTGAGCAAGTCGGGACAATTTAGGAAACCTGCTACACGTTTTTTAAGAAAAACTAAATATGGCAAGAAGCAATAACAACAAGTGTATGGCGTCACAGACTAAGTAGCGATACTATTACACAGACCAGTCACTATTTTCACAGATTGTAGCATAATATGTCACAGACGAATAATAATGTATCTGCGCTGGATTGTGTTGCTATCCTTGGTTGCTATTTACACCACAGACTGCACACGGCAACTAAATTGGAATTGTTATTGTCCCTCATGGACTTAATAATTAAGTCTATGTTGTCCCTTTTTTAGCTAAAATTTACTCACCTAGTAGAGGTATATTGTCGTGTGTTCTGCCGTGGCATCACCATTGGCCCTGCGGAAGATCAGCGCTGGTTTTATAATTCTAAAAAAATAAAACCAGCTTTTTGCTGAGAAGGGACCTTTTCATTTAACGACTAAATATAAGTTTTTTTTTCACGTATTATTGTTTTTTAATTTATGTAAGTTGTATGTAAGTTGTGTCTTTTTGTATGTTGTTAAATGAATAAATATCTTTTCTTTCTTTCTTTCTTTTCTTTCAATGACTTAAAGCATATGCTGTGAAAACAATCTGAGAAATGTAAATGTGTTTAGTTAGGAACTTATCTATACTAATAGAGTTTGTTTGATTGTTAGTTTGTTTCTTTGGTTGAACGCGCTAATCTCATGAACTACTGATTCAAATTATTTATGTGTTGGATAGTCCATTTATCGAGCACGGCTATAGGCTATATAACGTCACGCTACGACTAATAGGAGCTGAGCATCAATGAAAAATGTTGCCAAAACGGGAAAAAAAATATATGGCGAAACGTAGTTCGCGGGCACAACTAGTCTAATATATAAAAATCTCGTGTCACAGTGTTTGTTATCGAACTCCTCTCAAACGCCTCGACGGATTTTTATGAATTTTTTCTATATAATTGGTAGGTCTGAGAATAGGTCTTAGGCTATTTTTTATACCCCTAGGTGATAAGGGTGGCCTTCTCCAGAATTTTTTTGACAATTATTATGGCGAAATGCAGTTCACGGGAGCAGCTAGTATACTTAAATTTTATATGTAACCCTCGGTACGCGAGTCCAACGCGTACTTGGTCGCTTTTTGAAAAGACACACACTTAACATGCAGCCATTAATTTTGCAGCCAATAAACGCTCGCTGTACAATATTGACTTGGCAATCAGCATTTAGCATGATCGTATGTAAGCTGCGCGCGCACGCATCTCGTGGCCGGCTGGCGGACGAGCACGCGTGCGTGGCGCAACACTGGGCGGCCTCACGCGCCTCTCTCCTAATTACCTGTCTGCTAATCGTTCGAACTAAATTACCCTTAAGAATTTAAATCAGAAAGAACGAGTTTGTAGTCTGAGGAAAGGCTGCTGGCAGTGTTACATCAAAACATGACTTTGCAACATCAAAGTACTTGTTTATTTTTCTACTGCCTCATACACAATAATTATCCGTACATAGAAGACGTATACATCATGCCTGACAGTATGAAGCATCTTCAGGTGGGTGATTTTGTAACTCATCGGCAATCGGCCATCGTATAGATTTGATAATTCTGTTTGATTTAAAACCGATTTTTAATATGTTTAACATTCTGTAACATCTTTGTCTGAGTGTTCTTGGTGTATTTGTAGAATAAACCAACCAATACCTAAAGCGAATACACATAATTTCGCTTCTCTTCACTAAGTGATTCAGTTTGATATCGATTGCCGATCAATCGATGAGTTACAAAATCACCACCCAGAGCTATGTTGACGCATTGCACGGTTCTTGTCAACGATTCGGGCTAATAATTAGCGCTTCTTAGATCCTAAAGCAACCTAGGACTTGCCAAGCTGATAAAGCTTTATTAAATCCAGACTCATATGTGTCCCCACCAAGGAGCTCCAGCATACCCCAAGTTAGGGTGAAAAGGGGAAACTCACGATATCAAAATATTCTTTTATTTCAATCTTGATCGAATCAGTAATGATAAGATCTTCGCAGGGCTCAGCTCGCCGCGACATAGACCACAGAATCGCTTGCCTAGTGGACAGAGCACATCGCTAGCAGGGACCCGCTTTTGAATCATTCATCCGGCATCGAGTACTCGTCAGTGTTCGATTTCTACTTATTTTCGTTTTGTTTTCGACGAAAATCAAAACAATATTGATCTTCGTCGTAATGTTCTATCGATTTTCATCGCAAGAGAAACGAAAAGCAATAGGAATCGAGCACAAATGACGCTTGAATAGCGCTCGATGCCGGACGAATGATTCAAAAATAGAGCCCCAGGATCGTTGATCGCTCACCTCATTGTAACATCTGTATAAAACCATGTTCTTTGCAAATAAAGATTCTGATTCTGATCGGTGGCACGGAAAATCCTCAAGTGGTGGCTCGAGGACAAGCTGAACCGGATCTGGTGAACGGTTACTTAATTATTGTTCAATAAATTTTCCATATATGCGTCCCGTTCATCCGGGGATGATCTATCCCATACCTATTATCGTACGGTCTGGGATAACTGGTTTCGGGAATGTGAAGCTATATTCAAATGCTACCTTCACATAAAACGTTAGATTGTTAAGAACAATTTAGAGCTAATTTTATTTACGAGTGATAACATTTTAATATGATGATAATTTATGATGTAGATGTATATATACTTATATTATATTAGATATATGTATTTATATGCGTATTTTTATTGAATTCTATGAACTAACATACTACAATAAATTTTAATTTACGAGTATTAACATATAAATTATTTAATTATTTTGAAAACAGCTTTTCGCTTAATATATATCCACACACAAAGGAAGGTCCTGGAAGAGATTGCTCTTAGCAATAAGACCGACTTTGTACACAAAGATTATAAGTTATTTTTAACCGACTTCAAAAAAGGAGGTTATCAATTCGGTTTTTTTTAATGTTTGTTACCTCATAACTCTGTCATTTTTAAACCGATTTCCAAATCGGTCGGTTTTTATTTTTTGTAAAAAAAAATTTGTGTCGCTGCTCCTGTGTTGTATGTGATGCGTGCATTAAATAATTTATCTCTTGATGGCATTACTTGCAACAAAAATTTGGTCATACATGATAAGAATGATCAACCAAGCGAAATAAATAAATTAATCCAGGTGAATTAGGTCTACTGCACCAAACTATCTTACAAAAAATCCAACATTTAATTAATGCAAGCGTTTCCCTATAAAATACTTGGTACGTTTTTTCTCAGTGACTTAGCAATGTTTTCGAACCGCGACGATTAAAAAAGCCCGATTTGGACGTGGGAAATAGGCAAAGACGTGCAATGTCAAGGTCAGAACTTGAATACACTTTCCATGTGGAGAATAGGTTCATTCTCATACTGTCTTGTTAGTCGTAAGTGGGTCTCGGTTTCTGCCTTGCCCGCCACCGTTGTTTAGTACCTTTTGTGTTAAAAAATGAAATTAGAATTTTACCATGACTCTACAATTTTCAGCTTCTCTCAACGTGATAGAGATGGTTTATTAAAATATAACGAACCCTAGTCTATGTCAATAACAACAGTATAATATCTTAATTATGTTTGTAATATACAGCGTATTTGATCAACACGCTATTAAACCGAAACCTACCCATGTTAATATAGTCATATAAAAGTTATGGCGTTATTCAAAATTCGAAATTGTATAATTAATTTTGAAATCCCCCATACAAATCTATGAATAAAAATGTATGGGCAATTAGAAAATTAATTTTACAATTTCGAATTTTTAATGACTATACTTTCTATGTACTTACTATGTTAACATGGGTAGGTTTCGGCTTGATAGGGTATTGACTATACATCTTAATAAACTATATATATAAAATAACATTATTAAATACAAATTCATTTATGATATAAAGTCGACAGTAAAAGTTGCATAGATTTTATCCTATTTTCTCTATTTTATCGGCCTTTTTTATGCCTTGATCATCTATAATATATAGAACAGACCATTTAATTTTATATTGTTAACTAACAGACAATATTCTAAAGATATTATTATTATTATTATAAAAAACAACAAAGACGATTTTTAAATATTAATAAAACTATTTGTAAATTTATTTAAAAAATTCGAACAAATTGTTTATACTCGTAGGTGCAAGAATACTTAAGTTTTTCAACATTGCAATAAATAAAGTGTTATTGAATTATATCATAAAAAAATCATTTATTTAATGCCAAGTGAGCAATTTAAAAGCAATTGGAAATATGTTTTTAGTCAACAGGATCTGTCTGCATTATTGTGTCCGTATCTCTGAGAAAATCATCGAATGATATGTTAATTAGCGTGGTCTGTTTTTAGAATAAAATGTTCGCGCAAGGACGTTGTAATACTTGTAATGTCGCTCGTTGAAGCTGTTCACGTGCTAGTGCTAGGAGCTTGAACGATGTCTGAATTTGTTATTACTAGACGTAGTTCGGGGATGTGCTGTTGAAAATAGTAATTGGAATTAGTCCTACTAGTTGAGATTTTAATTGTCCTTAGATGCTTAAGATGCTGACATGAGCTTAGCCTCTAATTGAGGGTCTTTCTTGATCTTTCCTTAGTTCAATGTCTGTCGAAGATTATGCAAATAATTTACAAAGGAGTAGGCACGTATTTTTGCAATTTTGATAAGCCCACCTTTAAAATGTAAAAATAGACGTCGAAGATATTATGTTTTTTTTCTTTGCGTATCACTTTTGTAATTTAATGGGTTTTAAAAATTACTTCCTTTGAAAACAAACAAAAAAGCGTTATTGAATGCTTTTGCCGTCTTAGTGGAAGAAAAGTGAGTAGTACAGTGGACAAGTGTTAGTTCAAAAGTGACTCTTCAGTGACGTAATAATCTGCAAGATATAGTGCGCGCGGCATACAAGAGCGGCAGGGCTCGAGAGATAAAATAATCGCTTCGTTTTCTTGAAATGTCTGCCCCCTAGACAAGACGCATTTCGATAATCGCTAACGCAATCGCTAGAAGGAAAATGTATGCGATTTGACATAAGCCCTCGCTTAGCTTTCGAGCGCAATTGTCAAATCTCATACATTGTCCATTTAGCGATTGCGTTAGCGATTATCGAAAGACATCTTGTCTAGGCCCTCAGATCCCACTTCCTAATTGTTTTTACTGCGCATTCCCTCGGGAGAAATTAATAAAACGCGAGCAAAGTAGCGGGTGGAGAGTTAGTTTTAAATACCTTTACATATTTACACTCATAACCTTAGACCTTACGAAACTTAAATAACAATGAACTATTTGTGCTTGCGAGTAGCGCACAGCACAATATGATCATACAGAATATACAAAACAAAGAAAACTTTAAACCGATTGATCGACTTCCAAATAAAGGTGTGTTTGTGGTAGGTACCAATGCTATGTGCCCCTGTTGGCGAGTACCTACGGCGGCGGCGTGCCCCAAGGCTGGCTTTGTTGTAAGTTGTCTTGCGCACCTTATTGACCTGTATTGCATTAGAGAAGTGAATGATTGCTATAGTTTTAAATGGCATCGATTGTGATTTCAATGAGTAGCATGTTAATTTGCCCATTTTTCGCGATGAATCGCAATGTTTTGCAATCGCGAGGTTTTTCTATATCATAAAAAACATTATTTTTCCCAGAATTACCTAAGTCAATATCAAGTTAGTTAGGTACACAAGTAAATATAGCGACAAGGTTTTATATCATATCAATTGGCAAATAATCAGAGTGTCCACCTGATGGTAAGTGGTAACAGTCACCTATAATACATGCGGCTCTTGCGAGATTCACAGCAAAACTGCAACCCCCACAAGAACCACAGTGTATGTTGCCAAATTGTGACAGCAGATATAAAGTCGCGGTACCCAGTAATTTTACTGCCATAATATCTTACCCACAGAACACAGAAACCTCTTTCTGTGTTCTGTGATCTTACCCTTTAAACCGGAACACAGCAATGCAAGCACTGCTGTTTTACAGCAGAAATAAGTAAGATGGATTTTTTATTTCTTAAGTTGTCGCTTCTTCTCAGCAAAACCTTTCATTTGATATCCATATCATAGCTAACCATGCATTGTCATCCAACATAAACACGCAAAATTTCTGCATAATCGTTTGAGGATAACGGCTTTGAAATCCAGATGCAAAATTTCACCCAAACCCCAAACATACATAGTCACATACAAATATTGCAAGTTAGAAACAGCGCGTAAAACAGCCACGTTACCCTATTTCCGAAGCGGCCTCGGCTGAGTGGACCGGCGCCGGCGCAGCCCGACGACTGCATTCATCGCTGCGTACCCGAGCGACGTAATGGTATCAAGGCGGTCCGGTGCCCGCCGAATGTTCTAGTCAGCGGCAATCTCGCGACAGGTGCGCCCATAGTGCACCCGACTAGATATAATACGTATAGAAATGAGACAATCTATTGGTATATTTTTGGTACTATCTTTTGACTTCGTCCGCGTGGAAATCCTTTTTTATTGATTCCCTTTACAAAGTCCCCCCCCCCCTCCTCCTTTTACACCCCTAAGGAATGATTTCGGGGATAAAAACTATTCTTTATCCTTCCTCACAACTCAAACTATCTCCATAATAAATTTAATCTTAATAGGTTCAGCGGTTATTGATTCCCCATACAAAGTTCCACCCTCCTTTTCTGCCCCTTAAGGGTTGATTTCTGCGATAAAAGCTATCCCATGTCCTTTCCTGGGACTCAAACTATGTCCATACCAAAGTTCATCTAAATAGGTTTAGTAGTTTTGGTGTAAAAGCGCGACAGACAGAGTTACTTTCGCATTTATAATATTAAGTATGGGCACAGATAATATAATACTACAGTAGTATGGGTAAATGGACGCTCGCTCCTATATTTCACACTCAAAAAAACTACACATCACAAGCGACCAGTTTATGTGACAGTATCTCCAAGATTCCCATCGTGCACGATAGTGTTTTTCCATACGACGGGGAAGCTCTTGGTCTTCATCTCACCTGATGGTAGGTGACGATAAGGCCGAAGGTGGAAGCGAGCTTCACCTGGACTCCTCACCAGCTGAGGAACTGGCTATCTTACCTCTAATTGTCGGAACACAACAATGCTATTAACATTGTTATTAATATGGCGACAAACTTAGGTAAGGCGATGGTAACTAGGCAGGCAGGCTCAAAAGCCCTATTACCAACCAAACCGAGCAGAAGTACTTCTGCCCCCATGGGGAATCGTACCTCGGACCTTCCGATCAACACCCGCGGTGGTCCAATGAACCCGACTAACTGGTTTTGTGTTGATAGATGTAAGATTGATAAACATACACAGACTTTTGCTATAGGGAGACTTATTACGAGAGTCGTATACCTCTAATTTACCTCTACCTTTATACCTCTACCTTACTCTGTACCAGCTACCAGGGTCGTGTGCTTGGGTACCTCCGCCTTGCCCATTTCTGCCGCAAAGCAGCAGTGCTTGCATCGCTGTATTCCGGTCTGAGGGGTAACACAGGCAGTTAAATTACTAGGTAGTGTGACTTGACACCTCATGTCTCAAGTTGGTAACGTACGTTGGAGTTCTTAGGGGTGATTGTTGCAAATATTATAATAACCATATGTGCTTTAGGCGACTGCAGACACTTACCATCAGGTTAAGGCCCAATAACTTAAAAAAATGGGGGGTTGGAAGTAATGAGGTTCTATTACTTAGATAACCTCGTGCAAAAATCGTGAATAACTTGAAATTTTCGATAACTTTATGAATATTTGTGGGAAACTCGAGCAATTTGAAAAAAAAATCCCAGCCTAAACACAGCAAGCCATAATATTCGAAGTCGAATATATTTAAAAATAACTTTGTTGTCATAAGGGTATGGGTACTATTTATAGGTACTAAATTATTATAATAAATTACAAGTTCTACAGTGACTGGGTAGTGATGAACTGTTGTGTTACTACATTTTTAACACCCTTGCTCGTAAAGCTGATGTAATTCCACCGGTTTTAAATATGTAAAGCGGGTCATAAAAAACGCGTTTGTTACCAAAGCAAATAGTTAAGTTATAGTCCATACAAATTCCATAACAGTATTAACAGTATTATTTGCCATTTCAAATATGGAACTGATCGCCGCCGCACGACTCCAGCTAGTGAGCAGCGCGCTATGCTATTCAAATTTCGAATTAATCGCCGCGCGGCGCCAGTCAGTAGGCAGCGCTAGCGCGCTGTTAAAATGGCGGGAAAGCAACAGTGTGCATTCACAGATTGAGTTTATTTAGAATAATATTTTTTTTTCTGTTTCCTCGCAAATGTGTTAAAAAACGTCGTACGATATACGTGCGTATTGGTTATAACATGCTCGGCTCAATTACGCCCTCGCCTTCAGCTCGGGCTGAAATTCCGCCTCGCATGTTATAACCATCTTAACGCACTAATATCGTAATGTACTATACTGTGTGTGTCCAATGCCCTTTTTACCGTGAAATGCATGGTAAAACAAAGGTTGGTGTAAACGACGATGCTGGCATCAAGTTTATGTTAACATTGTCAGCAATGCCGCTTTCTCAGAATACTATTTTTTTTAAAGTGATACTTTTTTTATATCGCCTCAATTTTTACGTCCATCTATCGCATGTCGCATTACACGAAAACACGAGGTCTATAATTATAATTTCACCACTTCTTATAACACAGGATTTGTCATGTGCGTTAGAAGAGCTTCGACTTAAATCTGAGTGGCAGTGTTTCGATCCTTGTGTAGAACATTTTTTTTTTATAATTTTGTTTTTAATCATTATTTATATTTTTCTCGTTTCGTGTCGGTTAACTTACAAATGATTATTATATGACTAAAAACTCTTTAGCTAGTTTTCAACTGAATTGTGTCGGCAGAGTCCTACAGAAAGACAAGCGTGTGGCTTTTATCTGAAGGCAAAGGATACGCTCTGTGGCATTTGCAACCAATGGAAGAAGTTTGGAGTAAGCACATTAAACCTTCTTTTGTCTATACAAGTGGAATTATACTTAGTATGAATTGTGGAATGGTACTTAGTAAGCCGACGTAAGAAGGTTTAGCGTATGTGTATTTAAAGTGTAGTCATAAAACTAAATTAATGAGAAAATGATAAGAATATTGTTAAAGTCCTAATACACAAAATACCTAATTAGATAAACTATTAGTACAAATTATTATTTACCAAATTAAACAAGTTACAATATTAATAAGCCAATCATCAAAGGTTACGCGTGAATCCGCCTTATTCACCGTAACTGTTGTAAACCTTATTATACTTAACTAGTCCTTGACAGCGTAATTTCACATTGAAGCCGTGAACTTTAGCGTAATTAAAGGTTAACGATGTCTCTATTGTTTTATTCGTCTATTGGTTGTCATGGCTACCTGTCCGCGGGGATATATCACACACGCCCAGCCGCCATTACAAACATTGCGGCAATTCTAGAGAAAGGTGAACTGCATTCCTTGAGCGGTTACAAGGGAGAAGCGGATTGTAACACTAAATACACAATCATGTGACGTAACTATCAATCCTGTATGAATATATATATATAACACATATTTTCAATAGATCCGTAGCGTGGTTTTATAATGAAATGATTTTAAATTACGAATTCTACTATTTATTTGTCAACAATCTTTTTAAGTCGTTTCTGAGATGTAGATTGAATATAACTCTGTTTAGTTATGTAAGATATGAACATAATATAGACTTAACTGGAACTTTGTATACAAACGTATATTATGTATATTAATTGATGAACTGCATAATTGGCGATGTAGAGGCAACTAACACCCTCGAGCCTCTACAACTTCGTCGTGACATCGCCTCTCTTAGCGCTTTTTACCGAATTTTCTATGGGAAATGCTCTGAGGAGCTATTTAACCTTATCCCTCAGTCATTAGCGTAGGTATGGGGGGGGGGGAGCTTGGGGCCCGGACACCCCCCCTTGAAAATCAATATACACTAGATGGAATGAAATTTTCCTTCCAAGTATCAGTATACACTAAGCAAATTGAAGTTTTAATGTGGACCCCCCCCCCCCCCATCGAAAAGTTATACGCCTATGCCCTCAGTCATACTTACACTGTATCCTCCTTTTCACACCAACCACCACCAACCAACCAAGAAATTCCAATATTCCTTCTTATTTCGTTCAGTCCACATTTGGATTTCTGTACCTGCGCACGTGTTTCCTCCATCCTACAACATGGGTTCCCTCAAAAGAGGCGTGAAAAGACATATTTTAGGCCGGCAAGGGGCGGGCAGGTATGATAGTGGATATATGTCTTACCTCCTTTATCTGTCAACTCATTTGGGCCTCTTTCACCGCTTAACAGCAGGCGGGAGGAGGTCATTTGCCGGGCCCTCCATAAAAAAACTTCACGCTGATACCTGCACCACAAACTAAAGAGAAAACACCCATTTTGATAGTTTTTAAAATTTGGACAAAAAATTATCTGAAAAAATGGTACTTACTTGTTTACTGAAAAACAAAATTATTTCAGGAAACTAATATGTTATTTTTTTACTACCTATTTGATGTAATAAAAATGCTGTTTATTTTCCAAATACAAAGAAAAAAATTAATGTTGATGTAACTAGAAATTACGTCTATCGCTCTCTATCAAAACTAAGAACTGGTCAATTCGAAAGAAACTTTGCCTTCACCTCTTTTAACTTGTATCGGGCCTTTCCAATCCTTTATCCTTTGACTCGCAGCAAAATGTACATACAAAAAGATTTAAACGTATACAGAAACGTCAGAGCGTCCGTCATTCGTATAGGATCTTTCGTGGCGATGAATAATTGAACAAGATGGTATCTGATTACCATCGGAAGCGACGCGCCTTCAACAGATGGACCACCATGTAGAATCCTCCGTCAGAGAGCAACGGAAACCCTACGCAGGAAAATGAACTATATTAGCCGTTAATAACTTTACTTGCCGCTTATCAATGCCCCTCAAAAACCTTTGGAATAAATATAATCGTTGAAAATTATTTTCTGGACTGTGACTTGCGCCGGCGCAACCTCTATGGTAAATACGTAGATCCAGTTCTGTCTTGTGTTGTAACAACAATCATTGAATCAAAAACGCTATAAAAAACACTAGTACACAACAATTATAATAGGTATAGTGAATTTATAAAACTGATAGTGACGTGATGTAACAACTATGTCAATTATTAATAACAGGCTATGTCAATTATTGTAGCCTTAACAGCTGTCACGAATCACGATCGCCAGACGGCTGCCGCATTCTTTCTGTTACTGAATTAATCTGCTCTTTTGTTAATTTGATTTTCATCATGTAGGTATAATCATGCCGCCGAACGCACCCTCGAATTGTGCCCGGCCTGGCGACCCCAGCGCGATGTATTAATACTCACGCTAGCCAACATCGTCAGAAAGATGACGACCAGTGTGACGGTACGGAGGGCTATCGCCTCCTATCTCATGTCGCCCAACTCCACCCACTCTTTGATAGACGCTCTCCAGCAACCCTAAGCAGCTAAGCACGAGTTAGCCCGGTCGGAACAACATCTGAATGGAAAATATGGCCCTGACCTAGTCGCCCGTCTGGAGGTTGTTTAAATACAACCCTAATAAAACTGCGGCTCGTGTAGCTGTTTTTAACACTACGATTACTGATCATGCTACAATAGTTCTAGGCCTCGTAAATTTGAAAAATAATATTCCAAGGAATAAGGGTATTGAACACGTAGACTACGAGAAAGCGAAGTCAATCATTAAAAATAAAAACTTTGTAAATTTGCTACTGAGCGATAACCCTGACTATATTATCAAAAAACTTAGTTCTGAGCTTAATGAAGCGCTAAATTTGAGTAAATCTGTTAGATATGTATCTAATAAGAAAACACCCATAAGGCCTTGGATAACGCCTGACATCATAAGATGCATTGATAACAGAAATAAAATGCAATTAAAACTTAAGACAGATCCATATAACGAAACGCTTAAGATTACATATAAGAGATACAGAAATTATTGTAATCTAATAAAGAAACTGAAACGTAAATATCAAAGTGACCAATTAGAAAAATCAAATAAAAACCCAAAAGCTCTTTGGAATACTATTAATTCAATTACAATTTAAAATATTGAGCTATTAAAATCAGGAACAACACCTATATAATAACTCTATTAACTCTGTAAATACGTTTTTTGCTAACATTGGAAAAAATCTAGCTGAGAATACTATACCTGTCTCGGATCCAACTTTATTAGAGGAATTTAACAAGATACAGAAGCCTCCTCTGACATCTTTTGTACTATTGGATAGGAGGAAGCCCGACAGTGCCCTTGGTTGGGACCACCTGTCTGCCCGATTCATTATGTTAGTAGGAAAGACTATTGCTCCCATAATTAGTCATTTTGTGAATCTTTGTTTTCGCCAGGGAATATTTCCTAGCCCACTTAAACTAGCCTTAGTGACTCCCGTGTATAAGAGTGGTGTAAAAGTAGACCCTAACAATTATAGGCCCATCAAATTCAAATTTTCAAATTCAAAAATCTTTATTCAACATAGGCCTTTACAGGCACTTACTGACGTCAAAACAAAGCAAAACATTTTAATTTAAAGGAAACATTAACCTTGTGTGTGCATACATCCTGAATACACTCAAGATGTCTCTGCAAATACAAGTACTTGGGAATGAAAAAAAAGATGACTCTACACCAGAGAGCCTTCTCGAGAAGAACAGACAAGAAACTCGAAAGGTGAAACATTTTTATCTTCTCTTATAAATCGTCATTTTATTTTGGTTTTGGCGGGATCAACTTGTTTTTGTCTCAGGGGGGTTCCCTAGTTGATGGGTCATCCTGATCCCGACCTGGTCGCCCGTCTGGGGGGTCATAAACGTGTTTTAACCCTATGACCCTCTCTTAGGCAAATACTTAACTTGTTTATGCTGCTGGTCCCTCGTCACGGAATTCCATCAGTGAAATGGGTCATCCTGGTCCCGAACGTGGCCGTCATAGAGGCGGAGAGGTTCTGGAGGGAGATTTAGTCGGGTATAGAGTCCTAGGGTATTGCCAAGAGGGCCTAAATCCGCCTTAAAAAGGGTATTGTGAATAACTGTGAAATAACATGATGTTTCTTTTTTGTTGCAGCTGGGTCGCGTGCCGGTGAGCGTGATGGTGCCGCCGCGGTACGCCACGCTGCCGCTGCCGCCGGCGCCCTACCCGCCGCCCGCGCGCCTTTACTACCCCATACACGACCCGGTAGGTAACTGCAGCAGCTGTTCCTTGTGTGGATGTCATTTGGAATGCGTTAATAAATTAATTTAGAAGTTTGTATCAAATTTTGAGAATGGCAAACTTAGGAGCGTGCAGTGACTACACTTACACACGCACACACATGTACTCGTACACACCCACGCGTGACTAGACCGACCTAGATTATTATGATAGTGAAATACTTAATCTTTTTTCAATTACGTATTTTGGCTAATTAAAAGAATCGCCGCAAGAAACTTATCAATTGTATTAGAAGAATCGACTATACAATTAAGTTAGGTCAGTGACCATTCATCACAATATCTGTTTTATTATCACAAATTATTATCATAAATAATCAAAAACGCTTAGATAAGATATCGCTTTTTGTATATAAATTGTTTATTATAAAATTATTGTAGTAATTTTAAACAAAAACAAAAATGTGCTATTGAGGAAGGAACTGGCTTCGGCGCACATGATTATATTTACCTCATAAGCCAGGATATTTGTTGTTTAAGAGTCGAGGTTTATTTAGTAGTTAACCATTCTTTTTTCCCCCCGGATCTCTGAGGAGTTCAGACGCATTTAAGTAAAACCATATTTGAATTTTATTTAAATATTTTAATCAAATTCTGCTCAAAAAATCGTAGTTCAAATAATAGGAAAGCATATATTTGGAGGAGTTAAATCTAACGCAGCGCGTATAGTGTGAGTCATTCGTCATCCGCCGCAACAGCTACGTAGCGGGCTGGAGGGACACACCCAGCGCCTCTGAACAACGAAAACTGAGGGCGGAGTCGTCGACCAGCGTGTGAGTGGACTAGCGACCGTGCAGATAACGGTACTTAAAGCCGCGCCCACTGCTCAAGCGCATGGAAGACGGAGGGCGGAGCTGGAGTGTTAACCGATAGGTGAGGTACGCGCATTGTTAAGCTCCTTGCAACGACTGTTATCCTGGTACTTGCTTTTGAATATTAGTTGACGCTTATTCAAGTTGTTGCTGCTTATGCTATAAAGCGTTGAGCCTTGGTACTTTTTGCTCTTGCTGTCGTCCTGGTGCTCCGCATCGGTGAACGCTGCTTATAATTAAGAGGATTGGCGTTTTATTTAATTTTTAATTGTTATAAAATAACAGTAAAATGCGATGCCACGGCTGTAAGACTATCCTTAAAGATAATAATTTTCTGAAATGTAATATCTGCAAATCTGAATATTGTTTTGAATGCTTGAACTTGACTAAAGAAACATGTAAGGTACTTACTAGCGAACAAATAAAGGCACTGAGTTGTCCTTATTGTCAAAACGTAACCCGGCGTAGATGTAACGATGACGCGCCGTGTCGCCAGCGTAGCCAAGTGCAATCGCCGAATGAGTCTATGAACGTTTCTTATGGCGATATGACTCAGGATCATGCTGTGATAGAGCCTGTTGAAATATCTACCTGCCCAGACTTAATCAACGAGCCCGTTTCGATGGAAAGCATTAGTAAGCTGTTTGATCTAAAACTGGCTCCCGACTCATTCATAATGTCTAATCTGAGGGCGGCACTCAATAAAGACGTAGAAAAAATGGTTGCTGTGCACGTGAATCGGGCTATTGAGAATTTGAAGACTGACTTCACTGTTACGACCGATTATTTATCGGCAGAACAGAATGATCTTAGATCGCAGATTCTAAACAAGGCGAACGAAGTTAAACAACTACAATCCGAAGTTTTGAAGTCTCAACATTTGATAGCGAAGTTGCAGTCTAAGGTCTCGACTATTGAGAAGATTTCACGCAGTGCGAATCTAGAAATTCATGAAGTGCCAGAAGGCAAGAATGAAAATTGTATAACTTTATTCAAGAAATTATGCGAGTGTCTACAAGTCAATATCTCTGATGGCGATATAAGGGCCTGTCGTCGTGTTGCTAAAATGGATTCATCTTCTAAAAGATCACGTAATATACTCGTCACTCTGTCATCACAACATCTTCGGGATCTCGTTCTGTCATCAGTTACTCGGTTTAATAAATCACACCCAAATGAACTGCTTGCTACAACACACATCGGTTTTACGGACCAAACTCGCAGGGTATATGTGGCGGAGCATCTCTCGCCTGAAGTAAAGGAGGTACATAGTGCAGCTAGAAAATTTTGTAAGGACAATAATTTTAAGTTTGTGTGGGTACGTTTTGGTCAGATTTACATACGCAAGGATGAACAAAGTCCTGCCCAACATATTAGAAATATTGAATCTCTAGGTAAGCTATTATAGTTATTTTTGCCTCTTTTCTTAGAGTAAATACTGTTTTTTTTTTATGTCTTCAGTAATCTTGTACTATGATTAGCGTGTATTACCAAAATGTTAATAGAATTCGAACTAAGCTGTCTCAATTCTATATGAACCTGTTGGACTCTGACTATGATATAATATGCCTGACGGAAACAAATCTGAATCATAGTATATTTGATGGAGAAATTGTAGATGCTCGGTATAATCTTTTTAGAAGAGACCGTATAAATACCCAATCCTCAAAAACTGAAGGTGGTGGAGTGCTTATTGCAATTAAAAGATCATTTCAGGTGATCCGACAGGCATATTGGGAGAGTGGCTTAGAGGATATCTGGGTGACTATAACACAGGATACGTGTAATAATCTTAACCTTAATATATGTGCTTGCTATCTTCCTCCGGATCTAAGTTGTTCCAAATTAGACGAGTTCTATACAAATTGTCAAAAGGTATTGTTAAATTATTGTCATGCTAATGATTGCTTAATTATTGGAGATTTTAATACGCCTGAATTCTCATCCACCACTCTTGGTAAGGATATATCACAGACCCATAGTAAAAAGTTATTACTCTTGCAAGAGTTTATATCAATTTGTCGCTTACATCAAAGTAATAAAATCACAAACGACAAGGACCGCATTCTTGATCTCGTACTTTCGACAGTAGACGATCTGACAGTTTGTGAGGCTGAGCCGCTGAGCTTAAAAGATCATCACCACCCAGCCTTAAATTTGTAATTTCCTTCATCATTGGTAGTGGCAAAGGACTTGAAGTCCCTCAATGTTAAGCGCTTAGACTATAAAAAATGCAATTATGACGCTGTACGATATGAACTTAGTATTATTGACTGGCATGACATCTTATCATGTTCTGATTTAAATGCATGTGTTGAAATTTTCTATCAGAAATTATTCGAAATTATTAAAAAATATACACCACTTACAACATTAAAGTCCCGAAAGTACCCTGTCTGGTACAGCAAGTCATTAATAAAATGTAACGAAGAAAAGAACAAGTATCATAAGCTCTTTAAAAAATTTAACAATCCGCGAGATTACGACATCTTTTGTATGTTACGTGCTAGATTTAAGAAATTGTCTGTTCAGTGTTATAAGGATTATATCACATCAACGGAAAAAGCTATGACTGATAATATAAAGCTGTTTTGGTCGTTTGTGAAAAATAGGAAGGGAAGAAACACAATACCAGATGTTATGAGATTTGGTAATGTGTCATCGTCCAATGGAACAGATATATGTGAGCTGTTTTCTAACTTTTTTGGTTCTGTTTTTGAATCAGACCAGTCTGAAGACATTGATCATCTAGTTGAGTATAAAGCTGTAGATACACTTTCACATATTTGTATAACGGAGGAAGACATCACAGCTAAAATTAAACATCTTGACAAAAATAAAGGGGCAGGGCCAGATCTAATTCCTCCGATGTTTGTTAAAATGTGTGGCAAGGAGCTATGCGTCCCATTAAGCATTATATTTAACCGTTCTATCACTTATGGTGTCTTTCCTAGGCGTTGGAAGGTGGCTCATATAATTCCCATATTTAAAACGGGAGATAAATCGTGCTGTGAGAATTACAGACCTATAAGTATTTTATGTTGTTTCGCAAAACTCTTTGAATCTCTAGTTTACATTCAATTATATAACCACTTTAAGCCCATTCTATCCATTAAACAGCACGGTTTCATCAGGGGTAGGTCAACTGTGTCTAACCTTTTAGTGTTCAAGAACTACCTTTGTAAAAGTTTCGCCACGGGTGGTCAGGTTGACGCCATCTATACTGATTTCTCTAAAGCTTTCGACAAAGTTAATCATGGACTACTTTGTCGAAAGCTAGCTTCTTATGGTATTAATGGCAATTTGCATCGTTGGATTACCTCTTATCTTAGTAAAAGGAGTCAGCTGGTCGCCCTTAAAGGGTTTGTCTCAACTCCACTCGAAGTATCTTCTGGAGTACCGCAAGGATCGCATTTGGGCCCTCTATTATTCATAGTTTTTATTAACGATCTTATAGAACGTTTATCATGCGAATGTCTATTGTATGCGGATGATCTAAAAATTTTTAAATCTATTTCCTCCACCAGCGACTGTAACACGTTGCAAAAAGACTTAAATACTACTTCGAAATGGTGTACACTTAACCGTATGTATCTGAATATAAACAAATGCTTCATTATAACTTTTACTAATAAACACAATCAGATCGTTAATGACTACAAAATTGATGATCAGACAATTCAAAGGTCCAATGTGGTCAAAGATTTAGGCATTCTATTTGACAGTAAGCTGACATTCCGGGCACATTATCAATACATAGCAACAAAAGCCAATCAACTTTTAGGATTTATTTTTAGGTCAAGTAAAGGTTTTACACAGGCGAGTTCCCTACTTTATTTATATTATACTCTTGTAAGAAGCATCTTGGAATACGGCAGTCCTGTCTGGACTCCGCACTATAAAGTACATATAGATTTAATAGAAAGAGTACAGAGAAAGTGCTTACGTATGCTGGTTTACCGTCAGCAACCAGGACGTAATAATCTTAACTACGATGCCCGACTAATTAAATTTAATGTACAAACATTAGAAAAACGCAGAAAATATTTTGACCTTTGTTATTTATACAAACTTATTCATTCTGTGATCGATGCTCCAGATCTGCTTTCTCTAATCTCGTTTAATATAAAATATAGTGCGCGTAGATCCAATAAGACGGGCCTTTTTGCATTACATGTTTACAGAAATAATACCTCATTTTACAATCCTCAGTTAGGATGGCTCGTCTCTATAATGACATTTCGCGGGATAACTTAGATCTGGATATATTTACTCCAAAATATGCAACATATTGTAAAAAACTCCGACAAATCCTCTACTAGAGTCCGAAGGTAGATATTTAGTATGTATATGTAATTAATTTTTAGGTTAGGGTTTGCTTTATTATCAATTTAGTTTTATATTCATCGAATGCGTCTTACCTTATTTGGTTTTTATAGTGCACATACTAATGGATTATAATTCAGATCTCATTGTCTTTGTTAACTTATTATAATGTTTGTAATTAATTATAATCTGTCATGTGTACATAATAAAAAAAAAAAAAAAAAAAAAAAAAAACCCTGTCAGGCTTATATTTTGTAAATAGTTTAACTTGCAATGAATACATTTTTCATTTTCAGCTTGAGAATAATCCTTGTAACAACAATTTTGACGATAATCGTGTCTGTCGATTTCAGCGCGTGCGACGGCGGCGGTCCCCGCGCGAGCGGCGCGCCGAGCGGCGGCGGCGCGACGGGCGGGAACGCGAGCGGGACTCCAAGCTGACGCGCTCGCTCGAGAGGATACACCGCCGGCGGCGCGCCGACCGCGAGCGGCCCTCTGATGACGACCTCAAGCGGACGTACACCGGCCTGGACAGGTAACTTTACCGACTAGCAGTATATAGCGACATCCCCTAGATTCCTGGGCAATGCTTGCAAAACAGAGGCCTCAATGGCGTAAAACGGTCTTTGATGCTTCTACCCACCTTTGAGAGGAGACGTTTAGAAGATCTGGATGCTAAGTGTCTCATCAAAAAGAACCGCCATAATCCCACTTACCGATACGCGTACGATACGTCAGGCCAGTAGCACTGCCATTCGTGTAACAGGACTTTTAAAATCAAACTTGGATTTGCTAGTCACCTCGGCTCAAAACATAATTAGTCAATTTTTCGCCATCGACGAACACGCCAAGGAGGACATTATTCCGACCTGGACAGGTACAAACTGTGCTCTCTGAGTGGACATCTCGTGCGAACTTATAACGGCCTTGACCGAAAAAGCTAATAATTTTGTTGCAATTTGAAACGCTGTTGCCCTAGCTCCAGACCAATATACTCTACGTAGTTTGGACTAGGTAGACCAAACACCAACCACTTACTTGGAAGTCTTATATCCTTTAATAGAATATGAAGGAGTGTCGAATTACCAGAGTGATACTCAGTAGGTACCTTTCAAATTCAAATTCAAATTCAAAATTCTTTATTCAACATAGGCCTTTACAGGCACTTATTGACGTCAAAACAAAGCAAAACAATCTAATTTAAAGAAATTATATTAACCTTGTATGTGCATACATCCTAAATATACTCAAGATGTCTGCAAATACAAGTAGGAATGAAAAAAAAAAAAAAGTTGATTCTACACCTGTTCGGAAATTGGGAGAGCCTTCTCGAGAAGAACAGGCAAGAAACTCGAAAGGTCTAAATTTTTTATCTCCTCTTTTAAATCGCCATTTACAATTTTGGTTTGTTACAGAGTCGTCAATTGGAAGTTGACCTCAAAGCAAAAGTTTGAGCTCAACTTCCATTACAAGAATAGATGTGTTAATTCACATTATATAAGCTATCTCTGAGAGAAGTGCGTGAACTTAGATTATAAATAAATTGCTCTCACTGAACGTTTCTTTGAAACAAAACGCAATACATTGTTAAATATTAGAATTGAGAGTTCAAACCCAAGCTTTTTTGTCCGTCATGTAATCAGACACTTTATAATATGCTTTTTTAATAAGTACATCTTTGATTGCAACTTTAAATTTGTTTAAGCTAAGTTCTTGTATACAACTTGGGATTTTATTGTAGAAACGTATACACAGGCCTCTAAAAGAATTATTAATTTTTTGGAGCCTGGTATTTGGTAAAGCTAACATATTCTTTTGTCTAGTATTAACTGAATGAATATCACTATTTTTACAAAACACATGAATATTCTTACGAACATATATTAGATTCTCATAAATATATTGCGACGCTACTGTCATAATACCAATTTCTTTGAACTTTTCTCGCAAAGAATCTCTCATTTTAAGGTTATAGATTGCTCGAATAGCCCTTTTCTGCAGTACAAAAACAATCTGAATGTCGGCAGCATTTCCCCACAACAAAATACCATACGACATCACACTATGAAAGTAAGAAAAGTATACAAGTCTTGCTGTATCAACATCAGTCAGTTGACGTATTTTCCATACAGCGTGAGCTGCAGAACTAAGTCTCTTTGACAATTTATCGATATGTGGGCCCCATTGCAGCTTAGAATCAAGTGTGATCCCAAGAAATACTGTGGTGTCCACAGGGTCAACACCTATATCCTTTATTTTTACAGTGGTGTGAACCTCTTTGACATTGGGTAAAACAAATTTTATACATTTTGTTTTCCCTTCATTAAGTGACAGGTTGTTCACATTAAACCAGTGAACAATTCTTGAGATAGAATTATTTACATCGTCATTAATTTGCACACCTCTTTTAATTTTAAATAAAAGTGAAGTATCATCTGCAAATAATACCATCTCATGTCTATCCTGTACAAAATCAGGGAGGTGTATCAAAATCTTTAACTTTGCTGTGTTCCGGTTTGAAGCGTGAGACATGCAATGAATTCCCTTGTCGGGGTTGTAGATTTGCAAATTTTACAGGAAACCATATTTACTATAGGCGACTAGAACTTGCTTATTTGCCAACTTAGTTATTTTAAAAAGTACAAAATTGTGTGACATTGAAAGGTATTAGAAGACATTGTGAAACAGATTTAGCCGCTGTAAGCGAATCAAATATCAAAAAACTTTATTTTCATTGTACTACTCTTCAACGAAATCCCACAATTTTGTGAACTACTTATACAATCACCAACGGCTCGTTATTGCGCAGGACGTACGCGGAGCAGTTCATCGCGGTGTGTGACGAGAGCCGGCACGCAGCGGAGACGCACGACTCGCTGGCGAGCACCTCCGCCTCCAGCGACACCGCGCCCTCCCACGCCACCACCTAGCTCCGCTCAAATCGAACCGCAGCTTAACGTACCGTACTCGAAGAATACTC